>CM065139.1:20491645-20999145 GCA_033026305.1 Cirrhinus molitorella | reverse complement strand
TACTACACTACTGAGTCATGACAGCAATGGCGTTTGGAGAGCATATCAAAGGCAGATGGATGTAATTACTGCTCTGACCTATTCAGGCTGTCACTTTGTTAAAGCAGGGTAAGGTTATTACTAATCCTCATGATTTCCTTTTGGAAAGATCAGACAACGCAAGTCATCTTAATTAGGTGAATGGAATAATCAGTTACCTCTGCCTCAGATTAAGTCATTATAATACAGGTGGGTAAATGAGAGTGTATGTATAGGTTAATGTGATAATGTTACGTGTGTGTTTTTAATCAGGTCTTTTCAGTATATAAATGCAGGAAGTGACACAAATTGGAGCTAAATGTCAGTCTGTTCATCACTCAAAACTATCGTATTGTAAAGCTCAATGCAGCCACAATCCCAGCCGAGGAATAAGTGTGTTACATCATGGTAAAAAATCAGCTATGAAATCGCAGGAATAAATTACGTTTTAAAATCTATTCAAATATAAAACAGTTATTTTACATTGTCAAAATATTTCAAAATTTTACTGTGACTCGGTGAGCAGAAGAAACTTCTTTAAAAAAAACTTCTGTTCAAAAACTTTTGACTGGTAGTGTATGTATGGTTATAATACTGATAAAGTAATGATTAAAACATAACAGGATAAGATGCCCTAAAAAGTCTGAACTTTTCCATAGTTAAACTTTCCACAAATTCTTTGAGCAGAGAAAGTTTCTGGAGGTTGTTTGGAGGGTGTGTTAAGGACTTTGGCTCTGGCGATGCATGTATCTCACCGTTGTCGTCGCAGGAATCGGACTGGAAGGACCTGAGGGAGTGCGCCTCGCTCGTGCTGCTGTCGGAGAAACAGGTGACCTCTTCTGGTGCATTTCCAGCTTCTGCAGAAGAATACAATAGCAGATTCTTACACAGACCCACACACACATGCAAATGCATGCAGTTGTGCTATACATCTACGCTATGTATGCAAATACACAAAGTACACACAGCAAGGCTCAACAATAGGGTTTGTTTAGGGCCAGCTTCAATGTCTTTTTCATAATTTTCTAGCTAAAGTGTTTTTAGATCAAATTGACCCATTATGCACAATAAAAACTAATCAAAATTAATAAAAACTTTTTTGAATACAAGTAAATACAATAAAAATATAGAGTTGAAGTCAAAAGTTTACATACACATTGCCGAATCTGCAAATGTTAATTATTTTACCAAAATAAGAGGGATCATTTGTTTAGTGAATAAGATATTTCACATGAAAGACATTTACATATAGTTCACAAGAGACAATAATAGCTGAATTTATAAAAAATTACCGTTCAAACATTTACATACACTTGATTCTTAATACTGTGTTGTTACCTGAATGGTCCACAGCTGTGTTTTTGTTTTTTTTGGTTTAGTGATAGCTGTTCATGAGTCCCTTGTTTGTCCAGAACAGTTAGAAAAGTCCTTCAGGTCCCACAGTTTTTTTTTTAACCATTTTAATGTCTTTGAACCCTTTCTAACAATGACTGTATGATTTTGAGATCTATCTTTTCACACTGAGGACAACTGAGAGTCTCATGTGCAACTATTACAGAAGGTTCAAATGCTCACTGATGCTTCAGAAGAAAACATGATGCATTAAGAGCTTGGGGGGGGGGGGGGGGGGTGAAAACTGTTGAACAGAATGAAGATTTGTACATTTTTCGCATTTTGCCTAAATATCTTTTTTTTTGTTTGTTTATTTAGTACTGCCTTTCAGAAGCTACAGAAGATACTTACATGTTTGCCAGAAGACAACGTGTTAAAGGGATAGTTCACTTTGAAATTAATTTTTGATATGTTTTAGCTTACCCCAAGGGCATCCGAGATGTAGGTGTCTTTGTTTCCGCAGTAGTTTCAATTTTGATATTTTTAGGTCCAACCGTTCATGTCTGTCAGTCATATAATACATGCCTATGGTCACCTCATAAAAGAAAATGCACAGATTCAAATTAAACAATTCCACATCGTAAGTAAACATTGATGGCCTGAGACACAAAACGAGCGGTTTGTGTGAGAAAACGAACGGTATTTATATTGTTTTTTACCTCTTGTAAACAACTATGTCCAGGTTGAAGTGCACGAGCGTCCTGGTGTGTAAACGCGCGTTCTGGCTTGGATCCGGAAGTAAACTCTCGCGCGTGCGTACGTAATTCTTCTCTTTTTCGTCGGTTTAAACATCCCGGCCAAGCGCAAACTAGTACCATTTTTTACCTACAATCTCTATTCTGTGTAAACAGTGAGTGACGTGCACACGCGAGAGTTTACTTCCGGCGCTTTGCGCGAGTCGCGCCGGCGCATCACTAAGCCAGAACGCGCGGTCACACACCAGGACGCTCGTGCACTTCAACCTGGACATAGTTGTTTACAAGAGGTAAAAACGATATAAATACCGTTCGTTTTCTCACACAAACCGCTCGTTTCGTGTCTTAGGCCATCAATGTTTACTTACGATGTGGAATTGTTTAATTTGGACTGTTTAATTTGAATCTGTGCATTTTCTTTTATGAGGTGACCATAGGCATGCATTATATGACTGACAGACAAAAACGGTTGGACCTAAAAATATCAAAATTGGAACTACTGCGGAAACAAAGACACCTACATCTCGGATGCCCTTGGGGTAAGCTAAAACATATCAAAAATTAATTTCAAAGTGAACTATCCCTTTAAATTTACCCTGACTTTCAAGTTCAAGTACCCCTGCATCGTTTTTCCTTCTGTAATAGTTGCATATGAGTCCCTCAGTTGTCCTCGGTGTGTAAAGATCTCAAAATCATACAGTCATTGTTGGAAAGGGTTCAAATACATTTAAATGCTGGAAAACCAAAGAATTTGTAAAATCTGAAAGATTTTTCTGAAGAACAGCAAGCAGTTTAACTGTTCAGGACAAACATGGGATTCATGGACAACTATCACCAAACAAAAAAAACAGTTGTAGATCATTCAGGTAACAACACAGTATTAAGAATCAAGTGTATGTAAACTTCTGAACAGGGTAATTTTTATAAATGTAACAATTATTTTCTCTTGTGGACTATATGTTGAGTTTTTTTTAGGTGAAATATCTTACTCAGGTCAGTAGTAAATAGATATAACATGCATTTTGTATGATCCCTCTTTGTATGATCCCTCTTTATTTTTGGTAAAATAATTAACATTTAGCAGAACCTTTGAGCTTAACTGTATATATAAATTTATATTTTGTGCTCAAGAACAATGTTGATAACAGCTGCTGCTTAATATTTTTGTTGGTCATTTCACTGAATAGAAAGTTAAAAACATGTCTTCACACTCACTTCTGAATGAATATTGAGCAAACCAAAAAATATTTTTTTAAGCCAGTGAAAATACAGGTCCTTCTCAAAAAATTAGCATATTGTGATAAAGTTCATTATTTTCTGTAATGTACTGATAAACATTAGACTTTCATATATTTTAGATTCATTACACACAACTCGAAGTAGTTCAAGACTTTTATTGTTTTAATATTGATGATTTTGGCATACAGCTCATGAAAACCCAAAATTCCTATCTCAAAAAATTAGCATATTTCATCCGACCAATAAAAGAAAAGTGTTTTTAATACCAAAAAAGTCAACCTTCAAATAATTATGTTCAGTTATGCACTCAATACTTGGTCGGGAATCCTTTTGCAGAAATGACTGCTTCAATGCGGCATGGCATGGAGGCAATCAGCCTGTGGCACTGCCGAGGTGTTATGGAGGCCCAGGATGCTTCGATAGCGGCCTTAAGCTCATCCAGAGTGTTGGGTCTTGCGTCTCTCAACTTTCTCTTCACAATATCCCATAGATTCTCTATGGGGTTCAGGTCAGGAGAGTTGGCAGGCCAATTGAGCACAGTAATACCATGGTCAGTAAACCATTTACCAGTGGTTTTGGCACTGTGAGCAGGTGCCAGGTCGTGCTGAAAAATGAAATCTTCATCTCCATAAAGCTTTTCAGCAGATGGAAGCATGAAGTGCTCCAAAATCTCCTGATAGCTAGCTGCATTGACCCTGCCCTTGATAAAACACAGTGGACCAACACCAGCAGCTGACATGGCACCCCAGACCATCACTGACTGTGGGTACTTGACACTGGACTTCAGGCATTTTGGCATTTCCCTCTCCCCAGTTTTCCTCCAGACTCTGGCACCTTGATTTCCGAATGACATGCAAAATTTGCTTTCATCCGAAAAAAGTACTTTGGACCACTGAGCAACAGTCCAGTGCTGCTTCTCTGTAGCCCAGGTCAGGCGCTTCTGCCGCTGTTTCTGGTTCAAAAGTGGCTTGACCTGGGGAATGCGGCACCTGTAGCCCATTTCCTGCACACGCCTGTACACGGTGGCTCTGGATGTTTCTACTCCAGACTCAGTCCACTGTTTCCGCAGGTTCCCCAAGGTCTGGAATCGGTCCTTCTCCACAATCTTCCTCAGGGTCCGGTCACCTCTTCTCGTTGTGCAGCGTTTTCTGCCACACTTTTTCCTTCCCACAGACCTCTTGCTTGAGGGTGTCAATGATGGCCTTCTGGACAGCAGTCAGGTCGGCAGTCTTACCCATGATTGTGGTTTTGAGTAATGAACCAGGCTGGGAGTTTTTAAAAGCCTCAGGAATCTTTTGCAGGTGTTTAGAGTTAATTAGTTGATTCAGATGATTAGGTTAATAGCTCGTTTAGAGAACCTTTTCATGATATGCTAATTTTTTGAGATAGGAATTTTGGGTTTTCATGAGCTGTATGCCAAAATCATCAATATTAAAACAATAAAAGGCTTGAACTACTTCGAGTTGTGTGTAATGAAAATATATATCTAAAATATATGAAAGTCTAATGTTTATCAGTACATTACAGAAAATAATGAACTTTATCACAATATGCTAATTTTTTGAGAAGGACCTGTATTGCTACTTGCCTATTTGCATTCACCTAACAGACATCTAATATCCAAAAACCAGACACGCACATGTGCACAAACAAAACTGCATTTACAGCTTAATACTCTCTAAGGCATAAAAATCTTTCAAATCTGCTAAAGTGAACGAGCGATAATATCCGCCCTATATTTATCCCAGACTACACACTGCTGAAGCTAGCAAACAGTCCATGACAAATGAGTTTCCGCCTGAAGAAAACACTAACAAGACCAAGGTCATCCTTTTTAGAACGCTTACGATGAAAACGTACGCAGGTAGCGCATTTCCACTAGCGGAAGTGAAATAATCACCCACACATATGTACTAGCTGCCAACCTACATGGCCAGACCCTTAAATATTTTATGAGGAGAAAGGCTCCTGTTGGCCTATTTCAAGCTACAATAGAGCACAGCAGATGTTCCTGATTACTATAATCGTTTTTTTGTTGTGTCCCTGGTCAAATCTCAAGATTGCAAGAATGCAACATGACAGTTTAAAAAAAAAACTCATTGGGAACCCAGTTTATATATATATATATATATATATATATATATATATATATATATATATATATATATATATATATATATATATATATATATATTATTATTGCGATTAATGCATTCTGCATAGCATTTATCACAGTATGGATGTTTCTGTTTGAATCTTGAGGGCAGACTCTAAATGCTTTACTTCACTTTCTCATTTTGCGTGAAAGCCTCGTGTTATCTCTAAGGTAATTACAATCCATCACATATTATTGTACAACAGATTTTGCAAATGGAAACCGTGGTGCATATGTATAATCTCATCCACACAAAGACTGGCATTTAATTGGCCATGGGGAATTACGGAGTCAGGCTGAAACCGTTTTGTCAACCTCCGTTTGATCCGAGATGAGGGGAAAAAGTGTGTGTGGGAATTCATTACCCTCGTTTCTATACGCTTCCTCTCCGTCCGCCTGATAACCCCTGTCTTCCCACTCGAGAGCTTGGATTTGATGCTCCGTAGCATTGTCATCGTCATCATCATCTTCTTCGTCCTCCTCTTCCCACGGAGGCTTGCGGATCGGGCTGCGTTCGGGCAGGTTCGGGGACATTGACAGGGGAAGATTGGGCGCCACGCTGCAGACGGCCACACCTCTCCGCGGCATCCCGAGGATGTGTGGCGGATCCGCTTGGAAAGTGCTCATCTGCGGAGGGCAGGAGAGGGTGGCCAGCCCTCCCTCCACCTTTTCCGTTTCCCCTCGAGGGATTCCCTGGCAGTGGGGAAGTGTGTACGCTGTGGGCCGCACCATGACCTGCGGCGGCCCTCCTGCACTGTCGTTCCGGTAGAGGCTGGCGCGACACTCGCCGCTGACCCGTACGGCTTTGAACTCGATGCCCTCAGCTCCCATGCCCGTCTTGTGCAGCATGTAGTTGGTCTCAGTGGAGATGCCCACCGCCTCCCCACGGCTCCAGTCTTTCCGGAGGACTTTTTTGCGAAACGCGGCCAGCAGGGTCAGCAGGACCAACACTACAAAGAGCAACACGCCGATGCCAATAATCTCTCCCGGTCCAACGTACGACAGGGCCTCGGCTTGAGTGTCTGGGCTGTCCAGAGACGGCTGGCCGCAGAATTGACCCTCGAAGCCTGTGGTGCAATTACAGTAGAAGGCTCCAAAAGTGTTCACACATGCTCCTCCGTTCTCACACTCCTCCCTCTCACACTCGTTCACATCCTCATCGCATCTGTGGACAAAAGAATTGTGTTGAGTTGAGGTCAAAATCTGCAAAATGTTAATTATTTTACCAAAATAAAATGGATCATAGAAAATGCATGTTTTTTTTTTATTTAGTACTTACCTGAATAAGATATTTCACATAAAAGACATTTACATATAGTCCACGAGTAAATAATAGCTCAATTTTTTTAAAAAATTACCCTTTTCAAAAGTTTACATACACTTGATTTTTAATACCATGTTGTAATCTGAATGATCCACAGATGTGTTTTAATGTTTAGTCATAGTTGTTCATGAGTCCTGAACAGTTATACTGCCCGCTGTTCTTCAGAAAAATCCTTCAGATCCCTCAAATTCTTTGGGTTTTTCAGCATTTTTGTGTATTTGAACCCTTTCCAAAAATATGATTTTGTGATCCATCTATTCACACTGAGGACATCTGAAGGACTCATATGTAACTGTTACAGTAGGTTCAAATGCTCACTGATGCCCCAGAAGGAAAAGTGATGCTTTAAAACTTTTGAATTTGAAGATCAGGGTAAATGTAACTTTTTTCCTCTGAGAAACATGTACATATCTTCTGTAGCTTCTGAAGGGCAGTACCAAATAAAAAAAAATAAATAAATAAATAAAAAAAAGTTTTCACCACTTAATGCATCGCTTTTCCTTCTGAAGCATCAGTGAGTGTTTGAACCTTCTGTAATAGTTGCATATGAGTCCCTCAGTTGTCCCTCAGTGTGAAAAGATGCATCTCAAAATCATACAGTCATTGTTGGAAAGGGTTCAAATACACAAATACACAAAAATGCTAAAAAAACAAAAAAATTTGTGGTACATTAAGGATTTTTCTAAACAACAGCAGGCAGTTTAAGAATTCAAGGACAGATAAGAGTTTAAGGACAGTATTGAGAATCAAGCGTGTAAACTTTTGAACGGGGTCATTTTTATAAATTCAAATAGTACTTTCTCTTGTGGACTATAAGTAAAAGTCTTTTTTGTGAAATCTCTTATTCAGGTCAGTACTAAATAAAAAATAACATGCATTTTATATGATCCATTTTATTTTGCTAAAATAATTAACATTTTGCAGATTCTGCAATGTGTGTGTAAACTTTTAATACTTAAGTAAATACATTAGCCAAAAAAACTCTCTAAATGTATTCACCCTCAAGCCATCCCAGATGTATCTGACTTTCTTTTTTTTTTCAGATGAACACAAATGAAGAATTTTAGAAAAGTAAACTTCTGTGAGTTTATATGTAACCCAAAAGATACTTGATACTTTAAAAAAAAACATACAAAGTAAACACAATGGTAAGCCATCCTATATGAAAATAACCTTGGTTTTACTATAAATAAAGACCTGATGGGTCGAAACATTGCAACAAAATTTTGATGGAGCAGTTATATCAGTTTGTGTGGACATCATGTTTTTTACTACAAATAAAACCGAAAAACCATGGTTACTACAGTTAAACCATGACAACCAAAAATTAACCAAGGTTTTGCTAGACTAACCATAGTTAAACCACGGTATTTGTAGTTGTAAACTGTGGTTATACAAATTGTAGTCAATATTTCAAAAAAACATGGTTGCTACACTTTCACTACATTAAATCCATGGTTAATTTTCGTAAGGGATACAAACATATTTGATGAATACATGATGAACATCTTTTGAAATGGAATGATAGGTGTGTGAGAAAATTGCTGTCAAACCCACAGTCATATATTTGAAATATGCTCATTAGAAGTCATTTTTAATGTTAAAAGCAGTTGTGCTGCTTAATAATTTGTGTGTAAATCGTGATACTTTTTCAAAAGAAAGCATTTATCTTTAATAAACATCTTCTGAAACGATACAAGTCTTTGCTATCAATTTTAATTAATTTAAAATGCATCCTTGCTGACACACTATACACTCTTAAGTGGTGTCCCACACTATAACTGCATGAATAATAAGAATATTGCTATTCTGAACAGAAGTCTTAGTGTTTCTCTCATTATCTAATTAGTACTCAGAAGCAGAGAGAGAGAAAGAGGTTTCTTGTTGCCTTTAAAGATTCAGAAATTTTCACATTTAGCTGAATTCCCCTCTGTGCTGCAAAGAGCAAATATGTGATGATCTGTTGCTCAGAGAACTCTTTATTTGTTCTCTTGAGTATGGGAAAGTTCAACGAATCTCTCAAGCGAGCATAAGAGAACATAATGAGAGGGTTGTTTGTATTGCGTAACGTAATGACTCAGCTGGTAAAGCAGAGAAAGTAGTTATATAGTAGTTATATAAAGCAATTAGATTTTCATTACTTTCTCTCCACTATATAAAAAGGACAGTCAGAAAAAGGGCACAGGTCCCAGTATCCTTTCTCAGTCAGTTGTACGAGTAGGTTTGCTTAGAAAAAGTAACAACAGCATCCTCTAGTGGAGAAATAACTCCATCTCCTCGCATGGTGACAAAAGAATTATAAGAAGACTTAGTGAAATTTCTATGATGGACTGCTATAAAATCTACTCTTTATTTATTACATGATTTTCGTAATTAGTGAGAAAGTCTAATTTAGTCTATTTATCACAAGCAAACATACCTTTTTTACAGTAACACGTATGCATTGAACCAGCAGTTCAAATCAAATCAAATTCTGAGATGGAAAACAGCATGTGAACGTTAAGAATAATGACTTTCAGAAGAGAGTATAATTACAGTAAGCTGCTGGCTACCTGCTCTCCACAAAAAAGAAAAAAAAATCAGTTCAAATGCAAAACAACTGAACAGATTTCACAAGAACAACATATTAAATCATTTGGTCACAAAAAATGGCTTTTGGCGTTTTGCTTTTGTTAAGGGAGACTCTGTGATTATGTTTTAGCAGAAGTTTAATAAAACCATGTCCAAACAATTATCAAAAACTCAAAGCAATTAAAAAAACAAAACAAAACAAAACAAAACAAAAACATACAATTATTAGTAAACAGCTTGTAAATGTTTAATTGTAAAAATTAATCTCAAATTATTCGCACATCAAATTTGACTGAGAAATTACTCCCAAAAAATAAAGTCATTGTTGTGGAAAGCATTAAACCAGACAGCACAAAAAGTAGCTTCAGCAAGAAATATTTTGATATAATTTTGATAAAATTTATTACATATACTCTTTTGGACCATGAAGGTGAGTAAACGATGACACAGTTGTCATTTTTGACAACTGAATTTATTCCATTAATTTTATTAAAATTACTATGGAAATATGAAATTATTTTTCTTTAATGAAATGATACTCTAAAAAAATAAAACTGCCAGTAGGTGGTGGTAAATTAATTTGATTCATTCAAATGGGTGATTCATTCGAGTGAAGTAAATGGTTCTTTATGAATGGGCCTTTGAATCATTCGGCTTGTTCGACTTGAAGCTGATCATCACCATCAGACGGACTGGTGTGTGACATCAAAGTACCACAAGCGCTATAGAGAGCAGACAGCTCCTTATGCTTTTGAATCGCTTTCGCGGTACTTTGATGTCATATACCGATAGGTCATCCAACACGCCAAATGGTTCACCCAGTTCGTTCAAAACATGCATTAAGAAATGAAATGCCACTGTGTGTTGCTTTGTCTTTATGTTAGTGTTGGCAAAATTGAGCAAAACATGAATGAAATGATCAAATCTAAAAGTCTGAGAACTTCTTATTTTCCATTTATACTTTGTTATATAATATATATTATTGTTATTTTATTATTTTTTTCATGAAAAATATTAAAATGTTAGTACCTACACTACAAGTCAAAGTTTTTGAACAGGAAGATTTTTAATGTTTTTAAAGAATTCTCTTCTGCTCACCAAGCCTGCATTTATTTGATCCAAAATACAGCAAAATACAGTGAAATCGTTTTACTATTTAAAATAAATGCTTTTAAAATGTAATTTATTTTTGTGATTAAAACGAAATTTTCAGCATCATTATTTCATTGTCACATGATCCTTCAGAAATCATTCTAATATGCTGATTTGCTGTTCAAGAAATATTTTTTATTATTATTACTATTATTATTATTATTATTTTCAATATTTAAAACAGTTAAGTACATTAGTTTTCAGGATTCTATGATAAATAAAAGACTTTATCTGAAATAAATTTTCATTATTTCATTATTATTTGATAAATGCTGTTCTTCTGAACTTTCTATTCATCAAAGAAACCTAAAAAAAATCTTCAACATTTTCAACATAATAATAATAATAATAATAATAATAAAAAATGTTTTTTTAAGCAGCAAATCAGGATATTAGAATGATTTCTGAAGGATCACTTGACTGGAGTAATGATGCTAAAAATTCAGCTTTGAAATCACATTACATTTTAAAATATATTCAAATAAAAAACAGTTATTTTAAATTGTAAAAATATTTAAAAATGTTACCTTTTTTACTGTTCTTTAGATCAAATAAATGCAGGCTTGGTAAGCAGAAGAGACTTCTTTAAAAAAAAAAAAAAAAAAAAAATTACAAATCTTACTGTTCATAAACTTTTGACTGGAAGTGTAGTGTTTTTACCTTCACCTCATTTTTACACGCATTTTTACAAGCCATTAAGGTCTGAAATGTATGCAATGCTACAAATAGTACTTGATGAAATAAAATGTCTTACATGAGTCCCGTGAAGCCTTTGAGGCAGCCACAGAGGAAGGTGTTCCCCACAGCCTTACAATCACCCCCGTTCTGACAAGGTGAGGGCACACAGGACGTCAACTCCATCTCACAGCGGGACCCTGTGAACTGTGGCAGGCAGCTGCATGAGAAGTCTAGAGACAAAGGTAATGAGAGTTAATACAAAGCTAATGACTAATATCCGAACAACTGACCATTATTGATGTATTGATGCTATATGCACTTTCTATTTCTCACCACCAGAGGGCAGCTTTGCACAAGAAGCTCCATTCTGGCATGGCCCTCCGAGGCACGGATCAGGATATAAAACACATCCCAGTTTCACGTCACTCAGCCCAGCTACCTCTGCATACCGGCTCCTCTTATTCTGAAGTGGGAGTTCATTTCCGTTGAGCATGATGGACCCGAGGCACCCCTGAAAGCCTTCTTGTGCCCTTGGGGGCCTCTGGCCGCCTCTGCCCACTGGTCCGCGCAACACCTGAGCCCCGAAGAACAGCGACCCGTCTGCAGCCAGGGGCCAGATGTGGACAGGGGCCCGCGCAGATCGCCGGCGCTCCACATAGCTGTCGTCCAGTGAAAGGAGAGTGTAATTACTGGTGAGCTCAAGGGTCACGGTGTGCCAGGACCCATCATTGATCGGACGCCCAGAGATGCCCAGGATGTCCAGTCTGTTGTCACAGTCCATCTGAAACCACAGGCGCCCTTCCTCTATCTGAACAAACACAAACATACAAGCACTTACCAGAGCAAACCAGGGCCGACACCAAGGGACCATTTTAATGAGGTCCTTATTAACTTTCTAGCCGTCTATGCAGGGTCAGAAAGAAAAATATCTTAATTTGTGTTTTGAAGAAGAATGAAGGTCTTTCTGGTTTGGAACAACATTAGGGTGAGTAATTAATGACAGAACTTTCATTTATAAATAATGTATCTGTATCCATCTGACCTTGAGCAGTGTGCAGGGGTCAGCGCGTGTGTACATGATGATGCCTTGGCTCTGCAGCGTTCTGATTCTCAAACCCAGCTTCATGTCTCCGCTCCTATCACTGTCCGTCACTCTGTATTTGATGTAACTGTTCCCTGCAAAGCTCAGAGATGTTTGGCCTGCCAGCATAGGTACAGAAATCAGTCAGTCAGACAAAGGCTAACACCATATTTCAGAATTTGCTATTTATACACACCTTCACAAACGATATTCATAGAAGTGTTTGGCCTGAATCACATATGCTGAAATGTCTTTTTTATATATATGTTTGACATACCCTCAGGATATTCTATAAGAGAGAACCGTTATTTGAAGGGAACTGCATGTTCACATAAATTTGCCAAACATATCAAGCTAAAGGATAATACAATCTGAATTTTTGCCTTTTGTATTTGTAGTGACAAACTTGGAACTGCCTGAGGGGCTCAAAATATACATTTTTTTCTCTATATGGTATCACTTCATTATATTATATCATGCTATATGCTTTTCCTCATGGTAAAAGTGTGTTTTTGGTAAGAAGAAAATGTAGACATCTGTTCCAACAATACATTTCAAACGTTTTTATGTGTACATCAATCTCCATTTGCTTTAAAATGATTACAAATATTATGCAGTCACAGACTTCTTTGTATGTTTTTAATTTTTGACACTAAAGTCTAATATTTTTAAATTAGAAAATGTTTATTAGATAAAACTCCATTTCATTTAAAACATTAACTAAATTAATACACTATATAAAATATATCAAATAAATATGTGCAATGAAAATCAAAACTTCTCATTTGTGACCCTGGACCACAAAACCAGCCATAAGGGTAAATTTTTTGAATTTGAGATTTATACATTATCTGAAAAATTAATAAATAAGCTTTCCATTAATGTGTAAAATTGATGTTAGGATAGGACAATATTTGGCAACTGTCCGACAATCTGCAATATGAGGGTGCAAAAAAAATCTAAATATTGAGAAAATCGCTTTTAAAGTTCAAATGAAAAAATACATATATACAGTATCTCACAGAAGTGAGTACACACCTCACATTTCTGTAAATATTTTATTATATCTTTTTATGTGACAACACTAAAGAAATTACACATTGCTACAATGTAAAGTAGTGAGTGTACAGCTTGTATAACAGTGTAAATGTGCTGTCCCCTCAAAATAACTCAACACACAGCCGTTAATGTCTAAACCGCTGGCCACAAAAGTGAGTACACCCCTAAGTGAAAATGTCCAAATTTGGCCAAAAGTGTCAATATTTTGTGTGGCCACAATTATTTTCCAGCACTGCCTTAACCCTCTTGGGCATGGAGTTCACCAGAGCTTCACAGGTTGCCACTGAAGTCCTCTTCCACTCCTCCATAACAACATCATGGAGCTGGTGGATGTTAGAGACCTTGCGCTCCTCCACCTCAGTTTGAGGATGCCCCACAGATGCACAATAGGGTTTAGGTCTGGAGACATGCTTGGCCAGTCCATCAGCTTTATGGAGGTGTGTTTGGGGTCGTTATCATGTTGGAATACTGTCCTGCGGCCCAGGAGGGGATCAAGGTAGGGGCTCATGCTCTGCTGCAGTATGTCACAGTACATGTTGGCATTCATGGTTCCCTCAGTGAACTGTAGCTCCATTCATGCAGCCCCAGATCATGATACTCCCACCACCATGCTTGACTGTAGGCAAGACACACTTGTCTTTGTACTCCTCACCTGGTTGCCATCCCACACATGCTTGACACCATCTGAACAAAATAAATTAATCTTAGTCTCATTAGACCACAGGACATGGCTCCGGTAATCCATGTCCTTAGTCTGCTTGTCTTCAGCAAACTGTTTGTGGGCTTTCTTGTGCATCATCTTTAGAAGGAGCTTCCTTCTGGGATGACAGTCATGCAGACCAATTTGATGCAGTGTGTGGCGTATGGTCTGAGCACCCCACCCCTTCAACCTCTGAGCACATGCACTCAACTTTTTTGGTCGACCATGGCGAGGCCTGTTCTGAGTGGAACTTGTCCTGTTAAACCGCTGTATGGTCTTTTCCAACTTGCTGCAGCTCAGTTTCAGGGTCTTGGCAATCTTCTTATAGCCTACGCCATCTTTATGTAGAGCAACAATTCTTTTTTTCAGATCCTCAGAGAGCTCTGCCCCCCATTCACACTTGAGACCTTGTAACAGTAATGAGTCACATGACACCAAGGAGATAAAATGGCTAATTGGGCCCAATTTGGACATTTTCACTTAGGGGTGTGCTCACTTTTGTGGCCAGCGGTTTAGACATTAATTGCTGTGTGTTCAGTTATTTTGAGGGGACAGCAAATTTACACTGTTATACAAGCTGTACACTCACTACTTTACACTTTACTTTACACTTTGCAGCAAAGTGTTATTTCTTCAGTGTTGTCACATGAAAAGATATAATAAAATATTTACAAAAATGTGAGGGGTGTACTCAATTCTGTGAGATACTGTATTTACAATTATATAATTACCGTAGGAAATTTACAAAATATCCTCTTTACTTAATATCTAAATGATTTTTGGAATACAAGAACTATGTATAATATTGACCCATAAACAATGTATTTTTGGCTATTGCTATGAAAATACCTGTGCTACTTAAGACTGGTTTTGTGGTCCAGGGTCACATTTATTTGTAATATTACCAAACACATATATACATATATTTTCCAATGTTGTTAACATATTTGCAATAACAAATCATTTTAACCCTCACATGCTGCAATTTAATACAAAAAACATTTTAAAATGTACCAGCTCACAACTCACATTTTGTTGAAAATGTTGCAAACCCTCTTCTTGAAATACTAAACGTTTCTTTAACCAACATTATAAGTGGCCTTAAGCCAGGGTTTAAAAGGACCAGCGTGAAAAGCCTGTTTGAGTCTAACCTGCGCACTTGTCAAGCGTGTCAGGCAGACACTGGCAGAGAGATGGCGCTGTGGGCCCGCTACGCACACACTGCATGTCTGATGGACACGTTTGGCCATCACAGAGCTCGAGAGAAGATGGACATATCCCTCCTGCAGTGAGGGCAAAACGTTAGAAAGGAAGCAAATGGAAATTCTGCCACTCAAGCTACTGTCTGAATTTAATGAACAAATACTAAGAAATGCATACTACAATAAAAAGGGTTGCCAACTTTGGTTATCGGGCTGGAGTGAGATTTTGATGGCATGGGCAGATCAATTACAGACCTGTATGAGGTTTTGAGGAGATAACAATTCATTTTTTATTTGATCTTCATACTTAAGGGTAATTTTGTACAATATACAGCTTTTAGAAAAATGATAATACTCAAGTGCATGTTGTTTACCTACCTAATGATATTTAGGGGTAGCAGCAAGTCATAATAGTAATAATAATTATGATTATTATTAATTAACCTTTACATACACTGCTCCTAGTCAAAAATTGCTTGTAAATCTCTCATAAAAACAGGGTGATGAAAACAGCTATTGTGAACAGAAACATGGTAAAAAGGGTGATTTTAACCAAAGTATTTTGCAGACATTTCATATGGAAAATGAGCATCCAAAGGCCCCTTTAATCTAAGTGATCACTCATTTTTCTGTTGCACTCTCTCTAATTGATACATATTTGAAGTTTGACGTTAAAGTTAAAGCTACTCACTTGCTCTAATGACTGTTTTGTGAAACAGAAATATGCGCCTGAGTTTGAAGTCATAACTTTTACAGAATAAAGAATGTAAAAGTATAATGTTAGCCAAGCACATTTAACATTTTCTTGTCGTTTTCTTATGCCGTGAGACTCAGTAGCTAAAGTTAGCATGAAAGCCTGAAAGCATGTGTTTCGCACCAAATGGCTGAGAGTTGGCAACCCTGGAATAAAATTGAATCAGTTTCGCCAGTTTTATCATTTGAAACGGAAGCAGAGCACTAACCTGGACATGTGCACATCTCTTTCCTGCTGAATCGTGGAGACACAAAGCTCACTCTGGAGGTGGTGTAGGTGACCAAGCCAATGGGGTCGAGACTGAGAGTGAGCTCACAGACTCTCTCCCCGCACTCAAGCTCTCCTGAGCAGCTCTGATCCAGGACGCTGACCACCCTCAGTGCTCCCTTTAGGAAACCCTTCGCTTCCTCCAGCTTGAGAGCTAGCTCTCCTGGACCCACATAACCCCCATCTGGAGTCTCCACGGCAAGGAGCACCTCCAGCTGACCGGAGCGACTCAGTGGCTGCACTCCCAGGATGTGAAGAGGGTCTGGTCCGTCAATAACACCTGTTCCATCACCAATCAGTGAGGTACGAAGCACCTTCTTCAGCTCTTCCATGTATACACCTACAAAATCCTCAGGGGACAGGTCTTGGAAACGCAGAGTCACTGCATTCTGCACCATCTCATCTGTGGCTTGCTCCACCTGGACGCTAACGCCAACCATCACAGAAAATCGGCCATCACTGACAGTAGCGTTTAGGGAGTATCTGGGGAAAAAAAAAAACATGCACAAAAACATACAGCAATGTATAATTATGAGCCAATACTACTAAAAATTGCAGTTCATATCTGGTTCTGCTAATTGCAGATTATTACATACACTGCTGTTCAAAAGTTTGGGATCAGAAAGATTTGTTTTTTTAAAAAGTTTCTTATTCTCATCACAGCTGCAATTATTTAATCAAAACATTAATGTTGTAAAATATTAAAATAAGAAATAAGTTTTCTATTTTTAATATACATTAAAATCTAATTTATTCCTGTGATCAAAGTTGAATTTTCAGCAACATTACTCCAGTCTTCAGTGTCACATGATCCTTCAGAAATCATTTTAATATGCTGATTATTATCAATGTTGAAAACAGTTGTGCTGCTTGGAACCTATGATACCTTTTTCAAGATTCTTTGATGAGTAAAATTTTTTACAAATAACAGCATTTATTTAAAATAGAAATCTTTAAGAACAAAAATTTGGGGTCTGTAAATTTTAATTTAATTTAATTTTATTTATTTTATTATTTATTTTTATTTATTTTTTTTTTGGAAAGAAATTAATACTTTAATTCAGCAAGGATGTGTTACATTGCTAAAGTGATGCAAAAAGACTTATATTATTGGAAAAGATTTTTTAATAAAATTCACATTTTTTAGTCATCTAAGAATCCTGAAAAAAGCATTACAGGTTCCAAAAAAATAGGTTTCAAACATTGATAATAATAATAACAAATCAGTACATTAGAATGATTTCTGATGGACCATGTGACACTGAAGACTTGAGTAATGATGCTAAAAATTCAGCTTTGCATCACAGGAATAAATTATATTTTAACGTGTATTAAAATAGAAAACTTATTTCTAAATTGTAATAATATTTCACAATTTTTTTCTGCAGACCTAAGAGACTTCTTTAAAAAAAAAATAAAAAATGTATCTTACTGATCCCAAATCTTTGAACTGCAGTGTATCTGCAATATTTTTCATATACTGCAATGAAAAAAAGAGAGATAATTTTAAAACAGACATGACATTTAAGCCATTCATCTCAAAGTTACCAGCACTTTTATGTGGATGTACTATTTATTTTAATTTTTTATTTATTCATTTAGAATTAAAGGGTAAAATTGGTAATTGCATCTTTTTCTTTAAATTCAGTAAACTGTAAATTCTGAGTTGTAATGAACTATGTGAACCTGCAAACTTGGAAAAAAAAAAAAAAAAAAAAAAATGAATTATGAGAATTATGACAAGCTGGCTTCTACTAAAGAATACAAAAAGGTAAAGACTTTTTAATAATGCAATTCACAATTTATCATACAATATCAATTCAATATTGTAACATATTTTTCAGAATTGTTAGATGTTAATTAGATATACACTTAAGTCATAATTACCTTTATTTTCTTTCACTGAAACAATAATTATATGAAAACAAATAATCTGGAAAACGGTCTACAATGCCTTAATTTATTTGGACTATTTTTCAAACTCGTTTCATGTCTAGATTTTATTGTTTTCTGCTTGTCCTAGAATATTATTTTTTATTATTATTATGATAGTCTAAACAGAGTGAAAAACTTTTTATCGGACCACAAAACCAGTCTTAAGTAGCACAGGTATATTTGTAGCAATAGCCAAAAATACATTGTGTGGGTCAAAATTATCGATTTTTCTTTAAGGATAAAAATCATTCGGATATTAAGTAAAGATCATGTTCCACGAAGATATTTTGTAAATTTCCTACCGTATATATATATATATATATATATATATATATATATATATATATATCAAAACTTAATTTTTGATTAGTAATATGCATTGCTAAGAACTTCATTTGGACAACTTAATCACAGTTTTCTCAATATTTAGATTTTGCACCCTCAGACTCCATATTTTCAAATAGTTGTATATCAGTTTACAAATATTGTCCTATCCTAACAAACCATACATTAATGAAAAGCTTATTTATTCAATTTGTTAAAAAAAAAAAAAAAATGAACCTTACGAATGGCTTTGTGGGCCAGGGTCACAATTGTAAAATGCAGTAACTTTAAAAAATATTGTTGTCTTTATTCCAGATACATAAATGCAAGCCATAAAACATATATAAATAACATTAGGACGTGTTGGACATTATTAGCAGGCTAACTAAGCTATTTAAATAAAATCATGAGAGTGTAAAAGTAAGTTTTAGGGGACTTTTATATTAATGTCACCAGGCCAAAGCAGCCCATAATTGAAGAAAAACACATTTCAAATTAATTTTGCACTTATTATACCTTCCAGGCTCCAGGCCATTCAGTGCCACAATCTTCCCGTCTTGTCTGTTGATTTTGAAAAGGCTCTTTGTTTGTGATCTCTGACTGAAAGACAGAACATCATTCTCGTCTCGGTCTGTGGCATAGATCTTCCCTATAATCCCGCCAGGAAACACATCTGCTGCCATGACAATGTTGATTTCCAGTGGGAAGGCCACAGGTTTGAAGAGGCTGTCTCCGATGACACGCACAAACACAAAGGATGTGGAGGACAGGCGAGGCTTCCCTGAGTCACGCGCCTTGTTGACAAGAACAAGAGCACACTGTACAATTCTATTTTAAAGCTTCATCAAATTAAAACAATGAATCCAATCCCTTAGAAATGTCAATGCAGCTACATGGGCGTTTCTTCATCTACAGGCACTTTTATGTTACAAAGTTTGATTTTTATGAAAACAGATTTCTCTTTCTGATATATGAAGGTCACATTAAAATTGCATAGGAACCTTTTGTCCATTCATTCATTCATTCATTCATTCATTCACTTTTGTCATAAAATAAGAACATCCATCAAAAAAATCTTATGTTTAAAACTATGATTATCTAAACAAGGAGTTAAATAAATTTCTTTTAAAGGATTAGTTCACTTCCAGAATACAAAATTCCTGATAATTAACTCCCATGTCATCCAAGATGTTCATATCTATCTTTCTTTCTTTCTTTCTTCAAAAGAAATTTAGTTTTTTGCGAAAAACATTCCAGGATTTTTCTCCATATAGTGGACTTCAATGGGGATCAGCGGGTTGCAGTTTCAGTGCAGCTTCAATGGACTCTACATGATCCCAGCAGATGAAGTCTTATCTAGCGAAACAATTGGTCATATTCTAAAATATTACATCATTTTTTAACCACAAATGCTTGTCTTGCACTAGCTTGACCTCATGCAATACATTATCATGCACATGTGACAGTGTTTACAAAGCAAACATGCAAAGAAAGTCAAATGCCCTTTACAAAAAAGGTAAACCAATGTCTGATTTTGAAGTTGGAGGAGAAAATTAGATGGATTTTTTTTTTTACCTTACCCTAGAACCCGAGTAGGCTACACAAAGAACTGTGAAGATGCACATTGTAGAGCTAGTGTAAAGGCCAGTTCACACCAAGAACGATAACTATAAATACAGCGATAACTATATTTGCGTCCACACCAGAGAACGATAACTGTCTGTTTTTGTTGCACTTACACGACTTCAACCATAGATGTCCTCAGCACGCACGTTTCAAGCGCATCTAAACGGTGAATCTAGCGTAAACTATCTGATCTATAACGTAGTCAATCTAGTGGAATAAAATAATAATACGACTCTTTTCTACTGCACCTTTAAATGAGGTAAGACAATGTTGTCCAACCCTGTGCTGTATTCCTGAGGTAATTTTATGTTTAATGTTATTCTGTTTGTTGTGCAATGTCTGTTTGCTTTTCTACAATGTTGCTACAATTTTAAATGCGCAAGCCCTTTAAATTTGAATGAAGTCTAATTAGCTGCAGTGTTGCCACGTTCGGAATTGGGCTACTTTACTACTGTTGCCGCGGGTTGTTTTTCATGTCCACGGGTTGAAGCGACCCTAATAACATAATATTTAGCCCCTGGAATGCTAATTTTACCAATGGAATCCTGCCAAAAAACGTGTATTTTAACTCCAAACACGATTTTTAATAGCGGATGCCCCTCAAAACGCGATTGGGCTACTTTTGGGCTAGTTTTAAATAGCAGTTGGACGGGTTTTGTTGTGAAAACCTGATTAGCTGTCACTGTTTTATCTGACTGTAAAAAATCGTTCTGAAAGTGATCCCAACAATATCGTTGCCCTGTTTCGTTATAGTTATAGTCGTGGTGTGAACTCTGCTATTCTCTTAAATTCGAAACGATTTTTAGAACATTAGCTTTATAGTTATCGTTATTGTTCTTGGTGTGAATGGGCCTTTAGACAACGCATTTGTGGTTAAAAATTATATAATATATATAGTATATCAGTCATTCTTGAGAAGTGCGACAAAACATGTCCACCAATTATAACTGCTATTAGTTTTAAAAATAAAAATATTTTCAAATTATAAATGTTATGGGGATTAATAATAGAATGTATTTAACACAATTATCCACTTCTGTTTAATTTTATCATTATTATGTGAAATCTATGACACTTCTTGTCTTCTCACTACATCTAAAACAGCGTGTCCACAGAGAAGGGTTCATTCATTCATATGCTATAAAATGGATAAAAATGTTTTTTAATGATGAAAGAGAGCTTGTTTTATCAAAAACAACACTTATATCATACAAATCATATCAAAGCAAGGTTGTCAGATGTCACCACCATAAGATTTTGTGTTTCAATGATATATCAAAATACTTAAATGTGACTCCTGAATAGAAGCTTCAAAAACAATAACATACTCGCTGTTTGTTGTGTTTGTTTTAATACAGCAATTGATTCAATGCATTTGATAGTTAAAATGACTACAAATTAAGGTTTTGGTCACCACCGTCAGATGTGTCAACTCCGTCAGATTTGTCACCTCCGTCAGATGAATATTTTGACAATATTTCATAATGATATTTTATATTTGTTGTTGAATCATTGGTCACTTGTGTTAGTGTAATCTGTCTGCTAACATTTCAATGTGTTTTGAAATGTTAAATACATCTAGAATGCTGTTAAAGATAAAGATAAAATTATATTACACAGTTCAAGTTAAAAAGCACATTTTGTTAAAAAAAACAGAAAGGTTGGGAGGTTGTATCAAAGCATAGTTCAGTATCTTAGTGCATGTAAGATACATAAATGTGGTTTCATTTGTCTGAGTACATGGTTTTATTTTTTTCAATTTTGCACCCTGTTTTGTCCCACTTCTCAAGAATGACTGATATAATATTTTTTTTTTAACAAAATGACCGATTGTTTCGCTAGATAAGACCATTATTCGTAAGCTGGGATTGTGTAAAACCCTTTGAAACTGCAATTTGGAACTTTAACCCGTTAATCCCCATCAAAATCCACTATATGGAGAAAAATCCTGTAATGTTTTTCTCAAAAGCCTTAATTTCTTTTGAAGAAAGAAAGACATGAACATCTTGAATGACATGGGGGTGAGAGTATTATCAGGACATTTTTATTCTGAATGTGACCATACCTTTTGGAACATACTTGTGAAATATGGGACTTAAAATGTGAAAAGGGTGCTTTCACACTAGCACTTTTGGTGCACATCCTGGTTCGACAGACGTCAGAGTTCGGTGTGTTTGGATGATGTGAACTGAACGCTGCCTTCCGAACTCGGGTTCACCTGCGAACCGTAACGTTACCAGAGTCCGCTTAAAAATGGTGGTCTGGGGTACGGTTCATGTGACCTCTGGTACAGTTCGCTGCTGATATGAACACAATCGTACCAAATCGTGGAAGTGAACCACCATTAATGACGTATTATTTGATTAAAAAAAAATTGTGTTTGTGTGTGTGTTTCACTCACTTTCCTGAAGAACATGACTGAGGCGCTGCAAATAGAGAGCTGCATAATGTCATTTCTGTTCATCTTCAGCGGTCTTTAGAGCATTTGCAGTAGGCTATATTTGTAAGACAGACGTTAGCTGCCGTTATGTTCTGAAACTTCTGAAAACAAAACTAACATTTCAAAAACTAAACATATATAAGTGAAGAGAGCATGTTATGCATTTTTCCGCCTTCTGCGCCATCGTTACTAAGCAACGGAGTAAACCAGCTGCTGGCTTGATGGTGCAAACAAACCACGGTACGGAGTGGACCCAAATAAAATAATATGAACACAGTCCAGCAGGGGCAAGGGGAGGGGGAGCAATCGAACTTCGCAATCGAAATGTGAAAGCACCCTTAGATTGTGAACAGAATATTGTTACTGTGCATAATTTCTAATTACAATTATAATTTGGTCAAATAATGTAAAAAGTAAAAAAATAAACCATTTTGCTGTATACATTTATTAATTTATTTTGTATATATAAAATGAGTTCTGAAATTAGCATTAGAAAAGCAAATAATTCAGACATTCCATTCCAGAAAAAAATGTGTTTACAGGTCAAAAGTACTCCTAGTTGAAGAAACACCCGCATGTGAATTCTGTAATTCTGAATTCACTTTTAACTGGTTTACTTTTTTGAGTTGTTTTTTGGAGTTGCACTAACCTGTATCTCAAGTGTATACTCGCGTGTTGCATCAGGACCAAATACTCGGCTTGTCCGTAATTCTCCATTCTGGTCCAGACCGAAGGCGTTGCCCTCATTTCCAGACACAATGCGAAATTCAAAAGGCCCACCATTTCTAAGGGAATCCTTATCAGAAACTGATAGTGTGAGGATGGTAGTTCCCGCAGGCTTGTTCAACTTGGGGAAAAAATAAATAAGATGTTAACTCTGAAATTCAAAAAAAGGCATATTATTATATACAAAAGTCAATGCTACAATGCTGGTGTGCTGTTGGTGGTGTGTTGTTGTCATGAGTTCACTATTGAGTGTCCTAGATATTTGCTTCGTGGTTACTTCCTAGCCCTAGTCAAGAACACCCACCATGAATTTATATTCCATTTAAGCTTATATATATGGCTCAGGTACTTCCTTGAGAGTAAGTCTAGGATATTTCTCAGACACTTTATCATCCAGCAGGGGTAGATCATAAGTCACAGCACACCTCTTCTCATCAAGCAGCACAATTCATTTCCATAGGGAGATGAGTTACATGCAGAAATGTACTACTTAAAAGTAGGGGAACTGTATTTCAATATTTTTCTGGCTTTTTACAATATATCTCAATATTTATGTATTTGTACCCAAATGGCTTTTGTTTTTTTTTTAAATAGAGTACCCTTATTTTCAGCCAAGCAAATGCTAAATGATAAGAGCAATACAAAACAACAGAAAAATGATGAAGGCATGTTTCACTAAAGGAACACAAGGTACAGAACATTTTGTAATATTTTCCATTTTCCATGCATAATTATTAGAGAATAATATCAGAGATTATATAATAATCATAAATCATCTCTCTCTCTTACTCCACATATACACACAGTATCGCACAAAAGTGAGTACACCCCTCACATTTCAGCAACCATTTTAGTGTATCTTCTCAAGGGACAATACTATAGAAAATTAAACTTAGATATATTTTAAAATAGTCAATGTTCAGCTTGAATAGCAGTATAGATTTACTGTCCTCTGAAAATAACTCAATATTGTCCCTTGAGAAGATACACTAAAATGGTTGCTAAAATGTGAGGGGTGTACTCACTTTTGTCTATACACAGTGTGTACTCACACTGTTTACACGCATTTTATTTGAATATAATATTTAATCAAACAGCAATTTTATTAAGTTTAAAATATATTTAAAGGAATTTATAAAAGCATTTACATATTTTTTTTATTACATTTTAATAAGAATAAAATAGTGGAAAGGGATGTTGTCTATATGTGAACCTGGACCACAAAACCAGTCATAAGGGTTATAGAATTTTTTAAAATTGAGATGCATACATATTTATACATATTTGGCCGAGATACAACTATTTGAAAATCTGGAATCTGAGGGTGCAAAAAAAATCTAAATATTGAGAAAATCAGCTTTAAAGTTGTCCAAATGAAGTTCTTAGCGATGCACATTACTATTCAAATATGAAGTTTTAATATATATGGTAGGACATTTACAAAATATCTTCACTAAACATGATCTTTACTTAATATCCTAATGATTTTTGGCATAAAAGAAAATTGATCATTTTAACCCATACAGTGTATTGTTGGCTATTGCTACAAATATACTCATGCTACTTGCAACTGGTTTTGTAGTCCAGGGTCACATATATAGACAAATAAAATGTGTTCAATGCATAAAAAATATATTTAAGAAACTGGTTATTTTATTACATTTTAAATATATTTAAACACTTATATAAATATATTTACATTTATTTAAAATTAAATATTTTAAAGAAATTAACACTTTTAGTCAACGGTGCATTAAATTGATAAAAAGTGACAAAAAGACAATTACAATAAAAAATAAGATTTCTATTTCAAATGAATGCTGTTTTTTTAAACTTTCTATTTAAAAAAAATCATGGTTTCCAAAAAAAAAAAAAAAAAAACAGCACAACTGATTTAACATTGATGATGATAAGAAATACTTCTTTATTTTACTGATTTAACATTGATGATGATGATGATGATGATGATGATGATGATGATGATAAGAAATACTTCTTGAGCAGCAAATCAACGTGATTACTCAGGGATGATGTAAAAACTGAAGACTGGGGTAATGCTGCTGAAAATTCAGCTTTGCAATCACAGGAATAAATTATACATTACAATTTTTAAAATAGAAAATTATTAAACTGTAAAAATATTTCACAACATTAATGTTTTATTTAATGTTTTTTACTGTATTATTGATCAAATAAAACTATACTTGACCATAAGAGGCTTCTTTCAAAAGCATTAAAAATCTTACCAACCCCAAACTTTACCCCAGCATTTAAATGTGGCACACTTGAAACATTTCAAGTCTTGAATCGATGCAGTTTGAACTGATTCACAAAAAAAAAATAAAAATTGCCAATTCTAAAATCATTGTTGCTACCGAGATCAGAGATGCTACATTTATTAACAAATCGCATTATAACACCACAAAACTAATCTAATGACACATTTTTAATGATTAAAAAACTACATCAAAACAATTATATATACTGTGACTATATTCGGGGGTTTGCTGAAATCCCTTACTCAAGCAGCAGCAACATGTTGCATATACCTGTAGGTATGTGGCAACGTCTATTGTTGCAAACAAAAGAGCTAAAACTGTCGCTCCCACCTGAATAACAGCTGAAGCATTAGCGGGAGAGAAGATCGGCGGGTTGTCGTTCACGTCAGCAATCTCGATATTGACATTCACAGTGGTTGACTTGGCAGGTGACCCGCTGTCAAACGCTTGCACAGACAATGAGTAGCTGGAGACCTTAAGTAACCGAGACAGGAGGATAAATGTCAGGCAAAAACAGTTCAAAACGTCTCAACCCACGACAAATGTCTTTTTTAAAAAAGAACAGGACTGTTCGCTCACCCACAGTCACTCAAAAGCCTCATTTTCAGCCCTACATTGCCTAATTAAAGCATTTATGGCTGATTTAAAAATAATTGGCCAAAATCATGCAATATCTCAAGAGGGTGTATCGGAGAGCCACAGCGCAGGGATGTCAAGATTCATTAGCCGAAGTAACCAAGCTCATTCCAAGGACTAACCGTCTCTCTGTCCAGTGCCTTGTTAACTTTCAGAAGCCCAGTGACGGGGTCGATCCAAAACTGATTTTCACGGTCCCCTTTCAGAATGGAATAAGTGATTCGCCCATTGATCTGACTGTCCAGGTCTTCTGCGAACAGCTGCACATAACAAACACAGATAACAAACCTATAAATTCCAGCATATTTGAGAGCAAAGAGGCTAAAACTCCCAGAATTTATACGGATCATAAGGCAAATTACATCCTTTTACGGTAAATTATATTACAGCTCAAGTACACAGGACAAATGAATAACTAATGTAAGTTCATTAAGGGGATTTATGCGAGCAATAAGCTTAATTATATGCTAGCTGTGAAATTGAAATTATGTCTGCGGCTAATTAAATGCCAATGAAGTGGCTCGGCTAATGAGAGAACTTTACCCTCGTGACCGTCTCTCCGATGGCTACGTCCTCGCTGATCAGAACATTGTAGATGTCCTCGCTGAATGAAGGCGAGTTGTCATTGACATCCAGGAGCTCTATGGTCACTATTGTTGTGGCTCTCAAGGGAGGCGTTCCCCCATCAAAGGCCTCGACATTGAGGAAAAAATCCTTGCAGAGCTCATAGTCAAGATCATCCGCCACAGAAACGATGCCTGGAATCACGCAAGATATGAGTCAGAGTAAAGCCAATTAATTTATATGAATCTGCCAGACAACACAGTTACATAACTTGCAATACAAAGGCTCCTCGGGACGCATTAAAAGCCTGAATATTTAGTTCACGCACAATAGCCAAGAAAGCACATCCCAGCTGTGCCTTCAAAAGCTTAGTTCTTTTAAAGTACGGGTTTAGACTAAAGCACATAGGAAGTGATAGAACTATAAAAATGATGGCATATTTCAGGGTTTCCACTGACTGCCCACATCTTTTGAAGAGACAAAAAGCGCTCTCAGTAACCGTTCACATGTTTTCTGCATGTTAAGCACTGTTATTAGAGTTTTGTGGAGCATTCATAACTAATTTTCTTATTCACTGCACTTATATTGTGGCGTTTTAACAGACAATTTATCAAATCAAACGTTCTGTCTACAGTCAATAGATTTTCTTACATTTCTCCCAATGATTCGTGAAAAAAGGACTGATAAATGAACTGACAATGCCTTTGTCTATATTAGTCACAAGTGAGCTACCAGAAGACTTCTAACTAAAAACTGCTAAACATTTCCAGACCATCTTGCCTGTTGAGTCATCAATGGAAAACTTCCCCAGCTCATTTCCAGACAAGAATCTATAGTAGATTTCTGCATTCACTCCAATATCGCTACTCGTGGCGAAGACACGCAGCACTTCGGTTCCCACAGTGACGTCTTCAGGCACTGTGACTGCGTAATCTTGCTTTTGAAACACAGGTGGGTTGTCGTTCACGTCCAGAACCATGATGGTGAGGTCCACCTCGGTGGAAAGCGAGCCCTCGCCTCCTGCTCGGTCAGTAGCCTTGATTCTGATCTGATACGAGTCTTGCACCTCTCGGTCCAGAGGCTTCTCCAGGATCACCACACCAGAGGATGGGTCAGTGGAAAACACGCCACCAGCAGAGTCAACAAGTGAGTATACGATCTTCCTGTTTAGACCTGGGAGAAGACATATTTTTGAACTACAATTTCAAATACAAAATACAAGTTTTATGATCCAAAAAGGAACTCATTTAAAAAATAGCATGGGCTTGCTGTAGAAACACTGACTTTAAAACATTACGTAGCTTTTTTTGCTATTATGGTTTTTTTATGGCCTGATATTTATAGTTTTTTAAAATCACATTGCAGAACTATATAAAATAAAGTGGTGAAAGCAAAAAGAGGTTGTCATCAGTCATACACTGGAGTTGAACCTAAACGTTACACGTGTGAAATACCTTCATCTGGATCATTAGCCCGAAGGCGTGTGAGCAAGGCCTTGGGCGCCGCATTCTCATATACACTCGCCATGAAGCGTGTGAAAGCAAATGATGGTGCATTATCATTAGCGTCCAGAATGGTCAGAGAAATTTCAGAGCGGCAGAACAGCCCTCCTCCATCCGTAGCCTGCGCTATCAACTTATAACCTGCAGTTCTCTCACGGTCCAACAGAGAGGCCGTCTTTAGTTCACCTGACACCAAAACAGAGACATAGGAAAAATTTCACAGGATGGATTTTTAGAAACATGGGCCAGAGCTGCATTATATAAAATCTTCAGTGAGATGAATAAAATATATTATAAGTGATGGATGATCGCGCTAAATATTTTTCTGTCATAAATGTTTCATTCAGTCAAGCCTTATGCTGTCAGTGAAGTAAATACTAAATCACTGCCATCTATCTAAAGATGCTTTAAACTTGTCAGTCTGAAATAACAGGCAAACTTCTATTAAAGATTTGAAAACTTAAAAATAAACTATTAATATAAACTCATAGCTGGAATACACTAAACAACTTTTAGAATCTGAACAGAACAGAACATACACATGGCAACAGAGAAAAAATGGTCATTGCACTAAATGACTTAAAAGGTTAGCTCACTCAAAAAATAAAAAAAATAAAAATTCTGTCATCAATTACTCACCCTCATGTCGTTCCAAACCGCAAGATCTTTGTTCATTTTCGGAATACAAATTAAGATATTTCTGATGAAATCCAAGAACTTTCTGACCCTTAATAGACAGCAATGTGACTGACATTTTCAAGCCCTAGAAAGCTAGTAAGGACCAGTGTTGGGGAAAGTTACTTTTAAAAGTAATGAATTACAATATTGTGTTAATAATATAAAAGTAACTAATTGTGTTACTTAGTTACTTTTCATGTAAACTAATGCATTACGTTACTTTTACGTTACTGTTTATCAAGGGCTGGGCTTGCTTGTTTGTTTTTAATAAGAAAAATTATATATTTGGCAAATGAAGATGAACAAAGGTCTTACGGGTTTGGAATGACATGAGGGTGAGTAATTAATGACAAAATGTTCATTTTTTTGGTGAACTATCCCTTTAATTAACTAAAAAAATATAAAAGCACATGTCAAAGGTGTTTGGACAGAAATACCAGTATTTGCATCCATGTAAAAATCTTCAACGCCAATGCCAAACAGAGAATACTGAATTTCTGCATTGACACCAGTGTCCAAGTCTGTTGCTCCAACTGTCAGAATAGCAGTATTAACAGTCACATCTTCTGGAACTGAAGCCTCATATTGAGCCTAAAAAATAATTATGAAAATGCATTCAACTAGTGTTTTGAATTCTTCATACTTTTGCAAAACAAAACTTCATTTGCATCAGTATGCAAGCATTAAACCTGTTAACTGTTGTGGGCTGTATGAGACGACAAATGCCAGCCTAAATCAATTGCTCAGACCTGATTGCAGATGGGGCTGTTGTCATTGGCATCCATGACGGTGACCTCCACGCCTATGCGGGTTACAAACAGGCCGTCGCTGGCTGTGATATTGAGCAGGTATCGATCCTGCTCCTCTCTGTCCAAAGGCCGCTTTACAAAGACCTTCCACTCCCCCTGAACGGGAGCCAGTGCAAATACCCCCTTGGGGTTTCCTCCTGAGTCAAGAAGATGGCAACAGAATTGAGATAAATGAGCAGGGTAGATTTGTAAAAACTCTGTGACCAAACCATCACTTTTATGCTGTAAGATGTTATTGTTCTTTATGTAGAACAAACCAAAAAATGCATATATTTCATAAACTGTATTGATTAAAAATGTGCTAACACACATCAAAATAGCTATAAGAGCATGCTAAGTGAACCAGAACGCTTAGGGACATTTTGGAGAGGGTATATAAAGTATCCCAAGTTATTGGAAACAATAAACTGAGCTTAATTCTAACAATCTGTTCACATCCCCAGATGGGCTTTAAACAAAGTAATGTGACACATAAAGCAGATGGCTCTTTACTCATATAGCTTTTGCACACTTAGTTCATTAAATTAAACCCTTTCAATGTGATTATCTTTCCCGGAGAGCCTCCGTGAGCCATAAATCATCCTCCAGTGGCCTACTTTAATACGCACCTGTGATATGGAAGCTGACAAGCCGATTCTGATCAGAGGTGTCCCCGTCACGAGTGCTCAGCACTGAAACCACTTCTCCCAGTGGGTCACTCTCTCGTATGGCACCTCTGTAGTATTCCCTCTCAAAGGTAGGGGGGTTGTCATTGATGTCTGCGATTGCAACAGTCACAACAGCTGTGGAGGAAAGTGAGACACCCTCACCTAGATCAGACGCCACCACATTGAAGGTGTAAGATGGGCACATCTCATGATCCAGGTCACCGAGAGTGGTGATCCAACCAGTCTTGCTGTCAATAACAAACATAGCACCAGCGGCAGATTTAGATCCGCTAGCTTTGTCCTGCTCTTGGTTTAGGGTTGGTCCAAGGCTGTAATTAACCTGTCCATTAGAGCCCCAATCAGGATCAAGTGCTCGTACCTGGATAACCCGTGTACCCCTAGGCATGCCCTCCATAATCATAGCCACATAAGAGCTGGTTTCGAATAACGGTTTGTTGTCATTCACATCCAGCACCTTGACTTCTACATCCACGACAGACATGGACTCAACTAGTGCCTGTCTCATGGTGGCTGCAACTTTGAAACGATAAATGTTGATGAGTTCATAATCAAGGGGGTTAACAAGCCTTAGAAGTCCAGTTTCCCTCTCAACCAAAAACGTCCCACCCTGGTTACTCTCCCCAGTCTCTCCATTCACCACAGAAAAGAAAGCAGTCTGACCAGGACTTAGGTACACGGATCCCAAGACTGTCCCAACAGGTGTGTCCTCTGGGATCGTGTAGGAGTATTGGGGTTGAGTGAAGGAGGGTACATTTGCATCCGGTGGTAAAACATGAATAAATGCAGACACAAGAGAATGTTTGGCTGGAACACCTCCGTCAGTAGCTTTGACAAAAAAGGAGAGGACTGTTCCTCTGAGATGCGCCATGCTTCCCTTTGTGACCATCCAGCCACTGTCAGGCTCAATCTCCAGCACATCTACCAGAGGAAGCCTTGCCTCACTGTAGAGTGAGTAGCTAACCCTGCCATTATCACCAGAATCTGGGTCCTGAGCCTGGATTTGAGTCACCAGTGATCCCATTGGAACGTTTGCTTTTATGCTAACTCTATACTCCATAGCTCTGAAACGAGGAGCATTATCATTTTCATCAGCAAGAATTACCCTAACGGTGCAGAAGGATGCTCTTCCTCCGCCGTCAAGCGCCATTACAGTTAGCACAATGTCTCTGTTCACTGGGTTCTCTCTGTCGAGTTTCTGAGCTGTAGTTATCAGGCCATCCGCTCCGATGTAAAACTGAGTCTTTCCAAGGTCATTGATAAAAGAATACATGATCTGACCGAAAATCCCCGAGTCCTCATCTGTGGCACGCACCTGAATGACTTTGGTACCCGCAGGGGCATTCTCGCGGACCTCTGCCAGGTAGAACCTTTGACTAAAGACAGGGCTGTAAAGGTTAGCCCCCATGACTCGAATGTTCACCTGTGCAGTGTTGGTGAAGACACCGTCTGATACAGACACGTTAAGGTTGTATGCTGACCGTATATTCTGTCTGCGTTGGCTGGACAAGGAAATGACACCTGTCTGAGAGTCTATTATGAAGTTCATTTTCTCATCTCCAGAGAGTATGCTGTACCTCAAACTCTCGGCATCTGAGCTGTCTGCATCAGAAGCTTGGACACATGTCACAATGTGCCCTCTGGGGGCCAGTTCGCTCACGAAAGCTTCGTAAAGTGGCTGGCTAAAGGATGGTGGGTTGTCATTCACATCAATTACCAAGACTGTGACCGTGACCTCATTGCTCTGGGATGGGGAACCATTGTCTGTTGCCCTAACGATGAAGCTGAAGCTCGGTGTAAGTTCGTAGTCTAGAAGACGGGCTGTTAACACAAGTCCACTAGTGCTGTCAATGTGAAAATAATCAGTGCTGTTAAATCCATCAGAAAGGATCTGATAGCTAATCACACTGTTTTTTTCAGAATCCTTGTCGGTTGCCCAGAGCTGTATCACGCTAGACCCGATCATTGAGTTTTCTGGCAAAGTGGTGGTGTATGATGCATTACGAAATGCAGGGGCATTGTCATTAACATCCACCACAACTATGTCCACATCTACTTCCGATCTGGCTCCAGTGAGAGTGTCTGTAGACCTGATGGTTAGCCTGTAATACGGTATGGTTTCATAATCTAAAGGATATATGACACTAATTACTCCACTGTCAAAGCCAATGTCAAACTGAAAGGAGGGATCTCCTTCCATGATAGTGTATATAATATTTTGGCCCTCTGGACTGGTGGCATTTATGCATAATATGGGAGTCGACACTGCAATATCCTCTCTGACTGATATGCCATAAAATGACTTGTCAAACACAGGCATGGCCTTGTTCACAACCGTAACTGGAAGCTCGACAACAGTGAAGAGAGAAGGGTAGCCTGCATCACGCGCAAGGACCACCAGTGGATATTCAACATTTGACAAGTCTGCATCAAAGGCTCTTTTAAGAGTAAGTTCCCCATTGAGCTTGTTCACCTCAAAATGTGGATGGTCATCCTTAAGCTCGTAATATACAGCGCCATTTATCCCTTTGTCCAAATCTGTCGCAGACACCTGGAAGATGGACGAGCCAGGTTCTGCATCAACCTGCACAGCCGCATAATACGGAAGGCCTAGAAACTCAGGGGCATTGTCGTTTACGTCATCAACTTCTACTCTGACGGTTACTCTAGCAACTCGCAGCTGGTCATATTCTCTACTCGCCTCTACCACCAGCTCATACAGGTTCTGTTGTTCTCGATCGAAAGGAACCCCTGTGGTTTGAATGACTCCTGAAGTGGGACGAATTGTAAAGCGTGTCCCTGCATTCAAAAGAGTGTACTTTAGTGGTTCATTTAAGCGATTTCCGACAGCATTTACAATGCTCACAGTGGTGACGTTCACACTGTTCTCCAGTACAGAGGAGAAATATGTGGTTTGACTGAACAGGAGGCCACTGTCCATAGCCTCCCTGACTAACACGGTTACGAGCGCTGTGCAAAAGTACCGCCCGTCTGACACTTTGACATTGAAGCGATAGCGGTCTTTGGAGAGTTTATTGTTTTTGACCGTGAGTATGCCCGATGATGAATCCATTTCAAAGTGCTCCAAGTTGCTATCAGCCAAAGAATACATCAGATCAGTGGTCATGTCTGGATCAGTGGCTTCTACTCTCAGAACTTCAACCCCAACATACGTTGGAAGAAGCAAAACAGTGTCATAAGCGTCTTGTGAGAACTGAGGCGGAGAGTCATTGATGTTCACAACCCTGATTAGGACCTTGGCTGGCTTCTCCGCTGTCAGCTGAGGTCTGCCACTGTCCCTCACATTGACAGAAAAGTAAAAAGCACTGAATGTTTCATAGTCCAGCTTGGCTATAGTTCTGACAGAGCCTGTTCCTGAGTCCACAGTAAAGAAGAATTTTGCTGTGTCCTCCACAATCTGGAAGACCAGGAGGGCATTGTGATTCTTGTCAGCATCTGTGGCTTCAATTACCAGGGGCTTTCCATCCTCACTTATCACCACGCTATTGATGGGGGCTGCCTCGCTGATGGTCCCTGTATATGTGAGCTCCTGAAAAACTGGAGGATTATCATTTTCATCAACCACTTGGATGCAGACCGTGACACTGGAGGCAATCCCTGCCATGTTTACAGCCTGGATGACCAGCGTGTATGAGGAGGTCATCTCAAAGTCAAAATTCCTTTGTGTTGTGATGACACCGGTGTAACGGTTTATTTTAAACCTCCTTTCATCATTTCCTTGCATAATGTCATAAATCAACGTGGTTCGGCTAATTGCACAGACCAATATGACAAAAGTCCCAATAGCCACATTCTCAGTGATCTCAGCTTGGTATTCTTGTTGGGCAAACTTTGGACTGGAGAAATCAGACAGAGAGATGGAGATCCTAGCAGTAGTGGTGCTGCTTAACGCTGGAGTACCTCCATCTGTGGCTCTCACAGTAAGGGTATAAAAACCCACAGTCGTAAGATCCAGCTCTCTGGCTACTGAAATGATGCCAGATAGTGAATCTATTCCAAATATGCCACCAGTGTTGCCTGTGAAAGGGAAAAAAATGACACATGCCTGTTAGTTATTGACGAAAAGGGGCATGTCGGGTAAAGGATACATCAAAGATAAATCTTAAGATTCATGACAGGTTAAAAGAATGAGCCAATGCATCACACTCTGTGGAAGAGACAATCAGTTTTACACAAAACAGCTGAACAATGGAAATGTTATCAGGGAGCGTAATAAATTCAAGAGCTGAGAACACGTTGTTTACCTGCATCAATTGAGTAAACTATCTTGCCGTTTCTCCCTGAGTCTCTGTCTAGCGCGATCACCTGCAAAGCTGACGTTCCTGGAGGGGCCGACTCAAACACTGTACTGTCATAAATAGTGCGAGTAAAAAAGGGAGGCTGATCATTGGCATCCTCCAAGGTCACAATAATCCGTGCCAGGTCTCTATAATAGGGAAATTCTTGATCTTTTACCTAAAATAGAGGAGGAGAGACAGGGCAACAGACCTGAGGAGAACAACTAAGTTTTTGCATGGAAAAGATTTGTAAGGAAACAAGTAAAAAGAGAAAAAAGAAGTAAAAAAAAGACAGCAGACAGAAAGGAACAGTTAAAAATGTTAATGTAAATTATCAAAATAGAAAATCTGGTAAACTGAGCTATATTTACCATTATCTAAAATACTATCAGAGCTGGGTAGTAACTGATTACATGTCATTTGAACTACATAATGAGATTTCAATAATCAAGTACTAATTTTATAATGCTCATAATCAGATTACAGTTACTTTTTATTACATATTATTCACACAAATCATTCATAATTCTTTGATTTCATCATGTAATCAGTAATGGACTAAAATGTTTAAGTAATCTACCCAGCTCTAAATACTATATACTGTAAAGAATAGATACAGTGGTTTTTTTTTAAATCCACATTGACAAAAAAATAAAAAATTAGGGCTGCAAAACAATTAATTGCAATTAATCGCATTCAAAAACAAAGTTTGTGTACATACTATATGTGTGTGTACTGTGTATATTTATTATGTATATAGGATTACACACACATACATTAAGAATATACACACATATATATATATATATATATATATATATATATTAAGAAAAATTAGATTAGATTTGTATATAAAACATTTATATATACACATACACACACACACACACACAAACATACATACATATATATATATATGTGTGTGTGTGTGTGTGTGTGTATTTTATATATACATAATAAACATACACAGTAGTATGTAAACAAACTTTTATTTTGAATGCGATTAATCGCGATTAATCGTTCTGCAGCCCTATTAAAAATCTAAAAAAATGAAAATATAAAGGTTTTAATTCTTAGCTATGTAAATATGTCATGAACATTTATCAATTTATGATGTTGATAACATATTATATACAAGTTTTATTTAAAAAAAATATTCTTAGACATTTTTATAATCTCCTTAAATTAGCAAATAGTGAAGCATTAGTGATTTCAGACCTTTAGACCCCACTGCTATGACAAATGAAATGGCCATCATAACACACATTTAATAATACAAATGTTGCTTCTCACCATAATAGTAAGGATGTGCTGAGTGCGGGTCTCATAGTCCAGTCGATCTGCTGTGTACATGACACCAGTACCAGGATTGATCCTAAACATCCGCATGCTCGCCGGATCAACGCTGCCGTGAATAGAGTAGCTCAACTTTGCACGTTCGTCCTTGTCCCTGGCCCGGACACGCAAGACCTCAGTGTCGGCTGGCGTATCCTCAGACACCGTGACTTCATATGTACGCTCAGAGAAAACAGGACTATTGTCATTGCTGTCCAAAACCTTTATATAAATCTGTAGATAAGGCAGACAGAGAGTCATTTTTAGCTTTTCACAGACACATTCATCTCATTTAAATAAATGCATAAGTAATCTACACTGTCGCAATAGGCACTGATGTCAAAACAGCTTAAATAAGAAACAGAAAAAGCACATGCTGGAGTGACAATACAATGTGGGTTTCTGGGACACTGGAATACTCAGCAGCCCCTGGCATAACTGAAGACATTCTCAGGGAAGATTATATAGATATCTCTTTTTAACACAGCAAACTTGCATTGATAAAATTAGATAAAAGCTGGCACGCTGCTTAAAATCCTAGAGACGTTTCTCTCTTGGAGATTTCAACCGCAGCCGCCAGGAATACTCTTTTTGCTAGTTTCTAGCAAAGTTAGCAGACTTGTAGCATCTGTTAGGAAAAGTTTCCAAAAGGTTTGTATAACTAAAAATATATTATACCTGTGTAGTAGCAGTGTTTGTCCCATCTGTCACCTGCACCGTCATGTTGTATAGGGACTGCGTCTCTGCATCTAGAGGTCTGGCTATTACTATGGTCCCGATACCTCTTTGAATATCAAATGGACCATCATAGCTACCTATTACACCAAGAAATTACAATCAGCATGACCAGAAAAATGAAAAGTGATAGAAAATGCTTTGCATGCACTTTAGGGTTGTCACTACCGATTATTTCGGTAATCAACTAATCGCACGCTTATTCTGCCGATTAATCGAGCAATTGTATAATTATATTTTTTTGTGATAAAAAAAAAAGACCTAAAGCTGGCTGCACACTAGACGATTTTAAGGTAGATTTTAAGCCTGACTTGCATTCCCGAACGATCTGACGGAGCGTCCCCGAACTCAAATCGTAAGTATCAAACATGTTTGATATTTAGGCAGGGTTGCCAGGTTTTAAAAACAAAACCCACCCAATTGCTACTCAAACTAGCCCAGTGGCGTTTTGAGGGGGGATCCCTGTTAAAAATCACATTCTGGGGTGTAAAATACACTTTTTGGGGGGTTCTTCTGCGCAGTAGTGTCGTCAGGTGGAGCCGCGGTATCAAAGTCACGCCCAAATTCCCGCAGACCCAATCACAAGATCAAAGAGCCCGCAGCCTGACTTTACAGGATGTGTGACACTTTTTTTACACTTTACAGCATGATCTAATCCTTAATATTGACTAAACAACATTTAATTCAAATGTCCCTTTAAACTGTAATATTTGGCTATTTCTTTATGAAAGAAATGCTACAGCCACTGTACTCTCTTAAATATGTGGAAATCAAAATGTTAAACTCAGAGTGAAGGTTTGAGCTTTTATTTTGAAATCGTGATTAGCATATTGAGAAAGAAACTGATATATTCTCCTATGTTTGCGTAGGTTTATGAAGGATTTACCTTACAAATCTGATGAAATTACGCATGATGCATTCCCAGATTAAATGTTATAATAAACCCAAACTCACAGCAATAGGATTAAAAAAATAAAGTACTTGAATAGAGTGTTTTCATGACGTGTTCATCATTCGGCCGTATAGGCGGCACTGCAATGCCACTTAATCGAACGGAACTCGCTATTAACTTTAGTTTGTCAAAATAGTGCGCCCTTTCCTGCTTATTAAGTCCTCCTCTATACGATTTAGCAGCTTCCACATGTTTTTTCCATGGTTTAGACAACATAAATTAGCAGAACAACATATTCAGTACATTAACCACGCAATCCATGCTGTTGTTTACATCAGAGTATCTCCAATATGACCACGCATCTGGGTAACTGACCAAACTATGACGTAAGTGCAAAGCCTCTACTGAGAAAGATATTGATGTATTATCCTGTGTTTGCATATGTTTATAAATGTTTTACCTACTTTAATCTGATGAAATGGTGCTCATTGTTATAATTAATCCAAACTTACAGCAATATGCAGAGATGGAGTCTGAGACCATTTACTGTGAATGGAGCCCCTCTGAGACGCACATATGTAATCTACACACATGTAAATAATTAAAGCGCATATATTAAACCTGCATTGCATATATTTCTTTAATTGAATCATAGTGTTTGTGAATTCGAAATAGCACAAAATGGTCTAATATGGATTGTCGTCTGTGGAAAGCCCCACTTACGGAATTTTGCCGGTTAAATTGCAGTTGAGGATTTTTAGAAATCAAATACTCTAAGTGAATCGAGGAATCGTGACAACCCTAATGCACTTATTTATCCAACGAAAGGCAGGTAAAGGTTTAACGAAAAAGGATCAAGGTAAACACTCTACCAATCAAACTGTCATGCAGTTTGGCACGTCTGTGAGTAATACATTTTTTATGTTTCATACTGATTCATCAAAGTTTCACGGCTTTCGAAACATCATCCGGTTTATGTTGGGATCTTTCCCATCAGCCTCGGGTCTCTTATCTTCAACTCCCACAAACATCTGTGTCAAGTTCAGGCCTCTTCACGGCAGATTCGCAAATCATTAATTCAGGTCCATTCTGACGGATAAGGGCAAACTTTCTGAGCGTCTTTAGTATGCATTGCATGCATCTGTTCCAATTCCACTCAATTTCCACTGCACTTAAGTGAGATCAGAAGACCCAAAGTCTGGAAGGTATCTCGGCACTCAAAGTGTTTACAGGATTGAGCGCTTCACGTTTGCCCTGCAGCAAATGGAGTTTTTAAAGCGAGTATCTAAAAGTATCAGATAAACCAGCCAAACCTTCACGCTCAAGAAAATAACTACAAAATACTGACAGTTAGCCTACCACTGTCAGATGAACAGTTTCCACCACAGGAGCTCTGTGGGATATAAAACATCTCCCGGGACGTTCTTCCACCTTCCCAAAGACAGATCCAGATGAACGGAGAGAAAAAGAACACAGAAAACTGACATTGATGTCAAAAGCTCATATTAAGCCAAACAAATTCAAAAACAACTATTTTTAAATGCTTATTCATTTGGGAGTTTTCCAACAAGGAATGTGGGACAACATCTGCAAGCTCAGCAAAATCCCAAATACTGAGAGGGTTTAATTAAAATGACCCTCGTTGCATATTTTAGTTGACTAACTTAACCATCCATGCATCTTCTGTTGTCCAACTATGAGTAGAAAATATAGGTGCAAATGATAAATATGTAGATGAGCTGTAAGCAACAAGCAAATGGAGTAAATCATTGTCAGAAGAGTTTACCACAGATGTCCACTCCTTTAAATTACATTTACATTTACTCATTTATCTGCACGGTTTTATCCGGAGCAACTGAGGAATGCTACAACACGAGCAATTCATCCAAAGCAGACACTAACATCAGTAATATCAGGGATATTAAAGTGTGCATCCTGACTTAATTTATGACTGAAACTGCTGCATTATTGATGCTCACCAATGATGTCGAACCATAAAGGAGTTTCCGTCTGCCAAACAGAAACCACTCCGACTGACTCGTGCACTTTGGCATTTTCCGCCACTGTGAAGTTGTAAACGGCCGCGGTAAATCGCAAGGCTAGTGGCGAGGGCACAGGTTTCCGAATCCATTCAACATGCAAACGGGTGGTTGACCACTTCTGAGGGGTCCCATTGTCGATGGCTTTTATCTGCGAAAATATGAAGCAAAAAAGGCTGTAAACTTTATGCTGCACATGAAAAAAAAAAAAGATTAATATCCACTGAAGTGGCCATCTGTCTGATACTTTACTGTGAGAATATCATAGCCACCAGCTGTGACCATTTTCCTGGAAGACACCATGGCCGTCTTGGCATCGATTACGAATTTGCCGTCGTCATTTCCATCCACAATGCTGTATGTGAGATCTGCATTGGACCCTTCATCTCGATCGTAAGCGAAGACTCTGTAGACAGGATCACCGCGTTTGTTACGGTCCCGCTCTGGAAGGCTGATGCGGTACACAGACTCTTTGAATTCAGGCGTATTGTCATTCTCATCCTGAACGTGCACTATCACCCAGACAGTGGACTGCCTGAAGATTCCTCCTCCATCCATAACTGTAACCTAGATAGACACATATAAACAAAACTATGGCGAAAAATTCACAGCTTGTGAAGATAAAGTAAGCAGTATATTTTCATTTCAGTGTTAATATTCAATATTAACAGGTCAAGGAAGCTGCAAATAGAGTTCTTACTATATCCATACGTTTCCCTGTTGTCTCTTCACACATTAATTCATACAATCATGTGCATATATTTTTACTCATGTAAGAAGTACGATTTTTATTTGAAAAAAAGATATATATTTTTGCCAAAGATTAATTTAATTGATCTAATAAGACTGTAAAGACATTCTGAGTGTTACAAAAGATTGTTTCAAATACATGCTGTTCTTTTTATTTATTTTTATTCAAATATATTATAGTTTTCACCAAAATATGAAGCATCACAACTCTTTTCAACATTGATAATAGTAATACAGTGCAAGTCAAAAGTTTACATACACCTTGCAGAATCTGCAAAACGTTAATTATTTTTTTTAAATAAGAGGGGTCATACAAAATGACTGGCCTACTGGCCTAATTAAGATATTTCACGTAAAAGATGTTTACATATAGTCCACGAGAAAAAAATTATAGTTAAATTCATAAAAATTACCTTGTTCATAAGTTTACATACACTTGATTCTTAATGTTGTTACCTGAATGTTCTTTGACCTGAACAGTAAACTACTCGCTGTTCTTTAGAAAAATCCTTGAGGTCACACAAATTCTTTGTTTTTTCAGCATTTTTGTGCATTTGAACCCTTTCCAACAATGACTCTATGATTTTGAAATCCATTTTTACACACATTTTTTTCCATTTTGCCTAAATAAATATTTTTTTTCTTCATTTAGTACTGCCCTTCAGATGCTACAGAAGATGCTGACATGTTTCCCAAAAGACAAAATAAGCTAAATTTACCCTGATCTTCAAATTCAAAAAGGTTTTCACCCCCCCTTAATGCATAGCTTTTCCTTCCTTTAGTGAGCATTTGAACCTTCTGTAATAGTTGCATACGAGTCCTTCAGTTGTCCTCGGTGTGAAAAGATGGATCTAAAAATCATACAGTCATTGTTGGAAAGGGTTCACACAAAAATGCTGAAAATACAGAATTTGTGGGACTGAAGGACTTTAAAAAAAAAAAAAAAAAAAAAAACACCTGGCAGTTTAGCTGTTCAGGACAAACAAAAAAATATATATATGTCAGTGGTGGATTATTCAGATAACACTACAGTATTAAGAATGAAGTGTATGTAAACTTTTGAACAGGGTAATTTTTAAGAATTCAACTATTATTTTCTCTTGTGGACTATATGTAAACGTCTTTTATGTGAAATACCTTATTCGGGTCAGTACTAAATAAAATTGCAGATTCTGTAAACTGTAAATGTTTCTTAAGCAGCAAATCAGCATATTAGATTGATTTCTGATGGATCATGTGACAATGAAGACTAAAGTAATGGATGCTGAAAATTCATGAAAATGTATATTTTAAAATATATAAAAATACAAATAATTATTTCAATTGTAGTAATATTTAAAACATCTGCACAAGTATATTTTACTTCTGTTCTTAAAGGGATAGCTCACTCAAAAATTAAATTCTGTCATTAATTACTCACCCTCATGTCATTCCAAACCCCTAAGACCTTCGTTCCTCTTCGGAACACAAATTTATACATAACATATTTTTGATGAAATCCAAGAGCTTTCTGACCCTGCATAAACAGCAACGCAACTACCACATTCAAGGCCCAGAAAGGTAGTAAGGACATTGTTAAAATAGTCAGTGTGACATCAGTGGCTCAACCTTAATTTTATTAAAGTACGAGAATACTTTTTGTGCAGAAAGCAAACAAAAATAACAAATTTATTTTCTTCCGTGTTAGTCTTCGCTGCACGTTCACAAGAGTACCACGGCCAACCCGTGTGATGCTGCTGAATAATTAATTAATTAAAAATAATTGTTCTTTTCTTTGCACGCAAAAGTATTCTTGTAGCTTCATAACATTACGGTTGAACCACTGATGTCACGAAGATGAACAAAGGTCTTACAGGTATGTAACGACATGAGGATGAGTAATTAATGACAGGATTTTCATTTTTGGGTAAGCAATCCCTTTAAATACTCTATCCTGTAACTCATCCCATACCATTTGTACTGACATAAATTAAAGATCAAGTTAAGCAATTAATCACATTTTTTATTAAGCAGACATTTTCTTAGGCAAAAAAGAACCCAAATTTACAATAAAGAAGTGACTCTAGCCACATCTAGGGCCTAGGGCAAATCTCTGTTATCCAGATAAATAAAAAGCCTATAAACTAATAAATAAATAAAAGCCTATAAATAAACTAAACAAAACTGTCCCTACTTAAACTCTATTTTAAAATAAATGAATGAAAAATACATCAACACAGACATATTCTTTAGAAAAGAAGGTAATCAGCCATCTGATCTCACTCTTTTACATGGAGCTCCACTGAAGATTCCAAAAACTTGATCAGACAGTGGCCACAAAATAGGGGCCAGGGGCATACTACAGCACTGCAAAACTCACAAGCAGCGGATCATGAAAGCCTCTACCAACTAAATCTTTAATGGCCACCATCCGCCGTCAGCGCCACACGCTGGAGACACTGATGCCTGGGCCGCTGTCAAAGCAGGCACCTTGAGGCGCTAGTTGTAAGATATGAACTTTGAAACTTGAAGCCTGCTGCAGAGTGAATCATCATTTAGTGAACACAAAAATCAATGGCCCTCATTCCGCTCGGTCCATGTAGAGCAGGGATCACGGGGAGCCACACCCATCCCATTGATCAGTGCTACTGTACTGCCCTCATTGACTGATCAGTAATTTAAGAGCTGCTCACTAGACTGTATGAAAATTTGCACATCTGCACGTGTTTTGGTGTTAAATAAGAGACCTTGGTCAGCATGCGCTGGCTTTATCCTCTCTGTCACTCATAATGCAAATGCAGACAGGTCATCTGTACAACACCTTGTTATAAGACATTAGAAATAAAAAGGCACACGGAAACACTGTTTCTTTTACATCCTACATGTGTAAATCCATTCCTTACTCGATACTATAATTGATTCTTCTTATTATTCCAATGAATTCAATAAGTTAATGGTCGCATCTCTCTATTTTGTTGGACAGACAAATGTGTTCCTAAAGCAGATCAATAAATACGTTTACTGTATGATAATCAATAAAATTCTTGAGGCTGTTTATGGGTAATCATTTTAGCCTAGTTCTTTAGTTACATCACAGTTTTATCACTTATGACTACTCGTGGAATTACATGACTTCATTTTATGATCTAATAAAACTGCCCTTGAGAATAGATGAATCAATACGTTTGCTCTTAAAGAGATAGATCACCCAAACAAAAAATAAACCTTATGTACTTGCACTCATGACATTCTAAACCTGTACATTCCTTTTTTTTCAGTTTAATAAAAATGAGGAATTTTAATTGTATGTCAACTTCTAAAAAGTACAATAAACCATTACAATATTACTTGGGAAAGGATTTAAAGGGATAGTTGACCCAAAAATGAAAATTCTGTCATTAATTACTCAAGTCATGTTATTCCATAAGACCTTCGTTCATCAACACAAATTAAGATATTTTTGATGAAATACGAGAACTTTCTGACCCTGCATAGACTGCAACACAACTACCATGTTCAAGGTCCAGAAAGATAGTAAGGACATCGTTAAGATAGTCCATGCGACATCAGTGGTACAACCTTAATTTTAAAATCTCAAATTTCATCAAAAATATCTTAATTTGTGTTCCGAAGATGAACAAAGGTCTTACAAGTTTGGAATGACACTGGGGGCGAGTTATTAATAACAAATTCAAGTCCATGGTCAAATTCAAATACAGCAGAAAGTTTAACATCATCTGTCATTTAGGATGTCTTTTGATAAGAGCTTTAAATCATTTGTCTTTTATTTTGGAGCTTGAAAGCAAAATTGCAGATACAGTAGATTAATCATCATAACTGTTTTCAGCATTATTGTTAATAAGAAATGTTTCTTAGGCATCAAATTAGCATATTAGAACAATTTCTGAAAGATCATGCAACACTGAAGATGCTGAAAAAGCGTTGTCATCATTTGAAAATGAATATAATTAATATTGTCGTTATTTAAAATGTAGTAAATGGGTAAACATTTCTTTGTCCCACATGGACCTGTTGGTTTAAAAGCTGAAGTGTTTTTTGATTTTTTGATCCCAATTGTCCTATGGTGTGACTGTCTCAAGCATGGTTCAATAAATTACAACTTTTATCAATTAAAAAGAAAAGCAAAAAAAAGTATAAATACAGTATCTCACAGCAGTTTAGACATTAATGGCTGTGTGTTCAGTTATTTTGAGGGGACAGCAAATTTATACTGTTATACAAGCTGTACACTCACTTTACATTGTAGCAAAGTGTCATTTTTCAGTGTTGTCACATGAAAAGATCTAATAAAATATTTACAAAAATGTGAGGGGTGTACTCACTTCTATGAGATACTGTACCTCCGGCATAATTGTCCTTTTTTCCCATCCATATATTTCTGAATGTGTAGGAGCATGATGCATTTTGTCTCTGAAAACCATGTCCTCTGGTTTTAGATCGGCCAATTCCAGAGAAAACTTAATTAGTTGCAAGACCCCATTTATGATCATGTTACTGAAGCCCCCTGTCAAGCCCATGACATGTTCACATGGTCATTTTTTGTCTCAGAATTGTTCAAATATGTAACTTTTTTGGAACCACTGCAAAAGAGTTTTTGTTGTCCTCTGGTGAGAGACCCCTAAATTATATTTTTTTTAATTAAAAACTGTATGTAAAATAATCATGGGAAATTATGCAAATGTTTCATGCTAACTGCTAATGACAGGTTAGCTCAAAATAGCAAGGTTATTAATTGACACAAAAGGCTGTACTGTCACACCAAAGGACAAAGATGTCACACCAGAGGACAAGGTCTCTTTAACTTGTTTAACTCTTTATTTAATAACTTTTTATTCTTTTTTTGGTCATTTTCAGTGCTCTGAAATGCAACAATTACATAAATTCATGTATTAAACTATTTTCTGATGTTTTTGCAGAAAACTTGTACTGTTATAAAGTGGAATGAAAATATGTCTAAAATGTGATGCTTTGTTTTTGAGACATGTGGAAATGAGTGAGTGGAAGAGAGAAGACGGAAAATATAGACAGAAAATTAAGGCATCCACCAGAAGGGAGGAGATCGTATGAGAACGACACAAATAAATAGAATCCAAATGGTGCCATAAAAAGAGCAGCCATACAGTTTACAAAAATCATTCACATCTTAATGAATATAATTTGAATATCACTTATATTTAGCTGTGCCACACATGAAGCGTGGGGGCTAGAAGAGTTTCAGTAACATACTGACTGACTAAGAGACTGGATTTTGTTGATGAAAATTATTTTGCTTTGTTTAAAAAAAAAACATGGTGATATTGTTTGTATCAAAATTAGACTTTCTTTCCCCTTTGACATGTTCACAATTAAACAGAGATACTTTCATAACTACCATTTCTGTCCTTTAGTGTGACATAATGTACTACGGTGTGACACACATAAAAGAACCACAGATTTGTTTTTTCTTAAAATATCTTAAAAAACAGTTCAGTATTACAGTAGGAGAGATATAAATATCACGCATCTTAAAATGGCATAATTTTCAGCAGTTTTGAATGGATGACAGCAAAGTTTGTCTTGTTGTCAAAGTTTGTTTTAAAAATGCCCAACAAGTCATGGGGAAAAAAATAATGTTAATTATGATTTCATATTAAATGAATAACACTCTAATCTCTCTAATGCTATTTATATATTATTATTAAGAGACTTTTTTTTTAATTTGTGCTGTCACACCATAAGACACATTTACGGTACAGTTCAGTAAAAATGTAAAAAGAAAAAAAAAAAGTTTTTCTCAAAGATTAGACTTCACACACACACACACACACACACACTATATATATATATATATATATATATATATCCCAAACTTTGAATGACAAGTATCGTTATTAATAGCGGTTTTCCTTGCTTAAATGACTCCTTTAAAAGGTACAATCTGGCAGTTAAAGAAGTATCCAGTACCTCTAGGAAGTGCTCTGCTTGTTGCTCTCTGTCCAGTTTCCTTGATGTGGTGGTGATAAGTCCTGAAAAACATTTTGAAAAAATTATGAATAAGCCACAAACTTCCATGACAATTGTGCAATGAAAGCGCTGCGACAATCAGCACGGAAAGCCGCTCCACTCGACAGTGATTAATAACATGTCAGCAAGGGTGCATAAATTTACAACACTGTTTGTTTACTGCAGAAAAAAGAGCAGCTCACGACATAAGGGCCTTTGGCGTAAACCCACAGATGGCATGTGGAGAATGCATAGGGTTATTTTTCAAACCCCTGGTGGCTTTAAAAACACTTCAGTGCAGACAGAACAGCAGAGATTGAGAACAGGAAGACAATCCTGAATATGAATGCTTCCTTAAGGCGCAAGACATCTGGATGTCGGAGTCGGAAGGTAAATAATTTTAAGTAGGTCTATGGGTTTGACAACACTTCCTGCTGTGGACATATTGACAAGCTGTAGAGAAGAGGGATTGAGAATCTAAAAGAAATGGAGAAAAAAAAAAAAATCCACCCATCCTCATCCCGTCGATCATGAAAAGAAAAGTTTGAAGGATGTGTAACTTATATTTGAGTCGGTTTCTCATCCAGAGCTTGGACTGCAGTGCACATCAGTAACACGGATGACTTTTATAATACTTTTATACTGTTTTTGCATCCTTTTTGAAGCTTCAGAGAACATTTCCCCTCCTATGTTCCACAGAACAAAGAGATTTGAGTTTCTCTGAGAACCTGCTTTTAAAAAATACATACACCATGTACAAACATACTGCAAATTTCATCATTTTGAAGAACACTGTGACCATTTTAGCACAAGTTCCCATTATTTACCTAACATAAATCTATTGTACATGCTTTCTGAGCCAGTGATTTTCTGTGAAATATAACCATGGCAACAAAAGAACTCCTGATGGCACAGGTTGAATTGCACTGCTGGAATCCACAGTATTCCCTAAAGTGTGTCATCCAGAGAGACTCAATTAGAGAAATTAGAGAAGCTATGAACTCACAGAGTCGGCGAGGGAACGAAGCACAACGAGGAAAGTGTACGAAAAGGATTTTGACTGGTAAGCCGCCCATTGAAGTATAAAGATGTTGTTGTAGCGAAAAGAAATCGCATAAGATATGACTCTATTAGAGGCAAGCGCTCTAAACTAATAATCAAGCATGCACTCTCTATTTTCAGGGTGCAGTAATTGGTTGCTGGCTTAGTCACAGCACATTTGTTTTTATAAAAGAGCTCACAATGCAATTTATCTGAACACTTAGGCTGAGTTCAACAGACAATCACAAAAAGAGAGCTAGATAAGTGGGGAGCAATTACAACAGCTTTTTCCCAGCAGTGGCTGAAGCTAAAGTAGAATCTATGACTGCATTCCAAGGTCAAAATCGTTCAAGGTTGATGTACTTTTGGGTTGATTCGACTATAATTTCATTTCCTTTCACATTTTGTTTTTCATATATTTCATCCTTGAACACTTCAAAGGCTTTCATATAGTGCGCAATACAGTGTTACCTCTCCGCTCACTACATATCATTGCATGCACACACTCGCTCAGATCTCATTATATATATTGAGTTAGATTTATTGAGCTTAAACCTCTGTATTCCAGTGTAAATACGTGGTGCCACATGCTGCCTTGGAGGGATTTGCCGATAGTAGAATGAAAAGCTTTCCTGCTGGCAACCAAACCTTGTTTAATTAATTCACTGACTACAGCTGCATACATAAGCTCCCATGACTCACTTCTCAAATGACAAGGAAAGCAGCACCTCGGTGTAATCAGCAGTGCAGCATGCACCCAGCATGCCATGGGATCAGAACTCTGCATGTGTGTTAACACTTCACACTAGAATGTCCTGACACCGAGCAGATTACAGCCTGTGCTGCTCAGTTTGTTTAGTAGTACTTGTGAAAGCATTTGTGAACGTGATTGAACTGGGAGACTGCTGCACTGAAATTTCAATTGAAAATATAATCAAAGTTTTGCTTACAATTTGAGAGGGAAATAAATGACATATGTAATTTATTTTAGAAACATAAATATATTATACACACGTACACATTTACATTTTTATTTTTATATTTCACCAGCTAAAAATTGTTTTAAGTCAGTTATTTCTACATTTTGCTGTAGAGTTTCAATAATGGCAAAATTAATGTTTGGAAATGTAAACTGATATTTCCCACTGACACTCTAAAACAAATAACTGAGTTAAAACCATTTTAAGCAGGTAAAAATATAAGTGTTCTAATAATTTTGGTCACCACTGTATGTAGTATAATCTCTTATATATTACTACATTTTTATTTTTAATTTTTTTTATTAAAAATGTAAATTACAAATGGATGCAGTATGATCACATATACTGCCATTCAAAAGTTTTACTAAAGAATTCTCTTATGCTCATCAAGGCTGCATTTACTTGATCAAAAACACAGAAATAAAATGATACTGTGAAATATTATTACAGTTTAAAATAATGGTTTTCTATTTGAATATATTTTTAAATATAATTTATTCCTGTGACACAAAGCCAAATTTTCATCAGCCATTACTCCAGTCTTTAGTGTCACATGATCCTTCAGAAATCATTCCCTCAGATTTCTTCTAACCGCATAAACTCCGGTGCTCCCGTCCGCCGCGCACGGAAATCATATGATATGCTGCCTTTGCTATGATAAACACCGGTTGCGCCACTGTTTCCATGTGGGTGCGTAGTGCTGCTTACACTATTCTTCCTTAATACGCCGCTATTGCCGCCATTCATAAACTTAACGATAGCCAACATTTGCGTGTAATGTTGCTCGCAGTCATTGAACATATGGGTTGATAATGTAAAACTCCGGACATGCTGATGTTGTGGCAGTGATGCTGTGGCAGTTTTTCCCCGTGGTATCGGAAATGGTATCGAATATCGATACTTTTCTAGGTGTCGTATCGAAATTGGCAATTCTAGTATCGTGACAGCACTACACAGGACACCAAAATATTAGGCAGCACAACTGTTTTCAACACTGATAATAAATCAGCATATTAGAATGATTTCTGAAAGATCATATGACATTGAAGAATGGAGTAATGATGCTGAAAATTCAGCTTTGCATCACAGGAAAAAATTACATTTTAAAATGTAAAACAAATAAAATGAAATAAAAACATTTAATTAATATTTCACAATATTAAAGTTTTTTTCTGGATTTTTGATCAAATAAATGCAGCCTTAGTGAGCCTAAGAAACTTAAAAAAAACATTACAAATCTTACTGACCTTAAACTTTTGAACAGCAGTGTATATATTACTACATTTTGATTTTTATATTAAAAATGTAAATGTCAAAATGTTAATGACAAATTTAAGTAGTATAATCTCATATATATGTATATTACTCGTTTTTAGTGGTATATTAAAAATGTAAGTTGCATAAAATGTAAATTGCATATATTTATATTTAGTATAATCTTATAGATCACTTATTAATTCCCAAGCAAATGTATTTTGTTAATGTAATAAATTCATCAGATATTTAATTAAGTCTATTAAGAGTTAAGAGTTTTGTCTTTCATATTTAAATGATCTTCATAAGTTAAATCCTCATCATTTCCAACAAATATTAATATATGCAACTAAATTAGATTGAATTAAACTGTAATTAACTGAAATAAAATTATAAATCAACTTGCAGCCTTAATAATGAAAAGTAATAAAAAAATGTGCGATATTATATGATAAAAGAGTTTTTATGTTTCCTAATAGAGAATATTCATACAGTTTTTTATTACCTGTGTTGGAATCAATGGAAAAGAAGTTCTGAGGATTCCCAGCAGTAATGCGATACATGAGACGACTATCTGAGGCGGTAACGTCCGGGTCCTGGGCTTGGATACGGACCACGGACACATCTTTGGGAGAGTTCTCCAGGACATATGGGTGGTAGACGGGTTCAGAGGTCAAAGGTGCATTATCATTGACATCCTCCACCTGGATAAACACCTCAATAGAGGCAGAGAGCGGCACCACGCCACGGTCCGTTGCATACACCGTTAGCCAGTATGAATCCCGAGTCTCGCAATCCAGGCTGCCAGTGGTGTAAATCATTCCTGTAAGAACAGAGAAAAACATATTTAATATCGATCACCTGTTTGATGAATTCAACAAGAAGTACTTCACACACTTTGTGAGCTTTTATGACATTTTTATGACACATCAACCGCTATCAGCACTCTGGCCTGAGTGAGCTGGGAACATTCACTCACTTTTCAGGCTATCCATAACTTGGGTTTGTGATTCAACTACACATCAAAGGCGTCCAACCCAACAATGAGTCAAACTCTGGTGTCAAACTTTATTAAACTGTAATGTGCCTAACATTTTGAGGAGATTAGAGTCAGGCTGAAAGATTAATGTTTTTAGACACACACTCCCAGAAACCAGAGTCAGTTCAGCAGAGTGTTTCAAAACCAGAGCTGGTGAGGTCCGCCTAAAAGTGTAATTTTTCTTCAGATTTTCTCCGGGGAAATTTACTCAACTGTCAACGATACCTGAGACCAACCTAAAGCAATTCAGAGAAAATGCCTTTTTTTCTTTTTTTTTGGCAGAGGTTTGTTCACAGACTACACTCTATTGCTCACAACTCAATTGTCAAACGATTAGATGCATATAAAAGCATTTGAAATAAATGATTCAATGTGGCAATGTTATAGGGGTCAAAGAGGCCAGTTGTCACATAAGGTTTCTACAATTTACAGTAAAGTCTTTCTACAAAATGGGTGAATGCAGTATTTCCTGTAGATTTGCTTGTGTAGATTAAAAATGTAAATCACATAAATGTATGCATTAAAATATAAAGGGCAGTCACTTTAATGTTATTTTAGTGAGCAATTCTAATATATGATACATTAACCAGACGTCTATAATTAGTACCTCGGTTTTTTATTTTTTAATTATTTAAATAAATTATATCCTCATATTTTTAACAAATATTAATATATGAGAATCAGTGTGATTAAACAGCTTAATTTAGCTGTAATTATTTTCAATAAAACTTTAAATCAATTCACAGCTCTAGCTGTGCAATTCTTCAAATCACAAAAATAATAATTCTGTGGTGATGCAAATAGGACCCTATTATTTCTGCGATGCAGAAAACATGGATGGAACAGCCAAATCCAATTATAAAAATAGAATTTAATAGAAAATAGAAATTTGGGATGAATAAATCAAAAGTAGGTCACTACACTTAAATCAAAATGCGATATGGACTAGTGTCTGTGAATATGAAGCCATAAAAATACTATTTAAATATAATTCCTGGATGTTCTGCTTCATTTACTAAACATGTTTTATATATTGCAATACATGAACAAATAAACATAACTTCTAGAAATGCTCTAGGAGTCACTTCATGAGCATTCTATTGTTTCTTGTGAGAAAAGCTATCATCATAAAGGTCTTCACAATAAATTAAAATAAGAGTTCGATTTTACTTGAATAACGGTGACTGAAATATTACTTAATATACATTACCTAATGTAATGACAGTACTACTACTTATAATAAATGTGTTATTAAAACATTATATTTTTAAGCAATATTTACCAGAAAAATGTAAATACATAAATATAAAGCATGAAGTATACATAAAGTATGGGGGGAACATATTACATACACCTTTAACACAAAAAAATGCTGGGTTATTTTTTTTAACCAAAATGCTGAGCTCAACCTGCTGGGTCATTTTATTGGGTTATTTTTTTATATTTTTACCCAGGTGCTGGATAGTTATTCTGCACTCTAAAAAATGCTGGGTTTTTCTGTAACTAAGCTGCTGGGTCATTTTTATTGAGTTATTTTTTTCTACCCAACCACTGGGTTAAGCCCAGAAAATGCCTTTTGCCATTTCTTTGTTATCATACTGAATTTGACGTTAAAATATGTTTTCTAAAACTACCCAGCATTTAACCCAAACAGCTGGGTCAAAATAACCCAGTCCAATATTATATAATCTGTCCAGCATTTTTTGTGTAGGGCCTTAAAAATGACATTTTTGTTAAACTTTTAATAAATTGCTGTTAAATTGTGAACGTTTCATGAATACAATTCATTAGACATGTTTTTTGATTAATAATCATTTTAACCTTTAAAACAGAGTTTTACGGAATTTGTAAATAAATAAATAAATAAATAAACAGATTTCATAGGTTCTTATGTTTCTGCACATATGAACAAGTGAAATTTAAGACTTTTTAAGACCTTTTTAATACCACTTTCTATGAAATTTAAAACCTAAACCTATAATGGAAATACACATTATATTGTAATAGTTAATGTGTTTAATGTAAAAAGAAAACAAAATTTCATCACTGTCATAAATTATATTACTACGATATACAGTGACTTTTCATATCAGCAGACAATATTCCACACAAAATATCCCCATAAAAGTACCACATCAACGAGATTTTTGGTGGTGTTTACAATTTATTCTGAAGCAAGTATACATCACCTTTCATGTCAAATGTTTACAATTTATATATTATATAAATAAAATATTTATATTTATATATTTATATAACAAAACACTGCCAAGTGTTGCTTGGAGAATGTGCTGCTGTGATCTTTGTTTGGAACTATTTTTGTTGGTGAAATGGAACAAAACTTAAATATTGTGTTTAAAAGGAACTACTTCACTAGCTACTTAAATCACTGTAACATTTGCAATCGTTGCAAAATCGTTTGCAAACCCTGTTATATGCAATACATGAGAAATGTGACAACATGAAACTTCTACTGAAGTGAAAAGTGAAAACCTAGCCCAGGTCTCCTCTATATAACATTGTGTCAAACAGGCTGTTTGCACTTTAGGTGTAACACAGTTACACTTTGCAGGGGACATGTTTGCTGAGCTGACAGATTTTTAGCTGGTGGTGTCCAATCCAAACTGACATCTTGGACATACCACTAACTTTAGATGGGCTGGAAATCCCACCGCAGGGTACAAGCGCTTCACTCAGAGACCGTATGACCTTCAGGTCTTCAGCACAGCACATCTAATCATTCCTGACCAAAGTGCTGGCTCTGCCATTCTGTGATTAGGAGCACTTCGACATTGCATCACGGGCACATGTAAATACGATCACTGATAGGAAGGGGCGTCGCTGACAGAATGACCCATTTTGCGGCCGTGCAATGCAATGCAATGAGTCGATCGGTCAACCATGGCACAGAACAAAACCACCCGGCCGTGAAGTGATTCAGCCGAGGGGATTCCGACCCTCACAGCCAGCAGAAGCTGGGAAAAAAAAGAGGAATACACACACACACACACACACACACACACACCATGCAGGTCCCTGATTCTTACTAAAACCTTAAAAGCATTGAGAAGTAGGACACCCGAGGGGACAAAGACACAAAGGATATGGGTGAAAACTAAACAGGGACATCTGAAGCCGACTGAATGGTTGCTCAGTGAACTAACATAGTGTGACAGGTCAGTTTGCCTGAAGGAAATCTGCTATATTCACAATACACACCTTCAAAGAAAAACAAAACCAGCTCAACCTTATTTTACTTTTTAATCAACCTGTTAAACAGAGAGCGAGACCACAAAACAAACAGATGAAGCGGACAAACATTGTTTTAAAAAGTACTTTGGCCTTATTCACTAATGTATAAGATTTTGTGTATGTTCTTATTCAAAATTTCACATGGCTTCAAAACAGGTGTATGCGTACATAAACTTGCTCTTAACCGCATTCCAATTTTGAATTTGGATTATAATGAGGGAGCACTTGCCCACAGCTAGTAATCTGCATAAAATATGCCCAAACTATGACCTATGACCCAGACTATGTCAGTGTTCCATAAAAGCTCACAAGGGGTATTACTAATGTATTTTAAGTCATAGAATAGAATGTGAAAATATCTTGAGCTTGTGTTAACCACAGACTTTATTTCTGGCGTTTAACCGTAACCCCCTTCAAAAATCCTTTCAGGGCTTCAGGACAACGGAATTGGAAGTGCTAAAATGCTAAGTCATTTCTGGGTTTTGGCCTACAAAAATGACACCCCTGCAGCACTCTATTATAAAACCAGTTTAAAAGACAATAAACAGTTTCTATTGTGTTTTACATGATCATGTTGCTGACCTCACATCTGCCAGCTGCTCATGTACCAACTTATTTTTACTTTATTTATACTAAATAAAAAAGTAATAATTTTTTTAAACAAAATTTCGTGTGAACTTAAATTATGATTTTTGTGTGAAAAGATTAAATTCATATATAATATGTGACCCTGGACCACGAAACAAGTCATAAGAGTCAATTCTTTTAAAATTGAGATTTATATATCATCCAAAAGCCGAAAAAAATAAGGATAAAACAAGGATAGGCCAAATTTGGCTGAAATGGCTGAAAACAGCTAATCTGGAATCTGAGGGTGCAAAACAAATCTAAATATTGAGAAAATCGCCTTTAAAGTTGTCCAAATGATGTTTTTAGGCATATTACTCATCACAAATTAAGGTTTTATATAGGAAATTTACAAAATACCTTCATGGAACATGATCTTTACTTAATATCCTAAAGATTTTTGGCATAAAAGAAAAGTCTATCTTTTACATTTGACCCATAACCATTGTTACAAATATAGGTTCACATATATAAATAGCATATACAGTTGTGCTCAAAAGTTTAAATACCCCTTGCAGAATCTGCAAAATGTTAATTATTTTCCAAAATAAAAGGGATCATACAAAATGCATGTTATCTATTATTTAGTACTGACCTGAATAAGATATTTTACATAAAAGACATTTACATATAGCCCACAAAAGAAAACAGTAGTTGAATTTATAAAAATGACCCTGTTCAAAAGTTTGCATACCCTTGATTCTTAATACTGTTGTTACTCGTGTTTTTTTGTTTAGTGATAGTTGTTCATGAGTCCCTTGTTTGTCCTGAACAGTTAAACTGTCTGCTGTTCATCAGAAAAATCCTTCAGCTCCCATAAATTATTTGGTTTTCCAGCATTTTTGTGTAGTTGAACCCTTTCCAACAATGACTGTATGATTTTGAGATCCATCTTTTCACACTGAGGGACAACTGAGGGACTCAAATGCAACTATTACAGAAGGTTCAAACACTCACTGATGCTCCAGAAGGAAAAAAAACATGCATTAAGAGGGTGAAAACTTTCGAACAGAAAGAAAAAATGTGTACATTTTGCTAATTTTGCCTAAATATCATATTTTTTCATTTAGCACTGCCCTTCAGAAGCTACAGAAGATAACTGCATGTTTCCAAGAAGACAAAATTAGTTAAAAAGTTTTCACCCCGGCTCTTAATGCACATTTTTTCCTTCTGGAGCATCAGTGAGTGTTTGAACCTTCTGTAATAGTTGCATATGAGTCCCTCAGTTGTCCTCACTTTCAAAAGATGGATCTCAAAATCATACAGTCATTGTTGGAAAGGGTTCAAATACACAAAAATGCTGGAAAACCAAAGAATTTGTGGGAGCTGAAGGATTTTTCTGATGAACAGCAGATGTTCAGGACAAACAAGGGACTCATGAACAACTATCACTAAACACAGCTGTGGATCATTCAGGTCACAACACATTATTAAGAATCAAGGGTATGTAAACTTTTCAACAGGGTAATTTTTATAAATTCAGCTACTGTTTTCTCTTGTGGACTATATGTAAATGTCTTTTATGTAGGATATCTTATTCAGGTCAGTATTAAATAAAAAAATAACATGCATTTTGTATGATCCCTCTTATTTTGCTAAAAAAAATAAACATTTTGCAGATTCTGCAAGGGGTATGTAAACTTTTGAGCACAACTGTATTAGAAATAGAGAGAGAAGTATGTCAGTTTGCAACTCTAAATTCTAGCCCAGTATTACTGTATGTCTGAAGTCTCAGAGATCCTAAACGTCAATGTGTAAAAATAATAAATTAAAATGAAATTAACCTCCTCACCTTTCGGTCTTCCTTTGACTAATCAAATCCCAGTAGAAAGAAATGATTAAACCTTTAATTTAGGACATAAATAACGTTAAGACATAAAGACTTTCAGATAGGCACTAAATAAGATTGGCCCATTTGAAGTAGGTTATCAAGCTGAAAGGTTTCTTTATGATCAGTTCTCATAAGATTAGCAAAAGTCAAGACGTATCAACCTGGCACTTAATTGATAAGCATTTGGAGCTAAAAATAGAACTCTTTCAGACCCAAACAGAAAATGAGGGTTAAATGAAAGCTGTACCAATTAATCTAGATAGTTCCAGTTAAAGTGAATTTGATAGATGGAGAGAAGGTTCTCTAATGAGCCGTTTCTACTGCTTTTAAACATGCTTGATTTTTTAATACTGCAATAGGAATAAATTGGGGTGCAATTCAGCCTGAAATCCAGCCAAAAGTACTCTTATTACATCCACGTCTTGCAACTCAGGGAATATAGGAAATGTAGCATGTCCTAACATAGAGCTTTCCAGGAGTAAACAACCTTTGAAATTCGCAAAGATGTTAAAAATGTATGAAGATTGCTTTTTAAACTCTTAAATGAGATAACTATATAACCTCGGTGCGGAAACAAAAAGTTCATCATATAAAAAAAAAAAACACTTTGAGCCAAACTGCTTCAAATTTATAGGTCACACAAGCAATTAGCAATCACATTGAAAACACAGCACTCTACTGCTATACATTCACACATTGAGAAACTACATCAGTCGTGTCAGAAATATGACAGATGGCATAAAAAAGTGACACAAGGTTTCAATGCTGTCTGGAACAGGACTCTACAGACTCAGACATGTTTTCCACAGTTTTGATTCAAAGATTCTAGCTTTGAAGCTGAGGCTGTTTTGATGGAGTCCCACAGGTTCTGATGCTAAGGATCAGAAATTCTACAAAACACAAGGCCTGTCCCAGCTCAAATTAAAGAGACACGGATTTACACTAAGTGGCTGATTTTGTAAAGCATTTGAAACTAATTTGCTGTCGCAAAAGCGACTAGAGCAATGCAAATGATCTGACACGCTGCAATTGGCTTTCAACTGATTATGAATCTCATAGCACTGATCATGTCAATGAAAACAACACTAAATCCATCTGCGTTTTTAGCTTTACAAGCCATTGCTTTTAGCATTTAGCATTATTCATGAAAGTCAACCAACAGGTGTGTATTATAAACATCAAGGATTGCTTATGGAGCCAGAAAGCAGAAAATCGTTGCTGTGTCCTTCAACTGCAACAGACTTAAAAGGATGATTATGTGTTTTGTGGTTAGCAATATCACAAAGAGGCCCCAATTATCCTCCAAGAACTTGCAAATTAGAGAAAATAGCCATTTCAGATGCAAGTCACATTGGCACATATGCTATTTAGTTTAATAGCAGATGTTTTGCTGCAAGTAAAATGGCAGCCATAATGCAATTTCACAATATTCATAGCATCTGGTGTCACCATTTTAATTTCAAATTCCCTGAGAAAAATTGTAGTTCATATTTTAAGATGTAAACAATCAAATATTCATGGTTTGTCCTGAATTTAGAACATAATCAAGCAGAACTAAGCCATCAACTCATCCTTCATGTCTACAAACAAGATCAAGGGCAGTTCTTTTTATGCCAGGCATCTTGAATTATCAGGGGTTCACAAGCATTGCAGCTAAACATGCTGAAGAGGCATTTTTCTCTTTCAACATAAATCTTTTGCCTGTCTTTTTCATTCTACTCCAAATCTGCATCTTTGTTACGGTCTGAGAGAAGTTTCCTCTGTATGCCATGCAGGCATCAAAAGGAAAACCCTTGATATCTCCCCTGAATTACAATCAAAGTTCAAGAAGTCTGGGAGAGGAAGTGGGCTTGTGGTAAAGATCCTCAACTCCCATATGCTCCAAAAATATGTTATCTTTCAAAAAGCAAAACAGAATACATCAGTCTTGTGCAGCATGTGGGGATGTGCAGCACAAGCAGCCCTTTGCACAGGTGTCTGAGAGATTTTGACATAAAGGACTTAACCTGACTCTGGAGAAAAAGAGGCCAAATCTCAGAGGCAAATTAGAGCTGAACTTGTTTCTCGACAGGCGTCTGAGTGAGAGTGCACTCTGATTTATTTCCCAAAGTGTGGGCAGGAATACCAATGCCTGCTCAAAGCAGCAGAGCGCTCTGCCGATAAGGCCTTCATAAATCCCACCAGCCTTTTTAGTTCACTCTTGCATCTGAGCAATGAGACTTTGTATATGGGGATCACTTTACATACACACAACTTCAACCCAACACGTCCCAACTCGTGGCCAAGATCAAGTGGCTTTGATTTGTGCGTGTTTGTAAGTTCATTGCATAAACTGCCCACTTTCAATCATCTCAAAAGTCCATTGACAACGACAAGGACTCATAACACACCATGCAACATGGCCACTAAATGGATCTCAGTAGGCGGATGTGTAGTGGGCGTGCTCAGCCAATGCCACTGTCCTTACTTGTCCCAGAGGTTTTACTTTGAAGATGAAAGACAACTCTTGTTCTCATGTATCTGCTTCCCCTACAACTTGTCTGTTGCTGCTGGTAGGGCATTCAATTCTCTGTGGAAAATCCATGCTCATTTGAGGTTCTGGCACAAGTGTGCACCACTTGCTTACTTTAAACAGGCGCCTGATTAACAGGCTCAGCCTAATTAGCTGACATGTGAATGGAGGACCACAGTTACATCCTACTGCCCGTTGTAGTTCTCTAATCAATAGTCATTAGTTGTAATTAATAGTGAAGCTGGCACCATACAACAAGTCGTAACTAAGCAACTAAGCGTTTTTTCTTCTCCAATGTTGCAAATATCAGATCCCACAGCAAATGCCAGATCTCACAGATTTTGAAACGCACAGACTGTGAAAATCACACTGTTTCAAACCACACCGAGGTCAAGTCCTACCTTTCTAGGTCAGTGGTCTTCTCCAGTGGCGGCAATTTCAGAGGCAATTGTAGACTCAGAGCACAAATTCATTGCCAAGAGAAATAACGTCACTGTGACCTTTTAATACCATTCAGTCAGCACACTGCAGTAAAATGTTAGGGCATAAATTCACAACCATTTTCACAGGTTTTGTTTTATCGTGCAAGCATCAACTCAGGACTGGTTAGTTTTTAAAAAAGACAAAGAATAGCAGACAGCGCAACCGAAAGGCAAACAAAGAATCAAACTACAGATACCTGTTTCTTCATCAATCGAGAACTTTCCAAGACCACTTCTAGCTTTGATAGAGTATCTGATCACTCCATCTCTGCCCTTGTCATCATCTTGAGCAGTCACCTGGAGGACACTTGTTCCATGCCGAGAGTTTTCCTTCACTGTGCCCCTCACTGCGAATTCTGAGAAATACGGCTCGTTGAGGTTCTCATTGACATCAATGACTTCCACTTCAAGATAAGACTCAGAGCGAAGCTTGACTGGAAAACCCAAGTCCTCTGCAACCACCGAGAGATTGTAAAATTGTTGCTTCTCATAGTCTAGGTCTTTGGCCACTTTTATGGCACCACTTTCGGGATGGATCTTAAATGTTCCATTAAAATCATTGGGCAGGGAGTATCTCACCCATCCCCCAGATCCAAGGTCGGGGTCTTGCGTCTGCAGCCAAGCTATAACCGCACCTATAGGAAGGTCCTCCAACACACGGCAACTGTAGCTCCTGGGAATAAACACAGGAGCACAATCATTTACATCCTCGATGTAGACTCTCAGAACTGTCTCTGAGAACATCTGATTCCCTCTTTCTGCCTTATCCTTGGCCTGAATTTTCAGGGTGAAATCCAAGGTGGACTCCCTGTCCAACTGACCAGACACATAAACAGAGCCAGTCTCACTGTTAATGCCAAACAAAGGTGTGCTTGTTAACAAGGCATATGAGATTTCACCGTTCTGACCGAGATCTTCATCTGAGGCTGTGACCTGGATCACTTCTGTGCCGATAGCTGCGTTCTCTGGTATAACAGCAGTATAGCTCTCGAGGGAGAATTCTGGGCTGTTATCATTCACATCATCAATGTTAACCGTCAGCAATCTCCAGCTGGATCTCTGTGGAAGGCCCAAGTCATATATAGTTATGTTAAGGAGGTACCGATCTGATCGTTCACGGTCCAGTGGCTGATAGATGTATATGAGGCCACTTTCCATGTCAATATTGAAGCAGCTGTCAACGTTCCCATCTGATATGGCATGCAAAACGCGGCCATTGAAGCCTGTGTCACCATCATTTGTGTTCACTTGAAGGACACTGGCTCCCACGGGCATGTCCTCACGAACTACAATGTCTGACGGAAAGGATTCAAACTGAGGCGTCTGTCTGTTGACAGAAAATAGATCTGTGTAGCCTTCCTCCACTTTGGATTTGCTAATGGCAGTGGCTCTTTTCAGAAGTTTCTCAGCTAACTTCTGCGCAACTTTTGTGTCTCGACAATTGAAACTTCTTGCTGGCATTCTGCCTCTGACCAGTGATATATTTACAAAGGTGGGTACGGAGAGCAGTTCGCCATCTGACGCAGCTATTTTCAGGTTGAACTGTTCATTCTTTACGCTCATTACAGAGAGGGGTCTTCTTAATGACAACATCCCAGAGTCAGGGTTAAGAGTGAAGACGTCTTGCTCATTTCCGGACAGAATCTTATATTTAACCAACCCAAGCTCATCGATATCAATGGCAGACATTATGATGATCGTCTGGCCCACAGGAAAATCACGTCCTATTGTACCTTTACATGACACACGCTCAAATAGAGGTTGGTTATCGTTAATGTTTAACACTTGTACCGTGACATTGACTTCACTTTCTCGCCTGTACGGTGATCCCCAGTCTGAGGCTCGGACGGCGAACACGTATGTCTCCAAAGATGATTCAAAATCCAGTTCTTTGGATGTCGTCAGCTCTCCTGTATTTTGATTGATGGTGAACGGAAGGGGCTGAAGGCTGGCTATGCTGTACGTTATGCATCCATTATCACCTTTATCATCATCCACTGCTGATACAGTGAGAATGGCAGTGCCAATTGGGACGCTCTCGTTGATAGAGACTTCGTAAGATGTGCTGGTAAACACAGGGTAGTTATAATTAGCATCCTCAACCGTGATTTGCACATTTGCTGTCATACCACTTACTGTCTCCATCACCTCTAAATCAAAGAGCTCCTGTTTTAAAGTGGTAAACTGTTGCGCTGTTGAGATGACACCAGTAAGTGGATTAATGATAAAATAAATTGAATCTGAGGTCAGGCTTAGAGCATAGCTGACGACCCGTGGTCTTGGAGATATCCTCACAGTCTCTATTATGGTCCCTGGTGGTGCAATCTCAATAATTGAGGTTTTGTAAATGTTCTTTTCGAAACTCACCTGCACAGACTGTGGTTTTTTCACCAAGAGCTGAACAGACTGAGTGTTGGAGAGTTTTGGTGGTGTTCCTCGGTCTCTGGCTTGAAAAGTGAGATTGCAACCATAAGGAAATTTGTCCCAGTTGACTGGTTCAGACATCTTCAGCTTGTACTCATTTCCAAGTGGAGCTCTGTCGAGGACAAACTGCTCCTGAGGGTCACCTGCGATGATGGCAACCCATTCAATTTCTCCATTGGGTCCCTCATCCAAATCTTCAACAGTAACAATGGCATAAACTGGATCTTTGTCTGATATTAAAGGGTAACGTGCGACTGCAGTCAGCGTTGGAGCAAACTCATTGATGCGCACAACACTCATCACTAGTTTGGCTGTACTGCTAATACCACTATTCCCATAAACCTTCATCCCACGATCCACTGCTAAAACCTCAAGGTCAAATCTGCTGTTCTTATCTGCATTTAGTCTGGCTGTGAGCGATACCTCCCCACTGGTTGGGTGCACAGCAAACTCCTCCATGTCTTCTTTGAAGAAATAGTAAAACTCGCCATTGGAGCCGATGTCTGCATCAGTGGCAGTGACCTGAGCCACGCTTGCTCCCAGCGAAGCACTTTCTGGAATCTCAATGGCATATGACGTGGGCGAGAACAAAGGTCGGAGGTCATTCATGTCCATAATTTGCACATTAACTGTCACATAAGCCTCCAGGCCTCCTTTGGCGGTAGCCCTCACCGTTAATGTATAATTATTCTGCACTTCACGGTTCAGGATGGCAGCACTCCCACCATTAGTCCGTATGCGGAGAAAGCAAAAGTCCCCCAACACAAATTCCTCAATCTGAAACAGCCCCTCTTCGTCTCCAGATTCAATAGAAAATTTGATGTCCAAGGGATCCGACTTAGACAGAGGAATCCCCATTTTATCCTCAGTTCTAACGTATGTCCGAGCTGCAGAGTTCTCATAAATGGTGGCATTGTAGACTGAGGCGGTAAATTGAAAAAAGGAGGAACCTGGCTCCTGCAGTTGCCCCAAACAAGGAAGCAGGTGGAGAAGCAATAAGGAGAGACAGTTCCTCATACTCCTCCCAGGACAGCTGTTTATAGCCATGCCATCATCCAGTTACCCTGCAAATAAGAGATATAGATGCAGTAAACCACCTCAATCTAAGGCATACATCTCACAAAGACATATCCTATCACTCAAATAAATGTGAAGGCAGTTATCAATTCAGAAGCCCTTGGTTTGGATTAAATTGTCAAAAAATAAATAAATACCTGACCCTGTTCTTAATGGACTCAGTAATACCCTTTCACAAAACACTGACAAGCCAGTTAGATGGTAATCTCACTGCACGATTGATAACAGCAGCGAAGAGTACAAATGAGACTTAATAGCCATATGTGACATGCACGTAGCAAATAATATTGAAATAATATTTAAATGTTCTTGAAAGTAAAGTGCAGAAAGAGAGAATTTTTAAGAGATTTTAATGCATTTGAAGTAAGTAACTTTGATCCTGTCAAACAACACCGAATCTCTTAAATGAACAGACGAGTCTCCGTTAAAATGCGATTGGAATCAAATGAAACTTTCAACGCTGTGGAGTCTAGTAGAAGATGTTTGGTACTCAGACCGAGCAGTCACTTGTTCTCCGACAATTAGTGCATCAAAATATGGGAATGAGCTCTTACCTCTGGCTTAGGGAGAAAGAAATCTCTGCGCTGCAGACATCCAAGAGCCCGCTCTGTGAAACTACATCCTTCACTTCTTTGCCATATAGGACTCACTGCCACTCACACTTGACTGTAATCAGCGGAGCGCGCACCTCCTGAAGCGCGCTCACGAGTGCACGTTATCCCGTGAATGCGCAAACGAAACCGGTGTTGTTGCTGGCTGCTGTCCCATAGCAACAAAATGATCTAAACCTTATCTCACACAAACATTAGACAATTTAGATTAATGTGTTTACGCTAAATAAAGCGCGCAAATCAATACTGATGTTATTCAGAATGTCGTTCAAAACGCATTTAGGATTATTGCAATATAAAATAACACATTCTTGATTTGTTTTTCGGGAATTAAAAAAAAAAAGCTAATTTACCGCGTGGAATATTATTCAACAAGGTTCATTTTCATGCACAGCCTTATCTGTGTTTTTAATTCACAACTCCGTTAGGTGGTGCATCCCATCTCTCACTCTGTGATCCCATCATTCCAACTAATTCCGAGACATTCCGTAAACAGACGATTGGAGCCGAAGCGCCGCACGACAATTTACGGAAATTCACGAAAGATTCCGGAAGGAACCTCACTACGGGAAGCGGCAGCAGTAAGCTAGTCCAGACACCGGATCGTTTCCTCTTGACCACGTTGTACAATATACGTTTTTTTCTGTCAAACATTATGTCTGTACTGTGTTATAATAAGGGATGTGGACAACGGTTTGATCCCGACAAGAATTTAGATGGTAAGACTTTACAAACAAACGATAGCCGGATTGCTATGGTAGGTAGCAGGGTAACGTTAAATACCGAAAGAAAATCTCTTGTTTAATAATGTTCATTGTTACACATGTGTCGTTAGCGAATATGGCCTTCTCTTAAGAGTCACATAATAATTTTATCTATATGTCATTTAGAATGTTGATTTATTGAGGCATCTACAATACTGGCCATTAATGTTTGAATGATGCCTATTAGCTCGGATTTCGTCAAATATTATTTCGTTTACAGATGGCAGTTATTGGAGTAGCAAACTTGATTTACACTGACATGTGACTATATTTTTCTGACGTCACATTTCACACTATCAATCTTTTCTCGTCCATAGACGCGTGCACATACCACCCTGGAGTCCCAGTGTTTCATGATGCATTGAAGGTGTGGACATGCAAGTAGATCAGTTTACTTATTAATGTGAAACTTAACCTTTTCATTGTTATGTTACTAAGAGTTAAACCTATTAAATAGTGTCTTTCATTGCTTTCCAGGGTTGGTCTTGTTGCAAGAGACGAACAACTGACTTTTCGGATTTCCTCAGTATTGCGGTGAGTGTTTTTCTGTTCTGAATGAGCAATTTTCATAGATAGCATTGTGCCAGGAGTCTTAAAACGGCTGTCTGTATCTCTTAGGGTTGCACGAAAGGCCCTCATAATCAGGAGAAGCCCTCTGAGCCTGTTAAACCAGAAGTGAAGTCCTCTTTGGAGAAAAACACGAATGATGTGAAGACAAAGTTTAACGAATGCATCACCCAAGCACCAAAACCTCTGGAGTCTATTCAGCGACCAAGGTAAAAGTGCACTTGGAGAGGACAGGGTCTTCCCCATTTGTATTTTCTGGCTCATTAGTTCAGATGTTCAGAAGATAAAGTAATGCAGTGTTAAATCTACTATAGAGAACAAGTTCTTCTCATTAACCCAGGCAAAAACCCACATTGATATTACAACCACTTAAGGATAAATGACTGAAAACAGCCGTTTTTAATTGTCTTTGTAGTCCAGATGAGCCTTTCTCCATTCTACAACAGAAGGTCTCTCCTTCGCTCAAACAGGCTTTAGAAAAGCTTAAATTAACTGAGGAAAATGCACAGGAGATAAAAGGTAAGAATAGCAACCATCCTTTTCCCTACCTTTTTCTATATTTGTCTTTTATTCTGATGCATTTTATTCTCTGTCTTGTATTATAGAGGAGGATAGTGATGAAATTAAGATAGGGACGTCCTGTAAGAATGGAGGCTGCACTAAGGTACTGTTCTCTTTGCCGGCTTCTCCGATTGGAATCCATGGCACGTTAAGTCTCTTTAGTCTATTATAAACAATGGATTCTCATTATTCTGTTTTTCAGACGTTCAGCGGACCAGCCAGTGACGATGAGACATGTTTGTATCACGCTGGTGTACCTATCTTCCATGAAGGGTAAATTAGCACCCGATCAAGTACTAGAAATTGCTAGAAAAGTTTCAGTGGAGAAATCTCAGATATATACATGGACTCTGCAATTAAGCCCTCTTTTTATCCTTCCTCATGAAAGGATGAAATATTGGAGCTGCTGTAAGAGGAAAACCTCCGACTTCAACACGTTTCTGTCTCAGGAGGGCTGTACCCGAGGAAAGCATCAGTGGAAGAAAAAAGATACAGTAAGTGTCTGCCAGGTTTAAAAGTCAAAGCACTATTTTACTTTAATTGGATTTCTTTGAGATTTTTTCACATCCTGTCCAAAAGAAAAATTTAGAGCATCTGTGCTTTTTTTTAGGCATATATCCAAGTTTCAAATTAACAAATAATTTGTTGATAGCCATAATGTTGAATACATTTACACTAATTTTTTTTCTATGTGTGCACAGGGAAAGAAGGTTGTGCCATGCAGGTTTGATTGGCACCAAACAGGAAGTCAGGTCATCATTTCCATTTATGCCAAAAATGCAGTACCTGAGCTGAGCTCAGTGGAGGGGAACAGCACTGTGGTAAGACACCAAGGTCACTTCTGTTGGATTTTATGCTGACATTGCATAGAAAGTTTTTTTTTTTATTATTATTTGCTCACTATTTTACTGTATAATTGTACAATTTATTTGCAATAGTCTGTATAGCACTAATTTAAAACATGCAAAATAGTTTTTTTTTTATTCTTGCAGCTCAAAATCCACATTATATTTGAAGGAGAGAAAGAATTTGAACAACAGATCAGTTTATGGGGGGTAAGTATAGACTTGTAAAATACTTTAAAACTCTTGTATTAATTCTGAAGTGAAGAGGTGGTTTCCACTTTGCACCATGCCTAACATCACTTGGTTGTTCTAAAATATCAGTTTTTTGGTGCTTATTTCTTTGATGCAAAATACAAAGGACACATTGAATTATTTAATAATTCTAAGACTTTTGTCCATTTGCCTTTTTTCCTTTAGGTAATTGATGCAAGTAAAAGTTTGGTGAACATGATGGCTACCAAAATTGAGGTTGTGATGAAGAAGGCAGAACCAATGTCATGGGCCCGACTAGATCTTCCACCTGTAGCTCCTCCAAAGGAAAAAGAAAAGGAAAAAGATGCTGACAGTGAGGATGAGTGTGATGATTAAATTAAGAGACTGTAAGAGAACCGCTATTCCCTGAATAGAAGTGAGAATCATTTTCTCTGGTTCACCAGTTTGATACATAATGAAGCATGAATGTGTTATGTAAATTCTGAAAGCTCTTCATGTTTGTCCAAGGTCGGATTATAGATTTATTGTACAGGGCATGCTTAGAGGGTTTTTCCAAGAAAGCTCTCACTCAAAGAACCAAGTTATTCTAATACAATATTTTGATTCAGACCAAGATGTGTGCAGTCCTAGTAAATGGAGCATTTCACATTCCACAGTTGTTTATTTTTTGGCCAATGTAAATGGTCATTGAAGCTGCATTAATTAATATTGGTTATACAAAATAGAAGTTCGTACATGCTGAGACGTCAAGGTGAAAGTGCTTTTCTTGTAGACTTGCCATTCAAAATTTCTGTGAAACAATTACCAATTTAGACACCTGTAGCAGCCCAGGATTTTCATAAGGGTTTTTTTTTGTTGTTTTGGATAAGCATTGTAATATTTCTATGTGCAGGCTGGGCCCTTTCATATTTTTTCCTCAAAACTCAAGCTTCCAGTATAAGTCTAATTGATAAATTAGCAAACTTTTTAAATAGATAATTCACCTACAGTAAAAATTAATTTACTCACCAAGTGTTGGAGGCGAAGTACTATGGAAGCCAATTGGGACTAGAAACTATTTCGTTAGCCCATTCCTCAAAATATCTACTATATTCAACAGAACGAAACTCACATCAGTTTGTAACAATCTGAGTCAATGACAGAATTTTCATTTTCAGGCGAGTAACCTTTAACATCAGTATTGAATTTCACTATCCTGAAATGTATTTTTCATGAATTTTGACCAGTCATGTACACCAATAGCCATCTTTACACTATAACGATGGCACAAAAATCAGCGTTACACAAATACACCTTCTGTCCTTCATTAATTACTCACCCGTTTTATATCGGAACACAGATTAAGAGATTTTTGATGAAAGCAGAGAGCTTTCGGTCCCTGCATATACAGGCATGTTCAAGGCCCAGAAAGGTAGTGAGAACATAGTTAAAATGGTCCATGTGGCCGTGGTTCAACCATAATTTTGTGAAGCTACGAGAACACTGTGTGCAAAGAGCTTAAATTTCTTCTCTTCAGTGTTAGTTGAACCACTAATGTCACATGGACCATTTAATCAGTATCCTTACTGCCTTTCTAGCCCTTGACATGGTAGTTGCCTATGCAAAGTCAGAACTCTCGGATCTCAAAAAGATCTTAATTTGTGTTCTGAAGATGAACAAAGGTCTTACAGGTTTGGAACAAGAGGGCAAGTAATTAATGACAATTTTCATTTTTGGGTGAACAATCCCTTCAAGTGCACACATACGGTTAACATAAAACAGGCCCTTTATGATGAGATGTCTCACATTAAGGTGCCTCTGATGGCATCTACAAGTCTCAAACTCTGTGTACGGCCATATTAAAATTGTACAAATTAACCACCTTGCCCCAAAATCTGAAAGCAAAAGAAGTAGGCCAGTACATACTGCAAAAAGATTAGTTTATTTATTCAGTTTAAGCTTTTTTTTTTTTTTAATATAAAATAAATCAAAAGTCAAATCTCTTTTGGACCTCAGATGCTCCAAAGACAAAGTTTTCATCTGTTGCTTCAGTTGTCAGGCACTGATCTTCACCATCCTGAGTGTGCAAAGGAGAGATTTGCAAACAAGTAGCATTACAATAACAGTCAACAAAAAAAAAAAAAAGCAAAGCGCCATTTTAAGGAGGTACCCACCTCACTGAAATACTTCTCAATAAGTGCTTGAGCCGCCTGATAAACAGCATTGTTTTCATGGTTTTGAAGAAACTCAATGCGATCAAGCCCTCCCACTTCCTCCACCAACAAACAAAGCTTATCCACCTCCCCAAGTTTCTCAGCAGCCTGCAGAAGGCACACAGTTAATATTTAAGCATATCGCTCACAACACCAAGCACTGGGAGTTGCAGCAGGGTTTTACATATTCTCTTTGAAACCACACATGGACTCACCAAGAAAATGTTATTTATGGCATCTAGAATGACCAGGACAGTCTTGGTGTCTTTAACTTGAAGCAAGTTCAAGATGGCCTCTAAAGCGCCACACTTGACCAGATGAACAACTTGGTCCACAGTTCCACCACTTGTGTAGTTGGTCACTGCCCATACTGCCTCTCGCTGGGTCTTGAAGTCACCCTGCAAAACAATTTGAAGAGGGGGGAGGAAAAAAAAAAAAAAAAAAAAAAAGGTCCCAAAGGGTCAAAGATCCTGGCCAAACAGACTCTTAAAAATGTAATTAAAAATAAATAAAATAAATAGGCAAAGTAGATATTCATTTACAAAATTTATAAACCCCAATTAGCAGCACTTACAAACATTAGTAAACCGAAAAAAAAAAAAAAAAAAAAAAAAGTCTAAGTCTAAAATTATGATGCAACTGACACAAGACCAAATTCAGTACAACCCTTTTCCATACAATTCTCAAAGATTTGAGAAGTCATGTTACGATATACTTTTGCCTACTGGAAATGCAACTACATTTCAAGAAGCCCCAGGAGGAACTGCGTGTATAATTGGCCTCATTTTATGCCCAGCTTTAGGAGAAGCAATCAATCAAGTTAAAGCCAGAACATTGTGCAAGCAACTCTGTGTGGGTAGAAGATATTCAACATGCAAGCAAGGCATCGGTTATGACATACATTCCTTAGGAGATCCACTAGAGGAGCCAACAATCCACACGTGATGAGCTGTTGGATCTGTTGGCAGGGTCCAGCAGCAATGTTGGACACAGCCCAAGCTGCCTCCTTCTGAACACTGGATTTGGGGTGTCGCATCAGCTGGGGCAAGGCGCTCAACACGCCTGCATCAATGGCTGCTTGCGTCTGCAGGTCTGAGCCACTCACAATATTCCCAATCGAACGGAGGGCTGGTGTCTAAAGCATATTAGAGAAACTCCTCTTAAGCAGTTCAGCCTCAACACAAAGATCAATAGACTAGGGCAGGGGTTTTCAAACCCCTCTTGGAGTATAATCAGTCCTGCACCTTTTGTATGCCTCCATGTAACAAACTAGTTTCAGCTCATTAGTAGAGACCACAATACCTGAATTGGGTGCGTCTAATAAAAGGAGACATACAAAAATGTGCACTCCAGGAGAAGTTTGAAAAACCCTGCATTAGGGTACTTACCACTACAGCAAGTTCCTCAAATCCCAAGAGCTCAACCAACCGTGAAAGGATTCCAGTCTTGATGACCACATCAATCCGTTCATTGGGTCCATCTGTGAGGTATGAAATAGCCCAGCATGCATCAGACAGGATGGATTTGTCACCATGGTGGAGCAGTTGGATTATGGAGGGTAGCATTTGTTGGACAGCACTGAAACGAGGGAAGGGATTCTTGTTCCTACAAAGGTTTGAGAGAGTCCATGTAAGGTTGCGAAGGTATCCCACCTGCAAAACATTTTGTTGGTTACATTATGCATTCACACTTGCAGTCCCAGAGGTGTGCAGTGTCCCAAAGAAACTCACTGGAGCATCTGGCGTGAGCCGTGCCAACAAGGCAGGGATGACACCACAGTCAATCAAGGCATCTCGATATGATGAACCATCACCTGAAAGGGAAAAAGAACAGATTGGCAAATGGTTTTCAGTCTTTAGAAGACTAAAACTTGTGTCTTAATCCTTTGTTTTTCTCTGAACATTGAAGAACCCAAGTTTCACCACACAGGCCCCTTTCCCACCAGCAGGAAACTGGTGCTAGTGCTATTGCTGCTTGGGAGTTGTTTTGACTGGCAAGCCTTCTAAAAACGGTTTAGCTTTTACAGAGCCAGATCTAGAGTCACTGAATAGGTCTCATCTGTGGCGCCACGCACAACACCAAAACATTCTCCTGTGCATCATCAGCCTTAAAGTACAAGTGTTCTACCGCCACATTCCTTTAGGACGCAGAAGCCCCATGAAGTTCAAAGTATCCTCACCTGCAATGTTTCCTAAAGCCCACACAGCCTGTTCACTGATGTTCAGCATTGGTGAAGCCAGCAGGGCAATGAAGGCTGGTACTGCCCCATGCTCTACCACCTGCTGTGTGTGCCAGGAAGTGCCAGATGCTACATTAGTGAGAGACCAGGCAGCCTCAAACTGCAGCGTGGGGTCATCGTGCCTTCCTAGAAACTCCACAAAGCGAGTCAGAAGTCCAGCTTCTACAATCTCCTTAAGGGGAGGGTTCCTCTCACGAGAAAGCAGCTTCCTGTAGGCATCAGTTTAAAGGTTGGTAATCTGTATGAAATGATTTGAGATTACTGCTGAAGTTAAGACTGGTGACTGTACCTAGCTGCTTGACAACCTTGTCTCTGCTTCTCTGGGCAGTCACCGTTCACATTCGCAACAATTTCTTGAATCGTTGCAGATATGACCTTAGCAAAATGAAAATGTGAGTATTACAAACAGTGAGTACTTTTTTAAAAAAAAAAAAGAAGGGTTTTTGGGCTAGCAGAGCACCTGTGCGTTGTCAGTGTTATACTCTGGTGACAGAGGCTCTTCATCTCCAAAAGAGGAAAGATTTCTCTTCTTCAAAATACTTTCAACCCTATGAGCTTTTCGAAGCTCAACGCTCTCTGCAATTCTGCGGTCACGCATTTTCTGCAAGCATAGATAGGGTGTGAAACCATCAAAAGATTAAGGATGGAACAGTTGCAAGGGGATAAAAAAAAAAATAGCCAGTATGGATGCACAGCTTACCATTGGCTCCTTTCCCTTATTTTTGAACTTGGACATGCGTTTATCAGACAGATTTTCAGTAGGCATTTTGAAGCTCAATCCACTAGCCAAAGGCCAATCAATGCTAACAAACTTATAGAAGAGGTCTTAAGATCAAACGTTACAATAAGTGATAAAAGAGAACTGAGAGCAGGACTTAATATACAAAACAGATCTCTCAATCTCAGACTCAACTGCAATAACAAGCAATCAGCTGCAAAGAGTATTAAATAGACCAGCACAATTAGAATCAGGTGGTATTAATTTGAAGCCTTGTCACACACCAGATCAGAGGATGTGAGTAAAATATTGTTTTATGTTTTGGATCACACAACTACAGTATTATAATAAAGCCAAGTAATAGTCAACTGATGCCACAACCTGAACAAAATATGATTTTTAAAAAAGATAGATAAAAAAGTATGTTATTGCCATCTAGAGGCCAATAGTGATATAGTAAGATGAAGAGGACCTGTATTAATATGCCTGTATTGCTGTCCTTTTTAATTTCTTCAATATGACCTTACAGATTAATTTTACTGTATACAGTGAATATTTAAAATATTATTTTATATTTATTTATTTATATTTATGTTATATATATAATTTATTATTATATTTATATAAAAATGTCAATTATAAAACAGTTCATAGAAAGTACATAAAACATGCTAAATATTTATAGAAAATGTACTCAAATATAAATCTACATATAATACCAGTCTTTTTTTAACAAAAGGGTTTTTTGTTTCTCTTCTGTCTCTTCTGCTCACTAATCCTGCATTTATTTGATCCAAAACACAGCAAAAGCAGTAATATTGTAAAATATTTTTACTATTTCAAATAACTGCTTTCTATTAAAATATATATTATAATAAACATTATTATTATTATTATTATTATTATTATCAGAATTTAAAACAGTTGAATACATTTTTTTGCAGGATGCTTTGATAAATAGGATTTTTTTTTTTTTTTTTGGCAAATAAATTACGAAAATTTATTCTTTTATCTAGCAAAGATAATATCTTTTATAGATAATTGCTGCTCTTCTGAACATTCTATTCATCAAACAAACCTGAAAAAAAATCTACTCAGCTGTTTTCAACATAATAATAATAAATGTTTTTGAGCAGCAAATCTGAATATTACAATGATTTCTGAAGGATCATGTGACTGAAGTAATGCTAAAAATTCTGCTTTGAAATTACAGGAATAAATGACATTTTGAAATATATTCAAATAGAAAACAGTTATTTAAAATAGTAAAAATATTTTAAAATGTCACTGTTTTGTTGTACTTTGGATCAAATAAATGCAGGATTGGTGAGCCGAAGAAACTTCTTTAAAAATCTTACTGTTTAAAAACTTGACTGGTATATATATATAAAAAGTTATCTTTTTTCTTAAAGCTTTATATAAATTACAAAAAATTACTTTGAAAGCACAACTGTTCACAATCTCACTTGGATTTGCTCCAGAAAAACATCTTTGCAAGCATTACATATTTTACTATTAAATATTTTATGTTACACTTCTGGGGTAACACTTCTTGTAAAATACAGGTAAATGTTAAAATTACTTACCTTACACTCTCTTCTTTAAGGCAAAACAACGTCAGATGGACTGGGCACAAACCTAGAACCGTCAAAACTTACTATTCAAAGGGAGCTAGTCTGTAAGGCTGTAAGGTTTTTTTTTCACAGTATTATCGTTTGTTTTAGTTTTAAAGCGAATTGCGTTAATAGTAGGCAATTTAGTGATGATGATAATATTAATAAAACTAAATGAAATCCTTTAAATTATTAGTTATTTCTGGTTTGTTAATGATTAAGGGTACTTGAGACTAAATGGTGATATCGAGGGGCTGTAAAACAAAAAGGTGAGAATGTGTAATAATAAACAATCTAATATTCCTAGTTACCAGGTGATGGCGCTGTGGTCGTATGACTATGGTAAGTGTTCAGAAATTCAGCGTCAGCCCTATTACTGTCACTGAAAGAATACTTAAGGGGAAATAATTCTAATAACATCGTTTTCTAGTCAGTGAAATACCAGATTGTCGAACATTTACAACTTTTCCATTCTGACATTTAATTTAAAAAACATATTTACCTCAAACAATCGTAAAAAGGTACCCTTACAACACATAGAGCGGATATTCCTTTAAAAAAAGAAAAAGCATTGTAGTTTTTAAAAGGCGTGATAGAGGTTTATGGGTTTGCAAAAATATATGATCAACTTCTACTGACTAAAATGTATTTTAAATACATTTAATTTAAATATAGGTTTAGAGGTTTGTAGAATAACAGATTACTTCCGTGTGGTTTTATCTTCGTGATGGACTGCGAGAACGATGTGTAAAAATGTAAATAATAATAATAATAATAATAATATATATATATATTTTTTTTAAATAAAAGAAGTCACGTGACGCGTGCGAGAGTTGTCGCTGAAGTGAACGCGCATCGCACGAGCTCATACACCCAGAGACACTTCGGTTGTGAGAGCACGAGCAATGGACCAAATTAACGACCAAACGGTAAGTTATATTATTGTTGTTGTTTATATTATTATTAACTATGGCATTTAACACTTTTTAGCGGAGGTCTAATACCTCACGCTTAAGTTTACGGTCCTGTTTCTGTTTGTTTAAACGGTCATATGCTGTATTTGTCCATTAAGTTCCTAAGAATGTATTATGGCGATATATGTGGTATTTGGAACATTTTTGCCATTCATAGATTCATATTCACTGGCTTATGGTTGATGCTTCAGACTGTATTTCAGCACCACGGAGAGCTCAAAAAGCAGCGAATGCTTCTTGAATCTTGTAACTTTTATGTTTACCACGTTTTTCAGTGAATAAAGTAATTCATTTCTGTCAAACCTCTATCAAAAATAATATACAGCAGCTTCAAAAAAAGAAAAGAAGCACTTCAACCATAACAAGCTCTCTATTTATTATGCATTTCTCTGTACTGTTAACTGTTGGTGGTTTGTCACGGATCCAACTGAACAGAATGCATTTTATAAGTTTGTCCAAGAATTTTGTGTGAATTCAGAGTTTGGAAACTGAAAATATACAGTCCTGCTGTTCAAAAATTCATCATATTTTCTTTGAAATCTGAGAGCAAAACCTATCAATAGAAGAACATAAATAGTGCATCTTTGTACCAATACTAACTTTGCATTTTGAGTACATAGGTGAGCAGAAAGGATCAATCTTATTAACTATACATGGGGTTCTGTGTTCAGTGGTTTTATATCAATCTATTGCAACACAAAATACTATAAATTGTGGTTAGACATCAAAAGCAGTCCCTAAATCCCTCTCCCATGTTTTCTTGACATGACATATGGTATGATTTCCCCAAGTGATCTGTAAATGTATGAGATATAGCCTTCAGACCCTGTAAACTGACAAAAACAGCACAGTGTTTCATGATTTAATGGCTAAGTAATTCTGTATTTATCTCTCTAAACTGTGTAACTTCTTTTAAATAATTCATTTACAGTAATGAAAAGAGGTTAAAGAGGCCGTATAAATATTCAGTGCCTGCAAATCTACATAAGATCATAATGTTCTGGGTCTCTGTGTTGTGGAGGTTTTGATTCTGAATGAATACATGAATCTGAATCGATACATCTTTTAAAATATACCTGCTTTTTGTGTCTAACAGGTCATTGTTAATGATGCACCTCATTACTGAGATCTACCAGAACTTCTTGATGTGCGTTTCAACTTTGTTTTCCTCCTGATCTCGAGATATTTAGAGGAAGGCAGCAAAATCCTCACACTTTAGAATAAGACGTTGCCCTGGCGACAGCTCATCCTTATCACGACTCTCACAAATATGCACCTCTGTGATTCAGTGGGAGGTTGATGATCTCCAGGGATATTGTTCTGAAGATTTCTGCTTCTTGTGACTCTTTCAGATGCCCTGAGGGACCTACCAGTATTCGACACTCTGATCTAAGACAGGGTCTGAGGAAATGGGGATTTTACATTTGGTGGTGTTTGTGCTCCTCGGGGACAGATTGGGTCCTACGCGGCTGGACATTTTAGCGAAGGCCCAAGCCAGCGAGCGCCGCGTCTTGGCACACATTCCCGGAGACATCATCATCGGGGCTCTCTTCTCCGTCCATCATCAGCCGCCGGCCGACAAGGTTCACGAGCGAAAGTGTGGCGCTGTACGCGAGCAGTATGGCATCCAGCGGGTGGAGGCCATGATGCACACCCTGGACCGTATCAACGCGGACCCGCACATCCTGCCCAACATCACGCTGGGCTGCGAGATCAGAGACTCCTGCTGGCATTCGGCCGTGGCTCTGGAGCAGAGCATCGAGTTCATCCGTGACACTCTAGTTTCCGCCGAGGAGGAAGAAGGCATGTCTAAGTGTTCAACCGAAGGTGGAGGGACTCCCATGAGAGGAAAGAAGCCCATTGTGGGCCTCATCGGGCCGGGATCCAGCTCTGTGGCCATCCAGGTTCAGAATCTCCTTCAGCTCTTTAACATTCCCCAGATTGCATATTCAGCAACCAGTATGGACCTCAGCGATAAGTCGTTGTACAAGTACTTTATGAGGGTGGTACCCTCAGATGCTCAACAGGCCAGAGCGATGGTGGACATTGTCAAAAGATACAACTGGACCTACGTTTCTGCCATTCACACTGAAGGTACGTGATCTCTCCACCCTTAGGAAAGCATTTTTCTTTACAGTCGGTTATTATGAGATTTTCCGCAGTTAGAGGAGAAACGCTTCTTAAAAGAATTAAATCTGCCCTGGAACTCTTGAGCGTATTCAGTTCTGGAGGTTTAATTTCTTCCTCGCATTAGTATTTCACAAAAGTCTTCCAGTGAGAAAGCCAGATCTCCACTAGCACGTAACACTATTATTTAAAGTGTTAAATCTTCCACGTTCTCAAAGTGCGAGATTTTCCCGAGGGATTTTATTAGGTGATAATGTATCACTCTGTCTGTTGCGGTTCACCTTTATCTTGGCCTAAACAGTGAAATCTCTTTATTATTCATAGAGGGAAATGTCACATCTTTTAAGGAGTCCTCATAAAGAGTTTATGTCTCTGATGCACCATGTGCAACATGTAGTCAAGAGCCAGGCATCTTCTAATCATTTTTATGTACTTGTTGATTAAATTATACTTGGTTACAAAAAAGATTTAGCACCATTTCAACTGCATTTAGTCCAACTTTGGTAACACATTTTTTTAGTTTAAGACCAGGCCTGCGTTTCCCAAAAGTATTGCAACCCTAACTAGATCATAGAACCATTGCCACCAATGAAACGCAGCCCAGGTCTCACTATTAACTAGCATGCATATTAGAAAATAACTACTTGTAAAGCACATATTAGCTAATACCTCATCCTGCATGAACATATTTTCGATCTAAATCCTAGCTCATATTTAAATTTAACAACTACTTTACTAACTATTAGTAAGCAGCAAATTATTAGTTTGTAGTAGTTAATAGTGAGAACTGTATCTTAAAATAAAGCAACCTGATCTCATGATGTGAACTTTTTCGCAAAATGCGAAATATGTACCGCATTGTATGTTTTGTGACAGATAATGATTTAATGATTTGTGATTTAATGATTTAATGATTTAATGATTTGTGACACTAAAGTGTTCTTTTTTTCCCCCAGAACAGATAAACAGATATGTTTTATGTGACATTGGTTTTGTATGTGTCACTGCAGTTCTGACTTGAAATGTCTGTTGAGTGGTGCTATGACTCTAATGCTCTGTATATTATATTTACATCCTATATAAGCAAACTTAGAGAAATGTGCACTGTTTTCGTGTCCGTTTGGAGTGTGAAAGCTAAACAGACGCACGCTTACTGCAGGACAAAATGTATTCGTGTACACACAATTACAACAAAATATTTCCCTTCTGTAAAATAATGAAAGCAAATAGGATGTGCTTTCTGTCGTCTCGTTTTCTGTGAACTTGAACGCGAAACTCCATGTATATATTAATGTCTGTAAGGCAAAGATATACATGGAGTTTCGCGCTCAAGTTCACAGAAAACGCGACGACAGAAAGCACATTCTATTTGCTTTCATTATTTTACAGAAGGGAAATATTTTGTTGTAATTGTGTGTACACGAATAAACATCTTTACAGATTCAAAAGATGTTTACCTCTTACCTGTATGCCTAAAAATGAGGGAGTAGGCTATTTTAAGCCATTTTAAGCTACTTTTAGGCTATTGTCCTGCAGTAAGCGTGCGTCTGTTTAGCTTCCACACTCCAAACGGACACGAAAACAGCGCACATTTCTCTAAGTTAACATTGTACATAGATTGAGCAGCCATAATAAGCCACATTTGAGGTTGATGAATGATAGACGAGTGTTGGATGTACTGCCCGATGTACTTTATTACCTCACAGACCAGCCATTAACGATCTCTCCGCCATAAACTGCGTGACTTCACCTGTAGATGTTTTTTTTTTCTGTTACTAAGCGATTAATGCAATTTTGGTTGAGAAAGCCTTTTCTGGTCGACTAACGATTAGTCGACTATTAGGGGACAACCCTACTTTTTAACCACAAATGCTCATCTTGCACTAGCTCAACTTCACGCATGAAATAATTACGTTGGAAAGGTCACACGTGGTTAGTTCTTTTTCTGTGTACTCCAGTTCAGAAAGGTAGGGTAGAGCGAAAAATCATATTTTTTCCTCCAACTTCAAAATCGTCCGACATCTTTGATTTACCTTTTTTTGTAAAGGGCGTTTGACTTTCTTTGCATGTTGTAGACACTGGGTCAGTACTTCCGTCTACCTCTGACCTCTAACCTCTGTTATAATGTAGATTTTTGAGGTGCACTCTTGTCATAAATTAATCTATTACTTTTCCTGCATAATTTGTAACACAAGTGGTAAAATATCTATTTAGGAGTCTTAGACCTTCCCAACAATATGTAGTTTGTCAGTAGGCGCGTTTCCATTACAAATTTGCGTGAAACTTTTGCGACATTTTCTAAATGTCGATAACAAACTGTTGCGAAATGACAGTGTTTCCATTAACCATATCATGCGACTAAAACTCGTCCTCTCGCGATAAGTCATTCAAAACGCTCTAGCCATTTTTATTTTTAATCGGAGCCGTAGGTGTGTTATACAAGCAGTAATGGCAAGGCAAGCCCCCTATACTTATACGTATGCGCGTTCTGGGAAGTAATAGTGCGCAATTTCACGGAGGAACTGTGGATTCAGAATTTCCGGATGAACGCATCCACTATTTTTGAGCTGTGCAGTGCAATAGGGCCTCTTGTAGCACCTGCAGCATCATGCCCAAGGGTGCCAGTTTTCACAAATAAACAATAAAGAATGATCATATGACTGTTCACGTATATCATGTGATCTGGAAATGCGGAAAAAAAGGTTTCCATTGCCGTTTTGCGCATTATTCCTTTTTCGCATTGTCTGAAAAACCACCTCATGTGAGTGAAAAAATGTTGCGATATATGGGTGTTTTTGCGAATTTGACGTGTGTCAGATAGGTGCATTTTCAATTCGCAATTTCAATTTGTGCATTTTGAAGGGTAATGGAAACGTGCCCATTATTAGATTAGGATTTATTTGTAATATGGTGAAGTAAACATAGGCGTCTCGGACATGGGACAGTGACAGTTAAAGGGTTAAGGTTTTAGTTTTATTTAACTATAACTGTTAAATGTTAACCCTGATGCTTAGTTTATTGTATATTACAAACTCAAGCGGTTTGGCTAGAAGATTGATGACTTTGCAGACAGGTGTTAATTGCCAGCAGGTAGTTAAATGTGGAGCCCACCCAAGTTTTCACCCACATACAGAACAAGGAGCTGTGAAATACTCCCTAATGTTGATTCATTTTCTTGCATATTCTGTAGCTCCATTAGTATTATATCATACCTTTGACATTTGCAATTTGTGGGCTCATTTGTGAGGTCTATTGATAACACAGAACAAATGTTTGTGGTCACATTTGATTTGACATTTGTTTAACAAGCTTGTCAATCAACATTGCTGAACACCAATGGAGAATAGGTGTTTTTGCCAAGTTTAATATGAAAATAACCAGTGAAATTACTAAAGATGTATGTTAATAGTCAGATTTACTGTGAAAATGTATTTTATTGGAGGTATTGAAATGCAAAAGTCTTTCAAACTAAGGCCATTCATATGATGTGTCAAGCAGCATCATACCTTTCTGCAGATTTGTCTATCTATTGTTTCATCATGTTCAAAAGTGTCTTTGATGTTTGAGAACACTCCCATGATGCTTTGCATACAGCGTTAATAGACACGCTCATGTATTGTGTTGCTGCTGCGCTTTTGTTTTGGCCTTTTTTGGCCTCGTGACAGACTATAGAACAAATCAAAATCATTAGCCGAAAGGCGATCATGATGATCATTTACATCTTTAGCTCTGTTTTCAGCGTCTGTGGGCGTTTAATGAATTTTCCTGTTTGAGTGAACGCACTGTTTAAAGACTTGTCGCTTCTGCAGCGTCTGTCTCTGTAGGAGGGAAAAAGTTGAGGTCATTAAAATATCTCCATTATTGTGTGAAGAGGTCATTTTACCCACATTTGTTATTGCTTCTTGTGACTGACCTATCGAATCGCGGGAGCACTTGTTTTTTCTTTCCTTTATCGATGAAATGCCTGTGAGATATTATGTAACTCTAATTTTTTTAATTATATATCCATTTTTATCTGAGACAGAAGGTTCTAGTGAAGTTTGTGCGCAGCGAGGGAATTAATTCACCGAGCTGGCACAGAGGAATGGAGTGAAAGATTTCAAGAAGATCTTCCCTAAGGAGAGAGATTAGAGATGAAGTCATGCGCATTTGGAAGCACATTTCTCAAATCTAAGACTTCACAAAGATGAAGAATGAGACACGTTTGATAGTCAAGTCAAGTTATGCATAGGTTATGCTCTTAGGTTTTATTAATTAACCCTTGATTATTTACACAATTGTAATAGAAAAACATGATGCTAAATATAGTAAATATTTCTCAATAAAGGTTTTTTTTTTCTTTTTTTTTTCCAAATTATTTATTTCTGTAATTTTAGCACATTTTAGAGTAACACAAACACAAAACATTACAAAATCTATCAAATTCATTGCTAATACTTAATGATGCTTGCATTTTTATTTTTGCATCAAAAGTGATCAGAAAAATGGTCAGTGGAGGGTGATGTCATTAATTTGCATCTGTTAAAGGGTTACAATAATATTTAATATAAAAAGCACCATTTAGACACTAGACTGTATTTCTAAAAATACAACTAAAACAGTGATATTTTATTACAATTTATAGTACCTGTTTTCTATTTCAATATATTTTAGGATGTAATATATTTCTGTGATGGCAAAGCTGAGTATTTAGCAGCTTTACTCTTCATTGTCACATGATCCTTCAGAAATCAGTCTAATATGCTGATTTGCTTCTCAAGAAACATTATTATTATGAATGAACAGATGCGTTGATTAATTGTTTTGTGGAAACCATGTTTCAATGATGAACATAAAGTCAAAAACATACTTAAAATTAAATTTTTGTAACATTATATTTGTGTTTACTATCAATTTCAATCAAATTAATGAATTAATGCATTGATAAGTGCTTTATAAAATTGTTCAAAAGTTTACACCTTGCAGTATCTGCAAAATGGTAATCATTTTACCAAAATAAGAGGGATTATACAAAATGTATGTTATTTTATATTTTTACATAAAATACATTTACATATAGTCCAGATTATAGAAAGATTACATACACTTGATTCTTAATACCCGAATGATCCACATCTGTTTTTATGCTCATTTTATTTTTTAGTTTTTTAAGTGATAGTTGTTCATGAGTCTCTTGTTTGTCCTGATCAGCTAAACTGCCTGCTCTTTAGTGCAATCTTTTAGGTCCCACAAATTATTTGTTTTTTCACTATTTTTGTTTATTTGAACCCTTTTCTTTTGTCTCTTGGGAAACATGTAAGTATCTTCTATAGCTTCTAAAGGGCAGTACTAAATAAAAAAATATGATATTTAGGCAAAATAAGAAAAATTACACATCTTCATTCTGTTCAAAAGTTTACACCCCCGAATCTTAATGCATCGTTTTTCCTTCTGAATCATCAGTGAATGTTTGAACCTTCTGTAATAGTTGCATACGAGTCTCTCAGCTGTCGTCGGTGTGAAAAGATGGATCTCAAAATCAAATAGTCATTGTTGGAAAGGGTTATACACAGAAATACACAGAAACGCTGAAAAAACAAATAATTTGTGGGACCTGAAGGATTTTTCTGAAGAACAGCGGGCAGTTTAACTGTTCAGGACAAGCAAGGGACTCATGAGCAACTGTCACTGAACAAAAAACATTCAGATAACAACACAGTATTAAGAATCATTTTGGAACAGGGTAATTTGATAAATTATTACTATTAAACTATTTCTCTTGGACTATATGTAAACATCTTTTATTTGAAATGTCTTATTCAGGTCAGTACTAAATGAAAAATAACATGCATTTTGTAGGATCTCTCTTATTTTTGTAAAATAATTAAAATTTTGCAGATTCTGTATGTAAACTTTTGAACTGTATGATAGGAACATAAAAATATGTTCTGTATTTAGCAAGATCCCTTCGTATTTTCTCAATACAGCTTAAATCTCTCATGTCAGGATCAATAGCAATAGACATTTCTCACCTTGCATACACAGTTGACTCACAGGAATTCTAATAGTAACCTGGGGTTAAGTGTTTTCCTTTGGGACGTGATGGTGATCCTTATGGTTCACATGTCACCTCTGCCAGATTTGAACCTACGACCTTTAGGTTACAAGTTCAGATTGTTAACCACTATGCTCAATCCTTTGCTTTTCTTTAGCTCCATCACCAGAATGATCTTGAATGTTGTTTTACTCCTCATAATATCCATGAACTCATAATCTTGTGTGTAATTAAGATGTTTGTGCATTGATTTGGCAGAAACGGTGGAAGTCGATTTATTCGGGTGAAATGAAGCTGTATGTTTGTTCTTTATCAAGCCATCGATGCAATTGTATCAAATTCGCACCTCATAAAATGTGTGAAGACTGGGAACATTCCTCACACAAAAGTAGGTGACCTGATTTTTATGTAAATTGGGGGAAGTTTACCCCTGACGCTTTATGAAAGAGGGGCACCATGGCCTGTTTTTCATTAGTTTTTCTAAGCAGGAAAACGTGAAATCTATTTTTATTTCTTACTGACTATATCCAGGAAACAAAGCACAGAACACAGACACATTTAGAGAATATAAATGACAGTAAATATGCAGTAAATATGACATCTCTATTTACATTACTTTCATGAGAGATCAAAATTTCCATGATCGCTGGAAATTAGTGTTCAATCTACTCTACCAAACGGTTCAATGCTTCCTCCACCACTCTCTTTTTATGCACATTTTAAAGTATTGTATCAGAAACTAGTGATGGAAATGGCTGATTTCAAAAATAAAATCTCTTAAATCGCAAAAAAAGTTTTATGCCCACTTGAGGTGGTTTTTGACTTGTGTGAAAACTGGTTAATGCAAATGATCTTCCGCATTTGCAGAATAAACTCCTCCATGCGTATCAAAAAAGTCACGTAACTGCACTGTTTTGAACATGTTTCAAGTTTACAAATCATTCAATCTCTCGATCTTCAGGGAACTATGGTGAGAGTGGAATGGAGGCCTTCAAAGACATGGCGGCAAAGGAGGGCATCTGTATCGCCCACTCTGACAAGATCTACAGCAATGCTGGAGAACACAGTTTTGACCGTCTTCTCGATAAGCTCAGGAGCCACCTGCCCAAAGCTCGCGTGGTGGCGTGCTTCTGCGAGGGCATGACCGTACGTGGCATTCTCATGGCCATGAGACGCCGCCGCCTAGTTGGAGAGTTCCTGTTAGTTGGCAGGTAAGTAACCCAAAACATGTACTCTTTGCACATGATTTTATATTTTTGGCAGACGTTTCTTATCAAAGCAATGGCAAGAAAACACTCCTGAAATTGTGCCTGTGAGCTGTGGCAAGCACTCTTCTTGGCAGGTTCAGAAAACAAATCTTGTTTTTTCTCAAAGTGTAGGTGGTGTATTAGAAAAGCTTACTGTACATCTATAACACTTACCGCTGCAGAAAAAAACAACAACTAAGCAGCATACTCTGGAAATATTGTAAAGGAGATGGAGGGTTGTTGCCACATGTTTTACTCCAGTGACTATTTCTCAAGAGTATATTTGGTTTTGAGTATATTTGTTTTTTATTTTAGATTCTGTTTAGACGCATACCAATTTGGAAGCCAGTTTCCGCCACTGAATTGATCTCGCAATTCTGACTCAAATTGCAATTGTGAGGTATAAACTCATAATTCTGAGAAAAAAGTCAGAATTGCATGATATAAACTTGCAATTCTGAGAAAAATAGTCAGAATTACTTGATATAAATTTGCTATTGCGAGTTAAAGTCAGAATTGGTAGTTTATGTCTCGCAATTCTGACCTTTTTCTCACAATTTGGACTTTTTTTCTAAGATTTGCATGATACAAACTCGCAATTCTGACTTTTTTTCTCAGAATTGTGAGATGTAATGTCAGTTTTGTCTGCTTTTTACCAAATGCGAGTTTATATCTCACAATTTTGACTTATCTTACAATTTTAATATCTCACAATTCCGCAGTTGCGTTATAAAATCAGAATCAGCAGATATAAACTTGCAATTTTGAGGGGAAAAAATGAGAGAACTACAAGATATAAACCCACAATTCAGAAAAAAATCTGAATTGCATGATATAAACTCACAATTGTGATTTATAAAGTCACTTTATAACTCTCAATTCTGACTTTTCTCGCTAATGCAATTCTGATTTATCTTACAATTCTAATATCTTACAATTTTGCAACTGAGTGTTATAAAGTAAAAGAGGAAAAAGTCAGAATTGTTAGATATAAACTTTAAAATTCTGAGAAAAAAAGTTAGAATTTTGAGAGTTTGTAGCTGTGGTGTGTTTATGTCTCGCAATTCTGATATTTTTTTCTCACAATTTGGACTTATTTTCGAAGAATTGCCTTATACAATCTCACAATTCTGACTTATCTCACAATTCTAATATCTCACAATTCCTCAGTTGTGTGTTATAAAGAATTACATGATATGAAAAGTCAGAAATATGGCTTTGTCTCGGAATTATGAAAAAAAGTGATGACTTTTTTTCTTGCAAATGATAATTGTGTCTTTTTATCTTCCAATTCTGACTTTTTTTCTCGCAATTGTGAGTTTACATTTTGCAATTCTGACTTTTTTCTCGCTAATGCAATTCTGACTTATCTTACAATTCTAATATCTCACAATTTCGCAATTGCGTGTTATAAAGTAAAACAGAAAAATTCAGAATTGTGAGATATAAACTCGCAATTCTGAGAAAAAGTCAGAATTGCGAGTTTATGTCACGCATTTGTGACTTTATAACTCTCAATGCGACTTTTTATCTCACAATTGCGAGTTTACTTTTTGCAATTCTGATTTTCTTAGAATAGTGAGTTTATATCTTGCAATTCTGTCTTTTTTTTCTCGCTAATGCAATTCTGATTTATCTTACAATTCTAATATATTCCGCAATTGTGTGTTATAAAGTAAAGGATAATAAGTCAGAATTGTGATATATAAACTTGCAATTCTGAGAAAAAAGTCAGAATTGTGGGTTTGAATTACTTTTTTTCTCTCAAATAGTAATTGCAACTTTTTATCTTCCAATTCGGACGTTTTTTTTCTTGCATTTTCTTGCATTTTTTTAAGAATTTCCATGATACAAACTTGCAGTACTGACTTTTTTTTAGAATTGCAAGATACAAATCGCAATTTTTACTTTTTTTACATCTGGCAATATTATATCTAGCAATTCTGATTTATTTTACAATTCTAAAATCTCACAATTCCGCAATTTCGTTACAAAGTCAGAATGGCATTCTGAGAAAAAAAAGACAGAATTGCAAGATATAAACTCACAATTCTAAGAAAAAAATCTGAATTGCATGATATAAACTTGCAATTGAGATTTATAAAGTCAGAATTGTGAGTTTATGTCTTGCATTGCTGACTTTATAACTCTCAATCCTGACTTTCCTCGCAAATAGTAATTGCGACTTTTTATCTCACAATTCAGACTTTTTTCTCACAATTACGAGTTTACGCTTTGCAATTCTGACTTTTTCTAAGAATTGCGTGATACAAACTCACAATTCAGAATTTTTCTCGCTAATGCAATTCGGGCTTTTCTTTATTGTAAAATATAAACACAATTCTAAGAAATGAAGTCAGAATTTTGAGATATAAACTCCTCAGTAAACTGTGGTGAGTTTATATCTCGCAAATTTTGACTTTATTTCTCAGAATTTCAAGTTTATGTCTTGCAATTCTGACTTCATTTCTCAGAATTGTTTATATTTTACAATTCTAAGAAAAAAAGTCAGAATTGGGAGTTTGTATCATGCAGTTCTCAGAAAAAAAAGATCACAAAAACTCACAATTGCTAAAAAAAAAAAAAAAAGTCCGAATTGGGAGATAAAAAGTCGCAATTACCTTTTTTATAAAACGGTCTTCCATTTACCAAAGAGCTATGACTATCCAATTAAAATTTTTCACTGTAATTGCCCAGGAGAAAGCTTCCCACTATTGGGACATTTTTATAATACATCTTTTTAACTGCATGTTAGCCTGTGTTCATTTAGTGCTTTTTCCACAGAGATTGAGAGACAGATAGGGTCACAGCATCAACCAATTCTGTAGGTATTTCAAAGATACTTTTGAATGCCCACCCGCCTGTTGATCATCATCTGCAACTCTGTGCTTGTGTGTATGTGTGTGTGAGAGAGAGACAAAATCAGGATGGATCAAAACATGGAAGCAAGGCTCATCTTTCTGTCTGTTATCACCACAAATGTTGCCATCACCATCATCATCACCATCACCATCACAGTCATCCACTGCTGAAGCAAGGTATGTGATTTATGTTCATTTCAGTGACAGGCACTTGAGTCATGTTATGATAATGTCTCATCTTAAGTAAGCCTGTTGATTCTTCAACGAAGACTTGAGAGGTTCTAATTGTGTACTGCTAGATCAGATTTTACAAGTACAGATGGCGTTAAAAACTTTTACACGTCAACATTACCTAATAGGTTCTCCACCCATTTAAGGAAGACATCAGAGATGCGTCAGTTTTTTGTGAAGGATTACTAATTCACCATTCAATGACTGACAAAAAGATAACTGTATATAACAGATTCTGTGAGAAGAATATTTTAAGAGTTTGACTTGGCATCGACATGTTGAAAAATGTGCACGTGCTATTCATAGTGTCAAATGAAGTAAGAAATGATTCTTCCCATTTTTAATCTCCTGGAGTGTGACATCTAAATTACCTATTTTTAGCTTCACCCCCAATTCAGTTCTGGCTGTTCCATTAATAAATCGCTTATGGATATTACAGACTGAAATAATGTATTATGTCTTTGAGATATTAAACTAAGAATAATCCCTCCATTTCTGCTTCTGTTCAGGAGCTCTTTGGTTGGATAATTAGACGTTCGCTTATACTGGTGGATGCTAAGACCGTTTTACAAACTCGTAGAGGTGAAGTGTGTCACTTTTTCAAAGGTAAAATACTTTCTCCTATCCCAGTTTTGTTTACAGAGCTATTGGAAGCGTTTGGGAGAAGTGCTCGCTTCACCTTTAGGGATGAGCTTAAAATAAATTGGCTGGACTACACCTTCTGCTAAATGGAAATACAAATATTAATCCTTCAATGATTAATTGGTTTTATTCAACAAAATATTGTGAAACATATGCCAAATAAATAGCCATTGTTGGCATAAATCTGATATTATTTTCTGTCCTTAATACAGCAGCTTCCCACATAAATGTGTTTGTGTCATTCCTCTGTGGGCTAATTGTTAACAGATTAAAACTGTGATTCATATAGATTCCAAAACGTGCAGCACCCACAGACATATTGTTTGTACAACGCTGATGGATAAAGCCTATACATTTCATTACTATTTTTTATTTTATCTCAAATTGAATAAAAACACCACTTATAAGGTTTGGGTTAAACCTTTGTTCTTTTAAGACATGAGCTTTGAACATTTCTCTTTTCTTCTCTAAAGAAACCCTTTGTGACGTTTTAAATTTTGATGTAATCTGTTTACATATCCAACAGCAATTTATTAAGTGCACTCTTTAAATGTTTTTTGGGATATTTTTCCAATGCCCACTGTATTTCAAATCACAAACAAAATCTATTATTTTAAGATCAGCTCTTTTAAAGGGATAGTTCACCCAAAAATGAAAATTTTATGTTAATTTCTCACCCTCCAGGCATTCTAAACCTGTAAGACCTTCAGAACACAAATTAAGATATTTTTTATTAAATCTGAGCACTTTCTGACCCTGCATAGACAGCAATGCAGCTGAAATGTTCAAGGCTCAGAAAGGCAGTAAGGACATTTGAATTTTGTGAGGCTACAAGAATACCTTTTAAACTTTTTAAACATAAATAATTGACAATTAATAAGGACTATTTTAATGATGTCCTTACTACCTTTCTGGGCCTTGAACGTGTCAGTTGCGTTGCTGTCTATGCACTCGGATTTCATCAAAAAAATTTTAATTTGTGTTCCAAAGATCAACGAAGCTGGAATGACATGAAGGTGAGTAATTAAAGGGATAGTTCACCCAAAAATGAAAATTTGATGTTTATCTGCTTACCCCCAGGGCATCCAAGATGTAGGTGACTGTTTCTTCAGTAGAACACAAACAAAGATTTTTAACTTAAAACGTTGTAGTCTGTCAGTCATATAATGGCAGTCAATGGCTATCAAATCTTTGAGAATAAAAAAAATAGGGCTGTCAAATGATTAATCACAATTAATCGCATCCAAAATAAAAGTTTGTTTACATACTCTATATGTGTGCACTGTGTATATTTATTATGTATATATAAATACAAACACATTCATGTATACAGGTCCTTCTCAAAAAATTAGCATATTGTGATAAAGTTCATTATTTTCTGTAATGTACTGATAAACATTAGACTTTCATATATTTTAGATTCATTACACACAACTCGAAGTAGTTCAAGCCTTTTATTGTTTTAATATTGATGATTTTGGCATACAGCTCATGAAAACCCAAAATTCCTATCTCAAAAAATTAGCATATTTCATCCGACCAATAAAAGAAAAGTGTTTTTAATACAAAAAAAGTCAACCTTCAAATAATTATGTTCAGTTATGCACTCAATACTTGGTCGGGAATCCTTTTGCAGAAATGACTGCTTCAATGCGGCGTGGCATGGAGGCAATCAGCCTGTGGCACTGCTGAGGTGTTATGGAGGCCCAGGATGCTGCGATAGCGGCCTTAAGCTCATCCAGAGTGTTGGGTCTTGCGTCTCTCAACTTTCTCTTCACAATATCCCACAGATTCTCTATGGGGTTCAGGTCAGGAGAGTTGGCAGGCCAATTGAGCACAGTAATACCATGGTCAGTGAACCATTTACCAGTGGTTTTGGCACTGTGAGCAGGTGCCAGGTCGTGCTGAAAAATGAAATCTTCATCTCCATAAAGCTTTTCAGCAGATGGAAGCATGAAGTGCTCCAAAATCTCCTGATAGCTAGCTGCATTGACCCTGCCCTTGATAAAACACAGTGGACCAACACCAGCAGCTGACATGGCACCCCAGACCATCACTGACTGTGGGTACTTGACACTGGACTTCAGGCATTTTGGCATTTCCCTCTCCCCAGTCTTCCTCCAGACTCTGGCACCTTGATTTCCGAATGACATGCAAAATTTGCTTTCATCCGAAAAAAGTACTTTGGACCACTGAGCAACAGTCCAGTGCTGCTTCTCTGTAGCCCAGGTCAGGCGCTTCTGCCGCTGTTTCTGGTTCAAAAGTGGCTTGACCTGGGGAATGCGGCACCTGTAGCCCATTTCCTGCACACGCCTGTACACGGTGGCTCTGGATGTTTCTACTCCAGACTCAGTCCACTGCTTCCGCAGGTCCCCCAAGGTCTGGAATCGGTCCTTCTCCACAATCTTCCTCAGGGTCCGGTCACCTCTTCTCGTTGTGCAGCGTTTTCTGCCACACTTTTTCCTTCCCACAGACCTCTTGCTTGAGGGTGTCAATGATGGCCTTCTGGACAGCAGTCAGGTCGGCAGTCTTACCCATGATTGCGGTTTTGAGTAATGAACCAGGCTGGGAGTTTTTAAAAGCCTCAGGAATCTTTTGCAGGTGTTTAGAGTTAATTAGTTGATTCAGATGATTAGGTTAATAGCTCGTTTAGAGAACCTTTTCATGATATGCTAATTTTTTGAGATAGGAATTTTGGGTTTTCATGAGCTGTATGCCAAAATCATCAATATTAAAACAATAAAAGGCTTGAACTACTTCGAGTTGTGTGTAATGAATCTAAAATATATGAAAGTCTAATGTTTATCAGTACATTACAGAAAATAATGAACTTTATCACAATATGCTAATTTTTTGAGAAGGACCTGTATATTAAGGAAAAATATTTTAGATTTACATCTAAAATATTTATATTTATTTATAATCTAAATTGTATACAGGTATAAATATATATGCATATAAATATTTAGTTTTAATATATACATGTATGTGTGCATATTTATATGTACATAATAAATATACAAAGTAAACACACATATAGTATGTATACATAAACTTTTATTTTGGATGCGATTAATCGTGATTAATCGTTTGACAGCCCTAAAAAAAAAACATACACAAACAAAACCAACTTAAACCCTGCGGCTCGTGACGATACACTGATGTACTAAGACAAGAAGCGATCGGTTTGTGCGAGAAACTGAACAGTATTTATATAATTTTTTACCTCTGATTCTCCACAACGTCCCTCTGTCCTGAGCGCATGCACGTCTTCGGCTCGTGACATGTGAACGCGCTCAAGCATAATACACGCAAGCGCCGGACGTGATCAGCAGTTATACGTCACTCATTGTTTACACAGTGCACGGGAATTGCGGACATGTTCACTGGCACTGTGAAGATCTAAAGATATTTAGAAGTACAGGTTATCGCAATGGAAGACCATTTTTATATATCATCAGACCATAGGCACCGATCCCGTGTGTGTTCAGGGGCTCGAGCACCCACGGAAAAACACGAGATATTCTCGGTTCATTTTAACCAATTAGAAGTGTATTGTAGCTTGTACAACTTTATTCTCGTTTTCATAGTTTATATTTGAGGCAGGTTTAATGACAAATGACAAATACGAGAGAGGGTGCACATATTACAATTTCCCTGCTTTCAGCGCACTCCGTCAGATATTACGGGTGCGCCCTTAACTTTGTCCTGTGTACGCGCGAATAAGTGCTTATTGTAAACAGATATAAGATATGGTGTTGAGCACCCACCAGCAGAAACATAAATCGGTGCCCATGCATCAGACAACATGGATTTTTCAACGTGGATTCTACGCCAGAGCGCGTGCACATATCACCCGCCGGACACTGTGCATGCGCTCAGGAGAGATGGATGTTGTGGTAAATCAGAGGTAAAAAATAATATAAATACTGTTCAGTTTCTCGCACAAACCGATCCTTTCGTGTCTTAGGACATCAGTGTATCGTCACGAGTTGCAGGGTTTGATTTGGTTTTGTTTGTGTATGTTTTTGTTATTCTCAAAGATTTGGTAGCAATTGACTGCCATTATATGACTGACAGACTGCAATGGGTTGAGATAAAACTATTCGATTGTGTTCTACTGAAGAAACAAAGTCACCTACATCTTGGATGCCCTGGGGGTAAGCAGATAAACATCAAATTTTCATTTTTGGTTGAACTATCTCTTTAATGACACAATTTTAATTTTTGGGTGAACTATGTCTTTAAATAACTTTATAAGCAGATGACATTAAACTGCATGTATCTGGAAAGTCATTGTTTTGGTGAAATTTAACAGGCTGGCTGATTTGCTCTGTGGTAGGGGCCTATATTTGGCTTATTTATGTCATTTCTGAATATTTGAAGAGGATCTATTTCAGAAAATGGTGTCATGGTCTTTATTCTGGGCCTCTGGGCATTCCACACAGCCTGGATGTGCTGCGAGAAGATGGCATGTTTATGGGGGTGCCAGTGTGTGTGTGTGTGTGTGTGTGTGTGTGTGTGTGTGTGTGTGTGTGTGTGTGTGTGTGTGTGGGTAAGGTGTGTTTGCGTGTGCATGAGTGGATGACCGAGTTTGTGTGTGTGTGTGTGTGTGTGTGTGTGTGTGTGTGTGTGTGTTTGTTTGATGAGGTGTCAGACACCAGCTCCAGGGAAGGTAGCCGAATGTTGAGTTTTTAGGGTTTTTTTCTTTGGTTCAGTGAGAATATGGCCACTGTGTCTCTGTTCCAATTTCTTGATCTCTATGTGGCTACAAAACTGATAAAGTGCCTCAAGACATTAAAAAACTCCATGTGCTTTCTTTGCTATATTGGTTGGTTTCTGATTTTTTGTAATGCTCCACATATGCATGTTTTCTTTATTTAGCATTAATTCATTGAAAAATTTGTTCAAATTACCAATATATTATCACAAAGTATATTTTAAATATATTTTAAATAACCAGTGTAATCTTCTAATTGAAAAAGAAATTTGATTTTACATTTTAATTTTTTTATATGCCAAAATTTATTACAAAGGGGCAGAAATATTAATTTCCAATAATAAAATATTAATATTAATTTACCGATATTAAAACATTTATGGTTAATGCATTTTTTAAATAAAAAAATATAAAAACAATATAAATAAAAACAAATATATTTTACAACAAATATGTTTAAAACATATCCAGCAAATATAGGAGTAAATAATATAGCTGCAAGCAGAATTAAGGGGCCAAGCACAAGAGGTAACATGAAGAGCTAAGGAGCTGTCTTTAATTGCTCAGTAAAGACCAGGGTTCTCAAACCCTGCTCCGGGAGAGCTACCTTTCTGCAGACTTAAATTCCAACCCTGTTCCAACACACCTGTCTGTAATGAAGTAGCCCTGAACACCTTGATTAGCTAGTCCAGGTGTGTTGGATTAGGGTTGAAGCTGAATTATAGTAGCTCTTTAGGAGCAGGGTTGGAGACCACTGTTAAAGACATTTGTTGATACAGAATTTTCCTACAAAACTCAAAATGGCTGATGCCCAAAACATTTAGATACTGTTTGATTCAACATGCCATTTCGAATCTAATGAGACCGATCTCATTATTTTTGCTCAAACTAGTCAGAAGTTATAAGTAGAAAGTCAACATTTTATGTCTTTTGCTCAGTAGGTGCCGAAACTAATTATGTGCCCTCAGGTCATGCCTGTTATAACACATAGCAAGTTTGGTCAGAATCCTCTAAAGTGTTGCGGAGATTTAGCTCTTGTCCTTTTTGCACAAACTTTGGCAAATTCATTAGCGCAATTTACAAAAATGGTTGGGTATATGAAAAAGCTTTTTGCCAGAATGCTTTGAAGATGATCTGACCCAGTTTTGGTAAAAATTGGACTGTCTAGGACGAGTTCAAAAAAGTAGATATTTTAGAAAATTTTAAATTGTGAAAATCTTAAAGTATGCATTCAACTTAAGCTAGGCCTACACTGTGCGATTTTTAATAGTTCTTTACGATTGTTGCTTCTCAGACAGTACGAACATGATGATCATGTCACACTGTGGGATTTTGTGTCATTAATGTCAGACTGTACAACAGTCAAGACGCGTCAAAAACTGGTGTGTGCAAGAAAATCTGTCTGGAGTTTTACATTATCAAACCATACACCATGTTCAATGACTGTGAGCTGAAATGTTGGCTATCGTTAAGTTTAAGTTTACGGCGCAACCGGTGTTTATCATAGCAAAGGCAGCATATCATATGATTTCGGTGCACGGCGGACGGGAGCGCCAGAATTTATGCGGTTAGAAGTAATCTCTAGCATTAATTCTGATCATGGCTTTGTTGAAAATCAGAGACGGTTTGATGTTTTTGATGTTCGTCGAGAAGTCACACTGCAGGACTGTGCGCCAAATCTTCTGACACTGCCAGAATTTCGTCTGAGGTAAAATTTGATCGCAACAGCCATTAACCAGCTGTCAGTGAACATGTCAAACCAGCGATCAAAGACTACAGATTTTAGCCTAGGATTATAGGAATTTTTTAGGATTTTCAAAATTTGCCTCAGACGGCCAAATCGTGGGCCAGAATCGCAGTGTGAGCCCGGCTTTAGTATAAGCCAAGGAATCAGAAAAATGTTGCTTTCAGACCTTACGGTTCAAAACTTTTTAGCAAAAACATGAGAGAAAATTTGGCCTGTTGGTGGCGCTATAGAGTTTGCTGTGGTTAATGATGAGACTGTCCTCTATCCATGTACCAAATTTCAGAACTTTCTAAAGCATTGCGTAAATGTAGCCTCATGTCTATTTTTCTGCAAATTTCGTCAGATCCGTTAATGCGCTTTACGAAAACGTTTTGTTATAATAAAAAGCTTTTGATCATTTTTGGCAGCATTGTCTGAAGTTGATATGAGCCCACTTTGGTGGAAATCGCACACATTGTCTAGGACAATTTCAAAAAAGTAGATTTTTCAAAAAAAAAAACAAAAGAGAGAAAAAATCTTGACTTGTAGAAATGTAAATTTCGGTATGCATTCGACTCAGTATGAGCCAAGGAATCAGAGGAAATAAAGAATTTTGCTCCTAGATCTCGTATTTCAAAAGTTATTAGCAGAAAGATGAGTGCAAATTTGGCCTATTGGTGGCACTAGAGAGTTTTAGTTAGAGAGACTAAATTTGCTCTGGTTAATTTTGAGACTGTCCTCTAACTGTGTGCCAAATTTCATAACTTTCTCGCAAGCGGTTCTATGGGCTGCCACAGAACCTATTAATTAACCAAAACATATGGAAAAAATATATATTTATGTAAAATATACATTTGCAAAAAATTTTATATCATTTTGGAATATATTTACTTTTAAAAATATAAATGGTGTTTTTTTCTGGCATATAGGACTGCAGTACAAGTTGATCCTTACAAAAACAATTGTTACCAAAAGCTGTTTGTCAACATCGACTCTCAGCAGCCTATTGACAGCCATGGAAACAGTGATGTCCAGGCTCCACCGTTTCACAACTGAATGACTTTCAATTATTTACTAATGAGCAGTTTGCAGACTGTGCCCAGCCATCTGTCTCTAGTAAGTGTGAGGACACGATTGTATTCTGTTGTATTGTCTGTCAAAATGTTCATCAGTGAAGTGTGCACAAGAGCTGATCTATTGCTGATGAGGGCCGATCTGACTCCCCCCGCTGGGGATGGATAAAAATGTAACCTAATTTAATCACAAGTTTCACTTTGCAGCATCTTTGCAGCATTTGTTGGTGTAACTCTGATATTTTTTATATTTAATGCAGTAGCTTCCCACATAAATGTGTTTGTGTCATTCCTCTGTGGGCTAATTGTTAACAGATTAAAACTGGATGGATGGAATAAAACTGTGGAACGCCCACAAATGTATTTTTTTTATTTTTGTGAAACATTGGTGTATAAAGCATAGAAACTTTTTTAAAATTCTCACTAATCTAGAAAAGCTGACTGCATCTTGAATTACAAAAGGTAACACTTTGTAATGCATTAACTACTACACTGCTGAGGTATTTATAAGATGTACTGTTAAAATCTCTTTTAGTGCTCTCACAAAGAAGCAAGAAATGTCATTTTGGCTGGTATATCAAAAGCATATAGCAGATATTTGCCAGCCATAATTTTACAGTATGTTTTAATGTGCTGTAAAATGCCATCAGACATCTTTGTAAAGCCACTGACGCCTTTGCTTTGGCATTTTTGTTGTCTTTTTTTAAGTTTTCCTGCAGCAGCAGTGGGCAGAGTGAGGCTGACCTGCTGGGGTCAGTGTGTGGGTTTACTGAGCTGTTCAGCTCTTTTCCATGAGATGATTCAAGCTGCTACTAACATGCTCCTCTATGCTTTCCCTCCCATTGCTATTGCCTCCAAGGACAAGTTATGAAAGCCTCTCCTTACCTACCATGAGAACAAAAATGATACCTCCCACACACTGCTGAGTTGTGTAACATTTAGCGCTATGAGTTAAGGAAGTGTTCGAGAACATATAGATGAAGTGGATGCTGAAAAGTATAGGGTTTTTTTGTGTGTTTGTATGAATAAGTTAAGACTCATCTTTTGTCATCCATAGATCCCTATGATGCTTAATGGCGAAGCCTTGGAGCACATATATCATAGAGAGGTTTATTATGAGTCTGTCACAATAGTGTCGCTATGAAATACTGGCCGGCTGTGTCCTCAAGACCTAATTCGTAGAGTAACCTGGTCATAACTACTGGGCTTTGCCTGTTATGTGGGTCAGTTTGGACCGGGAGGCTCCCTGACTGTCTCTCAAGGGGGTTTGTTCTATAAAAAAGCCATTCATTACTCACTTGTCTCTTGTACATTTTGCAGCGATGGTTGGGCGGACCGCTATGATGTCACTGATGGCTTCCAGAGGGAGGCAGCAGGGGGAATCACTATCAAGCTGCAGTCTGCTTACGTCACGTGGTTTGATGATTACTACTTGAACCTGCAGCCGGACACGAACCTCCGCAACCCCTGGTTCCCTGAGTTTTGGCAGCACCGCTTCCAGTGCCGGCTGAAGGGACATCCTCAAGAGAGCCCCAAATACAATAGGACCTGTACTAGTGAGTGGAAGATGATCTCTGACCATGTCACAGTTTAAGGACAAGTTTCATCAATTGATCCATCCATTCATCTGTCAGTCAACCCATCTATTCATCTATTTATCTATTTCACTACTTCATCTATCTGTCCATCCATCTATTCATCAATTCATCCATCCAGCCAGCCATCCATTCATCTTTCAGTCTATCTGTCCATCATTGCATCTGTCTTTTATTCCATCCATCCATCCATTCATTCATTCATCCATCCATCCATCCATCCATCCATCTTTCATTCTATGCACCTTTTATTGCATCATCCATCTTTTATTTCATCCAACCATCCATTCATCCATCTTTCATTCCTTCGATCTTTCATTCCATCTATCCATCCATCTATTCATCCTTCATTCATCCATTCATCTTTCATTCCATCTATTCATCATTGCATCCATCCATCTTTCATTCCTTCAATCTTTCATTCCATCCATCCATCCATCCATCTATTCATCCTTCATTCATCCATCCATCTTTCATTCCATCTATTCATCATTGCATCCGTCTTTTTCTCCATCCATCCATCCATCCATCCATCCATCTGTTTCGTTCCATCCATTAATACATTTTTGATTTCATTCATCCATCTATCCATCCATCTATTCATACATCTTTCATTCCATCCATCCATCTTTCATTATATCCATCTTTCATCCATCCATCCATCATTCATCCGTCTTTCATTCCATCCATCCATCCATCCATCCATCTGTTTCATTCCATCCATTCATACATCTTTGATTCCATTCATCATCTATCCATCCATCTATTCATACATCTTTCATTCCATCATCCATCTTTCATTATATCCACCTTTCATCCATCCACCCATCCATCCATCCATTCATCCGTCTTTCATTCCATCCATTCATACATCTTTCATTCCATCCATCCATCTTTTATCCATCTTTTATTCCATCCATCCATCCATCCATTTATTCATCTTTCATTCCATCCATCAATCTTTTATTCCATCTATTCATCATTGCATCCGTCTTTTACATCCATCCATTTCATTTAATTCCATCCATCATCCATCCATCCATTCATCCGTCTTTCATTTCATCTATCATCATTGCATCCATCTTTTACTCCATCCATCCATCCATCCATTCATCTTTCATTCCATCCAACCATCCATCCATCCATTTTCATTCTATCCACCTTTCATTCTATCATCTATTCATCCTTCATTCATCCATCCATCTTTCATTCCATCTATTCATCATTGCATCTGTCTTTTACTCCATCCATCCATCTGTTTCATTCCATCCATTCATACATCTTTGATTCTGTTCATCCATCTATCCATCCATCTTTCATTCCATCCATCCATCTTACATTATATCCACCTTTCATCCATCCATCCATCCATCCATCATCCATCCGTTTCATTCAATCCATCCGTTTCATTCCATCCATTCATACTTTGATTCCATTCATCCATCTTTCATTCCATAATCCATCTTTCATTATATCCACCTTTCATCCATCCACCCACCCATCCATCCATTCATCTGTCTTTCAATCCATCCATTCATACATCTTTCATTCCATCCATCCATCCATCCATCATCCATCCGTTTCATTCAATCCATCCGTTTCATTCCATCCATTCATACATCTTTGATTCCATTCATCCATCTATTCATCCATCTTTCATTCCATAATCCATCTTTCATTATATCCTCCTTTCATTCATCCACCCACCCATCCATCCATTCATCCGTCTTTCATTCCATCCATCCATCTTTCATCCAACATTTCATTTCATTTCATCCATCCATCTTTCATTCCATTTATCCATCATTGCATGCATCTTTTACTCCATCCATCCATCCATCCATCTTTCATTCCTTTTAACTTTTATTTCATCCATCCATCCATCCATCCGTCTTTCATTTCATCTATCCATCTTTTACTCCATCCATCAGTCCATCCATCCATCCATGTATCATTCCATCCATCCACCTTTCATTCTATCCATCTATCCATCCATCCATCTTTCATTCCATTCATCTTTCATTCCTTCCATCCATCCATCCATCCATCCATCTTTCCTCTCATCAGTTTATCTGTTAATTCATGTATTCATAATTCATTCATCTAGCCATCCATTTGTCCTTCCATTACTTCATCTATTTGTCCATTTAATCATCTATCTAATAATAGATCCCACAAAATGTAATCAAAAGAATTGCATAATATCAGTATATGCTGAGGAAAGCCCTCAAATGACTTGCAGCAGATGAATAGATAGATAGCGGCAGACTGAATAGATATTATAAAAAGTGTTTTTATAACTCAGTATATTATTTATTTCATTGTTTGTTTTCACTACACCATCTCATAGAGAAAGAGTTACTTCGACACCAGTACGCTCAGGACACAAAGATGGGCTTTGTGATCAATGCCATCTACTCAATGGCTTACGGCCTGCACGCCATGCAGAAGTCCCTGTGTCCTGGGTATGCAGGTCTGTGTGAAGCCATGCGGCCGATTGATGGAGGTAAACTCTTAGAATTCCTCATGAGGACAAACTTCACTGGCGTCTCGGGAGAAGTGGTGCTGTTTGATGAAAACGGAGACTCCCCGGGGAGGTAAGAATCGTTCATATTCTGCTCCACACACAAGTCAGAATGTGCTTCTAAACTCTTTTCAAAGAGAATGAAAACAATCTCCTGTTGAAGTTATTGTGATTTTCACAAATATCTTGATTCAGACTGAATGGCTTTATGAGTGAAACATAAATGACGCTGGGTTCACCGCTTCACGCCCATAACAGTGCATTTACATGTTTTTTAGGTATGAAATCATGAACTTTAAACAGATGAGTGAGGAGGACTATAGCTACATCCATGTGGGCAGCTGGGACAACAGTGGGCTGAAGATGGATGATGAGGAGATTTGGGCCAACAGCAGTGCCATCATCAGATCAGTGTGCAGTGATCCCTGTGAAAAAGCTCAGATAAAGGTAAAAAAAAAAAGGAATCTTTTGAGGAGAAAATGTGTTATGTCAGTGTATATTTGCTTTTGTTTGAAAACACCAATGAATAAAAAATAAAAAAAGGGTAATTGCAACTTTATTTTGCAATTCTTTTTTTTCTCACAATAGCGTGATACAAACTCGCAAAACATTTTTTTTCTCAGAATTGCACCTTTTTCTCAGAAATTTTTTATCCAAATTCTGACAAAAAAGTATAAATCTAGCAATTTTTTCTCACAATTGCAAATTTATATCTTACAGTTCTGACTTTATAACACACAATTACGAGTTTTTAAGTCAGAATTGTGAAATGTAAACTCGCAATTCTCAGTTTTTTCTCAGAATTGCAAGTTTATATCTCACAATTCTGACTTTATAACATGCAATTATGAGTTTTTAAGTCAGAATTGTAAGATATAGACTCGCAATTCTGAGTGATTTCCTCAGAATTCTGACTTTTCTCATAACTGACTGATATAAACTCATAAAAGTCACAATTACCTTCTTTATTTTATATTCAGTTTCAGAAACAGGATTTCATATTTATTTACTACTATTTCATATTTATTTTACTATTTATTATACACTACTATTCAAAGTTCTGGGACAATAAGATTTTTTAATGAAAGACATCTTGAATGCTCACCAACTCTGCATTTAGTCAGTCAAAAATACAGAAAAAAAAAAAATATATATATATTTCTTTTGTATTTTAAAATGTGATTTAAAACTGAATTTTCAGCAGCCATTGCTCCAGTCTTCAGTGTCACATGATCCTCCAGAAATCATTCTAATATGCTTTTTAATTATGCAATTCTTTTATTTTATTATATTAATGTGTTCTATTATTATCAATGTTGAAAACATTTGTGCTGCCTAATATTTTTGTGGAAACAATGATATATTTTTTCAGGATTCTTTGATTAATAAAAAGTTCAAAAGAACAGCATTTATTTAAAATTTAAATATTTTGTAACATAAATCTGCCACTTTTAATCAATTTAATGCATCCTTGCTGAATAATAATATTGCTTTTTTATTTTTCTGACCCCAGACTTTTGAATGGTAGCAGATATATTTTATCTGTTTAGTTTAACTAATAAGATATAATATAGACATTTTTGAAAAACTTTTGAAAAACCATTTAACCTGATATCTCAAATCATGTAGCTTAACGAGAAGAGATGTTTTCTAGTTTTCCTAAATGTAAAAAAACTCATCTAGCAGATAATACACAAAAATGAAAAACAAAAAAAAGCCTATTAACTTATACTGATACAAGACCCTGAGCCATATTTACAAAGCAAATTTTCATATAAACTTCGAGGTGGAACTTTAGGCACCCACAGCACCTTAGCAACCACATGGCAACCACTCAAAACACCTTGGTAGCCACATAGCAATGCAGTAAAAACCACTTAGAATACTGTAGCAACCATATAGCAGTGCACTGCAGCCACCCACAGTACTTTAGCACTGTGGTGGCGGTACTGAGAGCAAACATTTTCTTCACAGAGATCCATAGCTTATATAACTTGACCTCTCTGTTCTGACCCCCTCAGGTTATCCGTAAGGGTGAGGTGAGCTGCTGCTGGACCTGCACTCCGTGCAAAGAAAACGAGTTTGTGTTTGATGAATACACATGTCGTATGTGTGAACTTGGATCCTGGCCTAAAGATGACCTCACAGGTGAATCTACATCCAACTTCAGAGCAAAATGTAGTTCTTCTTGTAGTTCATCCAGAAGTCAAAACCCATGATTCTAAACTTCTTAGACCAGCAACATAAGCTTATCCTCAGAGCAGTGTGTGATATAAGTATCTGGGTCACAGAATAACATAGGAGACCCATTTATCTCTTAGAGCGTTATTTGAGAATCTGGACCATGGCAACTTAATGCCAAAAACAGAGATTTGGTCTTGGCGGGGGTCCCCGTCAGAATGTTCCAGAATTGCTGTCAAGCGTAAGCCCTGAAGCAGCAGTCTCTCAGCATGTAGTACATTACAGAGAGCCGAGGCCGCTCTGCTGTTCATGCAAGAGCCTTAATGCCAATTTTCGACATTTAGTAGCAGGTGGTTTTGATTTTGAGTACCTGCAATTCTTTTTACAGCATTTACGCACTGTACAAAGACAAATACACTTTTAAATAGATGGTGTACTTTTAAATATATGTATAGGAGAAATTAGAATGTTCACTCTGGCAGGTGAAGTCCCAACAGTTAAAACATCCAGTCACCTTATTTAAAGGGATAATTAAGCCAAAAATGAAAATTCTGTCATGAATTACTCACGCTTGTGTTGTTCCAAACCCGTAAGACCTTTGTTCATCTTCAGAACACAAAGATATTTTTGAACATAAGATACAGTGGCATGCGAAAGTTTACGAACCCCCTGCAGAATCTGTGAAAATGTGAATAATTTTAACAAAATAAGAGAGATCATACCAAATTCTTGTTATTTTTTTATTTAGTACTGTCCTAAGGAAGATATTTTATATAAAATATGTTTACATATAGTCTAAAAAATTGCTGAAGTTATTCAAATAACCCACTTCAACAGTTTGGAAATCCTTGGTTCTTAATACTGTGTGTGGTTACCTACAACCGTTTTTTGTTTTGTGATGGTTGTTTATGAGTCCCTTGTTTGTTCTGAACAGTTAAACTGAGCACTGTTGTTCAGAAAAATCCTCCTAGGTCCTGCAGATTCTTCTGTTTTCCAGCATCTTTTGCATGTTTGAACCCTTTCCAGCAGTGACTGAATGATTTTGAGATCCATATTTTCACACTGAGGACAATCAAAGGACTCAAACGCAATGTTGTGTTTGATTCCCTCAGTTGTCCTCAATGTGAAAAGATGGATCTCAAAATCATACAGTCACTGATGGAAAGGGTTCAAATATGCAAAAGATGCTGGAAAACTGAAGAATCTGCAGGACCTGGAGGATTTTTCTGAAGAACAGTGCTCAGTTTAACTGTTCAGATCAAACAAGGGACTCAAGAAGAGCCATCACTAAACAAAAAAAACTGTCATAGATCATCCAGGTAACCACACACAGTATTAAGAACCAATGGTTCCCAAACTTTTGAAGGGGGTTATTTTAATAATTTCAGCTATTTTTTGTCTTGTGGACTATATGTAAACAGATTTTATGTGAAATATCTTACTCAGGACAGTACTAAATAAAAAATATCATGCATTTTGTAAGATCTCTATTATTTTGTTAAAATTATTCACATTTTCACAGATTCTGCAAGGGGTTCCAAAACTTTCGCATGCCACTGTATTTTTGGTGAAATACGAGAGCTTTCTGACCCTGCATAGACAGCAATGCAAAAAAATACAGTTTTTAGTGCTTAAGAGACACAGCTTATGGTGCAGCTGGTATCATATTTTATTCCTGATTGAAACATGTTATTGAAGTGTAATTTCGACAAACATTTACAGAGATTTCAGAGCATGACTAAAAATAGCTGCCCAGGGGCATTACAAATATGGCTGCTGAGTACGCCCACTTGCCCTAAAGGCACTTTCACAAAAGCCTTTGATAATCATGGCCATCACTTTCCAGAGTAGCTCTTGGTGTTGCTAGTTTGTGAATCTGACCTGTAAAAACAAACCAAACCTCTAGTGTCATCTGACCAACCTCATTAAAAGCTATCCAAATCAAAATCCTCATTCACTGTCTGATGCAAATCACACATGCTAAATATATCAGCGCTTGTTGTGAGCCTCTAATGCATAATGCATGGCGCTTGGTTGAACGGATGGTTTTATTTGTTTTTGCACATTTTCTTTTTTTTCGTATGGTACTTCAGCTGGCAGTTTTACTGTGTTATCTGCATGATGGATGTTCTCCATATGATTTTTAATGTCACACATGAGTGATTCTAAATAATCATAGACACGGGCGCTATACCGACTAGCTATATTATGATAAATAATGTTTGCACTGCACGTAGATCCTCATGCGGTATAATTGCAACCACTCAAGTAGAAAAAAATTATTTGAAGTTCCAGGGACAACTCATAGTAATGTCTAATTTATAGGGCTGTCAAGTGATTAAAATTGTTAATCTAATTAATTGCAAATTAATATTTGCTGATAGTTGTTCATGAGTCTCTTGTTTATCCTGAACAGTTAAACTACCCGCTGTTCTACAGAATAATACTTCAGGTCCCACAAATTCTTCAGGTTTTTCAAAAAAAATTTGTATTTGAACCCTTTCCAAAAATGACTATATGATTTTGAGATCCATCTTTTCACACTGAGGACAACTAAGGGACTCATATTCAACTATTACAGAAGGTTCAAACGCTCACTGATGTTCCAGAAAAAAAAACAATGCATTAAGAAAACTTTTTGAATTTTAAGATCAGGGTAAATGTTTAAGATGTTACTTTTATCCAGTATTCCTCAAAATGAATAAAAACAGTGAAATTCAACTCAGGATATGACGCAAACCTGCAATAATTAAACATGTTAAATAATACAAATTTCTTTTATGTATCCAATCCCATTTCGTTTTTTCCCGCCGACCTTCGATGATCCAATTCATCCATACAGCAAATATTACTCAAGATAATTTAGCATTTGTTTTCCTTTTTTTCCCTTTTTTTGCTGCGTTCTACTGTACAGACATGAATTTACTTTTCTCTAAGCCTGAGTCTTTTGGTGTAAATAGGTATACATTTGCCAAAAAATAGAACTTTTTATATTAAAAACAAACAAGCAAGCCCTGTCCAGATTTACAAAGTAACGTAACGCATTGCTTTCCATAAAAAGTAACTAAGTAACGTAATTAGTTACGTTTTTAGGGAGTAACTCATTATTTTAATGCATTATTTTTAAAAGTAACTTTCCCCAACACTGCATGTATGTATCTTCTGAAGTGAAGTACTAAAAGAAAAAAATATGATATTTAGGCTAAATAAAAAAATGTACACATTTTTATTCTGTTCAAAAGTTTACACCCCTGGCTCTTAATGTATCGCTTTTCCTTCTGAAGCATCTGTGAGCGTTTGAACCTTCTGTAATAGTTGCATATGAGTCCCTCAGTTGCCCTCAGTGTGAAAAGATGGATCTCAAAATCATACAGTCATTATTGGAAAGGGTTAAATCCACAAAAAATGTGAAAAATCTAAGAATTTGTAGGACCTAAAGGATTTTTCTAAAGAACAGCAGGCAATTTAACTGTTGGGGGCATTACATGCGTTAAATCAGCCCTTCTAATTACATTAACGTCTTTTCAAATTCATGTCTCACAGGCTGTGAGCCAATCCCAGTGCAGTACCTTCAATGGGGAGATCCTGAGCCAATTGCCGCTGTGGTCTTTGCCTGCCTCGGCCTGCTCGCCACCATCTTCGTCACTTTAGTCTTCATCAGGTTCCACGATACGCCAGTGGTGAAGTCCTCCAGCAGAGAGCTGTGCTTCATCATCCTGGCTGGGATCTGTTTGGGGTACTTGTGTACATTCTGCCTCATCGCCAAACCGCATGTTGCCTACTGTTACTTGCAGAGGTTGGGAATCGGGCTTTCGCCCGCTATGAGCTACTCAGCCCTTGTCACCAAAACAAACCGCATTGCTCGCATCCTTGCGGGGAGCAAGAAGAAAATCTGCACCAAGAAGCCTCGTTTCATGAGCGCCTGCGCTCAGCTTGTCATCGCCTTCATCCTGATCCTGATTCAGTTGGGCATCATCGTGGCGCTCTTCATCATGGAACCTCCGCAAGTGATCTACGACTATCCATCCATACGCGAGGTGCATCTCATCTGCAACACCACCACGCTCGGAGTGGTGGCGCCGTTGGGCTACAACGGGCTGCTCATCCTCAGCTGCACCTTCTACGCCTTTAAGACCCGCAACGTTCCCGCCAATTTTAATGAGGCCAAATACATCGCGTTCACCATGTACACCACCTGCATTATCTGGCTGGCTTTCGTGCCAATTTATTTCGGTTCAAACTACAAGATAATCACCATGTGTTTCTCCGTTAGCCTCAGCGCCACGACAGCGCTGTGCTGCATGTTTGTGCCCAAAGTCTACATCATGTTGGCCAAACCTGAGAGGAACGTACGCAGCGCTTTCACCACGTCGACTGTTGTGAGGATGCACGTGGGTGACGGGAAAGCTGCCTCGGCCGCTAGCCGGTCTAGCAGCTTGGCTAACCTATTCAGACGACGAGGCTCTGGCACAGACACAGTCAGGTCAGTATGAGGCTTTTTTTTTTTTTATATACTAGTTCAATGGACGTATTTTTGTAAAAATTCAGTTTTCATTTTAATCATCATTTTTAGATATTTTGTTATGTGCATTTGTCATTTTTATTTGTTTTTCTTTCATTTTAAGTTTTTTTATTTCAGTCGAAATCTAAATAAATTTTTTTAAATCTAATATTTATTTATTTTTATACACCACCAAGACTAAGATGTTTTATGTTTTTTAAAGGTGTCTCTTCTGTTCACCAAGCCTGCATTTTATTTGATCAAAAGTAAAGCAAAAACTGGAACATTTTGAAATATTTAAAATAACTGTTTTCTATTTGAATATATTTTAAAATGTAATTTATTCCTGTGACCAAAGCTACATTTTCAGCATCATTACTCCAGTCTTCAGTGTCACATGACCCTTCAGAAATAATCCTAATATTCTGATTTGTTGTTCAAGAAACATGTATTATTTATTTATTTATTTTGTATCAATATTTAACACATTTAAAAATCAGGATTCTTTGATGAATAGAAATATCCAAAGATCAGCATTTTTCTTCATTTTGCAATTATAAAAAAATAATAATTTGATTTAGCAGAGATTCTTTAAATTGAAGTGATGATAAAGACATTTATAATGTTACAAAAGTTTTCTATTTCAGATTAAGTGGTTTGTCTGAACTTTCTATTCATTAAAGAAATGTTTTTTGAGCAGAATATTAGAATGATTTCTAAAAGATCATGTGACTGGAGTAATGATGCTAAAAATTCAGCTTTGAAATGACAGAAATAAATTACATTTTAAAATATATTCAGTTATTATAACAGTTATTTTAAATAGTACAAATATTTCAATGCAGGCTTGGTGGGCAGAAGAGACTTTAAAAAACATTGAAAACTTTTGATGGCTAGTGTATTTATTTTTTAATGTTTTAATATGTATAATATTTAATTTTATTGTTAGATTTATTTATTAATATTGTAACATTTATTTATAATTTTTTATTTGGTTACCAAAAATATTACAGTTTTAGTCAATGATAACCCTGTATGAGAGGTTACAATAAATGCTTGGTCATAATTTTGGAATTGAGATTATTTTATTCAACTCTCTAAAGTTGGGAACTAACAAACATATTTTTTCTTACTTTTTCCTTTATGCTTCTTTGAAACTCTTTGGTTCAGTTGGATTCACACTGAATGAATTTAAGGATAATGAGGCATGACGTGTCAATTATTTTTCATGTCAGTTTAGAAAATCCTTATTTTTATCTCTTTATAATAAGATGATGTGAAGTCACTGCTCTCAATTGCAGAAGAAGCCGCTTCTGACAAAATAAATATATAAATAAATAAAGCTCGCATTAAATCTGTTTATCTCTCAGTAATGCCTGCCAAAGGTTTGCTTTTGAGGATGAAAATGAGTTTAGACTGAAAATGAATCAACTCCCCAACTGAGCATATTTCAGAGCACATAAAAAAAAGCCAATATTCCCCTCGAAAGAGAAAAAAAGAGCCCCAACCAATTACCCTGTATGCCTGTGAATCATTCCTGGAGCAACTCCGGAGTTACGCACATTTGGGTCGATGGGTCCCCAAGTGCATTAGGAGAACTGAAGTTAGAGATTTCCTGTCTGACGTACAGAATTGGATAAGGGGGGTAATTGCACTTGGAATGGGTGGATTGGGATGGCTAATGGCAGGGTCTATTCTTTCTTGCCTTTAAGCTGTAGTGTTACACATTAGCAAGGGCATAACGGTTATATGGGGGGAAGGTCTTTCTTCACTTTTAATCTTCAACCAGATAGTTTAAGTCCCCCTTTTAGAATCTGCAAAATGATAATTATTTTATCAAAATAAGAGGGTTCATACAAACTGCATTTTATGATTTATTTAGTACTGACCTAAATAAGATATTTCACATAAAGGATGTTTACATATAGTCTACAAGAGAAAATAATACTTTATAAAAATGTATACATTTATAAAAATTACCCTGTTCAAAAGTTGATTCTTAATAATGTGTTGCTACCTGAATGATCCACAGCTGTTTTTTTGTTTAGTGATAGTTGTTCATGAATCCCTCGTTTGTCTTGAACAGTTAAACTGCCCGCTGTTCTTCAGAAAAATGCTTCAGAGCATTAAGAGCCAGGGTTGAAAACTTTTGAACAGAATGGAGATGTGTACATTTTTCTTATTTTGCCTAAATATCATATTGTTTCACTTAGTACTGCCCTTCAGAAGCTACAGAAGATAGTTACATGTTTTATGCAGAAGACAAATAAATTTACCCTGATCTTCAAATTCAAAAAGTTTTCAAATCCCCAGATCTTAATGCATTGTGTTTCCTTCTGGAGCATCAGTGAGCGTTTAAACCTTCTGTAATAGTTGCATATGAGTCCCTCAGTTGTCCTCAGTGTAAAAAGATAGATCTCAAAATCATGCAGACATTGTTGGAAAGATGATCCCTCTTATTTTGGTAAAATAAGTTACATTTTGCAAATTCTGAAAGGGGGGTGTAAACTTTTGGACCTCAGCTGTATATGCTTGCATGTCCTGTTGCGTCAAAACCCTCTATTCATTCTTTTTGTTACATCAAAGGCACTGTGTTATGTGAGTATCTAAATGGTGTTGTGCAATAGATTCCAAACCTGTAAGATCTTTGTTCATCTTCATAGCACAAATCAAGATTTTTTTGATGTAATCCAAGAGCTTTCTGACCCTGCATAGACAGCAACACAACTGACATGTTCAAGGCCCAGAAAGGTAGTAAGGACATCGTTAAAATAGCCCATGTGACATCAGTGGTTCAATCTTAATTATTTACTTTTTTTTTTTTTTTTTTTTTCCGGCCTGTCAGTAACACAGATAACACATAACAGTGTGTATGTGTAGCTATGCTATCATCATTCACAGCCCGTTTTTTTTTTTTTTTTTTTTTTAATTTTTATATTTTATTTATTTAACCATACTATGACCGACAAGACCGGGGGATAGAGAAAACAGTAGAGGAGAAAGAAAGAACAAAAGAAAAGAGAGAGAGAAAAAAAAAAGGATAGAGAAAGAGAGAGAGAACAAAAACAGATAATCTGCTTCCATACCTGCTGACAAACAGAGAAAACAACAAAAGACACAACAGCAGAGAAACTACAACAACATCCAATATCCGTATGAATCACAGTAAATACTAAATGTTAAATGGTATTGCGCAGCACACATAACTAATATTACAAAATATGTTTGAAGCAACACTGCACAAAGAAAACAAAAATAATGACTTTAATCAACAATTTCTTCTCTTCCGTGTCTGTCTTTGACGCGTTCATGAGAGTACCACAACACATAATTGTTAAAGAAAAAATTCCAAAAAGAAAGTATTCTTGTAGCTTCATAAGATTAAGGTTGAACCCCTGATGTCACATGGACTATTTCAAAAATGTCCTTACTACCTTTCTGCGTCTTCAACGTGGTAGAAAGCTCTCGTATTTCATCAAAAATATCTTCATTTGTGTTCTAAAGATGAATGAGGTCATACAGGTTTGGAACAACATGAGGTTGAGTAATTAATGACAGAATTTTTATTTTTGGGTTAACCGTGTTAATTATGTTAAGTTGTTATTGAAATGTATTCAAGGTCCTATAAAATAATTAACAATTAATCTAAAAAATAAGAGTTATTTTGACATTTTTCTGTTAATTACGTTACATTTTAGTAGTATTAAAACATATACAGGGGTTGGACAATTAAACTGAAACACTTTAGATCACAATTAGTACGGTGTTGGGCCTCCTTTTGTGGCCAATACAGCATCATTTCGTTTTGGGATTGACAAATACATGTCATGCACAGTAGCCAGAAGGATTTTGAGCCATTCCTTTTATAGAACAGTGGCCAGGTCACTATGTGATTCTGGTGTAGGAAAACGTTTCCTGACTCGCTCCTCCAAAACATCCCAAAGTGCCTCAATAATATTTAGATCTGGTGACTGTGCAGGCCATGGGAGATGTTCAACTTTACTTTTATGTTCATCAGACCTCTCTGTCACCAGTCTTGCTGTGTGTATTAGTGCATTATCATCCTTATACATGGCACCACCTTTAGGGTACAATGTCTGAACCATTGGGTGCACATAGTCAACCTTCACACTTTGCTCCTACTGGTGGAATGTGCAATAAGTGAAGACTGGCCACCAGGCTGCACAAATATAGCCATGAAACCTCCAACACTATATTGGCCAGTGTTTCAGTTTCATTGTCCAACCCCTGTATATATATAATATTTAAAAGTTACTTTGTTAACATTGCTGTTTTCTTTCCACAGTTCCAATGGCAAAACGGTGACCTGGGCACAGAATGAGAGAAGTTACAGGCCAAACCTGTGGAAGCGGATCTCGATCCATATTAAGAAAAAGGAAGAGGCCAACCAGACGGCCATTATTAAGCCCTTCTCAAAGGGCTGTGATCGGCCGCCAGACACCAGTGTGAAGCTGGCATACGACGGCTCTCAGAAAAACCAGCGCTACCCTGTAACCTACCGCCCCCAGGCACCTTCGCCACTGCCAACAGTGTGCCAGCGACCTTCGATGCAGAGGCGTGAAATGGAAGAGCGCGATGAAGAGCGAGCACAAGTGGTGGCTATACCCTCATACCTGACGGAGCGTTTGCAGCACGGCGCCCCGGCCCAGACCTCCATCATGGATCAGATCAGCTGCGTGGTCAGTCGATTTACAGCCAACATCAGTGAGCTCAACAGCATGATGCTCCCCGGTTCACCACCGGGAACAGGCGTAAACACAGCCACCCCCGTCCCAAGACCCTGCTCCCCTACTTTCCGTCTCCACCCGCAAGAAAGGCCACATCCGACCACCGTCACCACCTATGCAGACGTGGTGGCCGCAGCGAACACCAACCCTCGCTCTGCGGTCGGCATCGCCGGAGGCATCATCGCCGGCGGAAGTAGCAGGGCTTCACCCGCCAGCCTTTTTGACAGCACCTACGACTCTTCGTGTGCAGTCAGGACCACTGATTTTGAGGACCTGGGCGCCTTGACACCACCTTCGCCATTTAGAGACTCCTCCGTGGAGTCAATCAGCGAATCTCCCACATCGCCAGCCTCGGAGCTGCCGTTGTGTGAGCCCTGCTCCCCGATATATGACCAGCTGATGCTTCGGCACTACAGCCAGAGCTCCTCTTCACTCTGAGAGATTATTCGGAGTGCAGGAAGGAGACCGTGAGGCAGCTACTGAGATCCTGCATCTGCTTAGATTGCAGAACCCAGTTGTAAATGTAAAGGAGTGTAAACTCTTAATATAGAAGCACTCGCCGAGGACGTTTTATGGTGCTTGGAATCCGGCCCATCCTCAAAATCCCAAACTGCGTAGGGGAAGGCACTTCACCAAACTGCTTTTCAGATAATTAAGGATGTACTTGATATGCTCTCGTACACTAGAGCGCTCTGACAAGTTTATAGTCCTTCTTGGCAAGAAGTTCCTGATGTCGGTCAGTTTGTGTACTGCAAGTTTTAATAACATTCCAACAACGTCAATCTACACAACTCCTGCTCCAGGCGATGTCATTTTTATCTCTCTTGTTGCCTGTCAGCAAGATGCCTGAACGTCTTGCACGGTTCTTCACATACAGCGGATGCGCAAATGGTTGAATGTAGGACCAAATTAAGCCTTTGAGCATAAAGTAGTTTGTTTAAATATTGGTCATTTTTGCTATTTCCCTAGTTGCATGTTCTGCCACTTCATATAACTTCATATAAAATACTACTTTATTATTATATTTTTCATAATAAATCAAATAGAAGGGATGTAAGGGCAGGTTTATTTAGATATTGAACAAATCTGACACTTTAATATAGATGATATGTCTTTCAGATGACTGGATTTATTAATTTATATAAACGTCCCAGTATTCCTTGAAAATTTGAGAAAACTCACTATTTACACTACACTTAAAGGTTTGGGGTCAGTAGGATTTTTTAAAAGAAATTAATACTTTTATTCAGCAAGTATAAATTAAATTGATCAAAGACTGGTCTTATGACGAAAACGTATCTTTGGGAACCTTTTTGCAAGATGCAAAATATGTCCCAATCAGTGCATATCACTGCAGTTTCCAACAGAAATTAAGACAAGAGGCGCTAAAACAGCGAGCACTTGTAATCGTTTTCTGTTTTACAACAGTAGCCATGTATAGTGAAGACAAGAAAAAGGAAACTAAATTACGATGTCAGTTGCATTCGCCATTTGCACTCTCCCTCACTTGCAGGAATCTTGGAGAGAACACGCTGTGGTGGTTATCTGTAGGAGATAAGACAAGACCCGCAAATCCGTGGCCACAGAACAGCAGAATATGAACACAATGTGCAAGTCTCTCGTTAAGCGTTTTATCCAGTGGAAAACTAGACACTTAATATGGCTTTATGTATTAAGATTTTTTATACTTAAGATGTATTTAAGATTATGTATCAAAATTGGCTAACGCAATTACACCTGCTTGAATACATACCACCGTTTAATCAGAGCGTAAGTCCATATGTCATCATAAGCAGAACATAACGATAAGAACAGCATGAGCAAGGTGGTCACACTGCATCTGAAAGATGCAACACAACACTATCTTTCCACAAAGCACCTTCAAAAATAAATAACAATGAATGTTTCGGGGGGGAAAAAAAAATATTTTAATAATTCATTAATACATTCATATAGTGTATTCTGAGATAGTGTCGCAAAGACCCTGACTTGCAATCTCCTCTTTGGATGCACCTTTATAAAGAAATGCATATTTACGGATTACATAATGAAAGAGTTTTTTCTATTTCATGGAGTAATAATTTAAAGCTTTCTATTTATATATTTATCATGTTTGTGAGGAATGTATTCACTGAAAAAATGCAAATGATCGAGTTGGCGCCTCCATGTCCTGCAAAGCGGTTTCAGCTTCCCCTCTCCAACAACGATATGCACCTTAATAGCATACATTTATCTAGGTTTAACGTTTAAACTAACATTATTTAACTGTTTTAGATCTATAGATTTTATTTTATGCAAGTTGTGATGATTTGAAAAGGCAAATTGATCAGAACAGTCTTCCGCTGGCCGCTGTTCATTACTTTAAAAAACAAAAAGTTATATTTAAGAAACAAAAAATGCTCTAAAAGTTTTTTCTAAATTAACTTAATAATAAAACGAAACGAAATATAATCACTTTGCCATTACATACAAAATGTAACTGCTTTAATAGCTGAAACAGTAGTATAAGCTTTTCTGGGAGAAGGGGAAAAAAGACGGACTCAGGTCAGGCTCTGGCCGAAGAACTCTTCATTATTAAAACGTAACTAATATGTACAGACAAGCAGTGAGCACGGAATAAACGCAAAGCGCAAGGTTTGCTATCACAAGAATAAATTATATATTAAAATATATATTTTTTGAAATGGTAATAATATTCCACAACTGCTTTTACTGTATTTTTGATTAAATAAATGCAATGAGCATAAAAGACTTTTTTCTGAAACATTAAAAAAATCACACTGACCCCAGACTTGTAAACAGTTACAGGTTATTTATATATAAAGCAATATATATGAATGCAGGGCCTATTTCAAAAACATAATCAATCCATTTGCAGATCATTTCCTTTTTTTAATCCACTCAGGCTTTTTTTCCAAATGCATACATACAATAGTAGAGCCAAAAACTAAATTTAAACATTGTTATTACACTGTGGACATGAATTTTACACACAGGGCATTACAGTTTTTGCTGAAAAAAACTGAGAGTCTCCCATTAAAGATAGGATTTTTGTATGAACTTTATGAACTAATTTAAGTTGAAATGTTTAGACTTAGTAGGAACGCACATTGTATTACCAACAGACATCTATTCTTTTAATCAATGTGCAATATTCTTCTTGAATAGGTGTAATGTACTAAGGTCACATGTTTGCATGCGGAGCAGTGCCATTAGCTAAAATAAGTGCTTAATGTTCTTTTGGGAACTTTTGTACATTTTCTAAGTCTTTTGCATTTTTCGCTCTTTGCCTTTTCTGACAAGACGTTCATAGAATGTAGATTTCAGCCGTGTGTGTGATGTATTTTTCTACCAACTCTTTGTGCTGATTCAATATGATGGTCATAGTGGATTATGCTTTGTGACAGTGGGACGAATGTAGCTTGCAATATTTCTGTTACTTCGAGGTTTTATTTATGGTGTGGATAAGTCTTTTTTTATTTCTCTTCAAAGAGTGTAAAATTATTGGTTTTACCTGAGTGTTATTAAAGGGGACTCAATTACAAGTGTTTTTTTTTTTTTTTGGACTGTATATAAACAGTACAAATACATCTATATTACTCATATTATATACATGGATATAATCACAAAATGAGGCCTTTGCAGATGCTGTGCTGTGCTCCAAGACTGGAGTTTGCGTGGTTGTGTTATTTTCACAGTTTCCATGATTAAGTGTGGAATGCAGTTCCACCCCCTCTTTCGTCTCTTCCTTTATGTACTTCTCTCTCTTTATGTTACAGTACATACACATGACAGACAGACAAAAAGATAGATCAATAGATCGATAGATAGATAGATAGATAGATAGATAGATAGACAGACAGACAGATGATAGACTCACTGACGGACAGACAGACAGACAGACAGACAGACAGACAGACAGACAGATAGATAGATAGATAGATAGATAGATAGATAGATAGATAGATAGATAGATAGATAGATAGAAAGAAAGATAGATAGACAGACAGATAGAAGGATAGATAGATAGAATGACATGATAGACTGACGGACAGACATAGATAGACAGACAGACAGACAGATGATAGACTCACTGACTGACTGACAGACGGACAGACAGACAGACAGACAGACAGACAGACAGACAGACAGACAGACAGACAGACAGACAGATAGAAGGATAGATAGATAGAATGACATGATAGACTGACGGACAGACATAGATAGATAGATAGACAGACAGACAGACAGACAGACAGACAGATGATAGACTCACTGACTGACGGACGGACATAGATAGATAGATAGACAGACAGACAGACAGATGATAGACTCACTGACTGACGGACAGACAGACAAACAGACAGACAGACAGATAGACAGACAGACAGATAGAAGGATAGATAGATAGAATGACATGATAGACTGACGGACAGACATAGATAGATAGATAGACAGACAGATGATAGACTGACTGACGGACAGACAGACAGATACATAGATAGACAGACAGATAGAAAGATAGTTGGACAGATAGATAGAATGACATGATAGACATAGATAGACAGACAGATAGAAGGATAGATGGACAGATAGATAGAATGACATGATAGACTGACGGACAGACATAGATAGATAGATTTGTTTCTGTCATCATGAGTAAATAAACTTTGAATGTCAGGAAATTTAGTGCACATGAGCAAACAGTTTGTCTGACAGCTGGTCACAAGTTTCCCCACGCCCTGGGCGGTGCCAGTTTAAGTTCAATGACAGATGAATAGTTAGTGTGATAAACTCTAGACACACAAATGTTCACAGCGATGCATAGCAATCGGAAAGAGCATTTGTACAAAATCCTTGTCATCGGTGATTTGGGAGTGGGGAAGACCAGCATCATCAAACGGTATGTGCATCAGACGTACTCCACCAACTACAGAGCGACCATCGGGGTGGATTTTGCGCTCAAAGTTCTCAACTGGGACTCAGAGACCGTCCGGCTGCAGCTGTGGGACATCGCAGGTAAGAGAAAGTAGGCTACAGCAGTGTGTCAAAGCCGAGACATATCCGTGTCAGCATTTGTTAAAAAATATGCTGAAATGCCAGAAACACAAAAAGTACTTTGTTTATAAGTAGCACGTTACTTGACTCGCGTGATGGAATTTATTCCGTTAGTCACGAATGTATACTGTTCCTTACAATTAATTACCATAAATTCAGCCAAAATGTTAGTGTTAGGCTAAGATAAAACTGAGAGGTTAGCCACAAGTGTGCACTTAAATAAATATACCATAAGTTACCGTGTAGGTTAAAAATATATAGGCCTATTAAAATAATAATAATAATATATGACCAACTTATAATTCTCCGAAGAAAATTTTATTCTTTGTAATATTAGGGCATAATTTATAAGGTCAAATATTAATATATTGTTAACATTGTTGTAACATTAATTGTTTTTATAAGCATAAATCGAGAATTCCCCGGTGTGTTTTGATTTTATCTTAGCTATTTTAGTAGCTTAAATAGACAAATATATTGTAGACAGAAACAAATAAAGGAAAACGGGGTAACCACAACCCATAGTTTTGCTACACTAACCATGGTTTGACCATGGTATTTGTAGTAAAACTGTGCTTACTACACTCCTACCATAATAAAATGGCTAATTTTCGTAAGGGTTGACTGAGATCAGTGGAACTTTGAGTAACTCTATGTCAATATAAAATTAGTCTATTACGGCTTTAACGTCGTTAAAGTTAATGTCAGTTGGTCTTGTTCTGCTACAAAATACGTTTCCAAACCAGAAAACCTTTGCTCGTCCCTGTTTATCGTCCTCCTCACGTGTCAGGCACGCGCCGCTAAGAACTGGTTTCCGCGTGCGCGCTTGGAAAGGTCTTATGTGAGAGAGATTGAGAGATAAAACGCGCGGATGAAACTGTGGGGAAATCACTGTAAACAAACCACGGTAAGTGTATTTCCAGCACTTTCTGTTCTCAGTCCTCTTCTACGGTAATTTTCACTTTAAAACAGAACACCTGGTCGAAACAACAACACATTTAAAAACAATGACTTGGATGAGAAACATAAACATGAAAAACCATAGTAGTTACTAATGCCATAAATGTTTACTTACAGTTGAGGTCAAAAATTTCAGAAAAATCCTTCAGGTCCCACAAAAACACTTGGTTTTTCAGCATATGGGTCTCAAAATCATAGTCATTGTTGGAAAGGGTTCAAATACACAAAAATAAAACCAAACAGCAGGGAATTTAACTGTTCAGGACAAACAAGGGACTCAAGAACAACTATTACTAAAAAAAAAAAAAAACAGCTGTGGATTATTCAGGTAACAACACCATATTAAGAATCAAGTGTATTTAAATTTTTTGAATGGGTAATTTTTATAAATTTAACTATTATTTTCTCTTGTGGTACCTTATTCAGGTCAGTACTAAACAAAATATAACATGCATTTTGTATGATCCTTTTTGTTAAAATAATGAATTATAAAATAATTAAATGTATATAATTTATAAAATATAAATAATTTTGCTGATTCTGCAAGGTGTATGTAAACTTTTGTCCTCAGCTGTATTTCTTTAACATTTATATAAGCAAATATACCATGCTAACCCCAGGTACTGCTTTACTTGGGTGTATGAAGCCTAATGCGATTATACAATAGTTAGGCATTACACCACTCATATTCTAAACCGGACAAAGGAACTTAAGGGTTTGCTCTTCGTCATTACTATACAGTCCTTGTTAGGACAGGCTTAATGTTAAACTCTCATCCTGACATGACTCAATAGTCACACTTACAGAGTCATAAACTCCTCGTGGGCTTCATAAACTCCATATTGCTGCCCAGGAAGTCATCTGACATACAGTTTCATGAAGTGAAACATGCTGAGTTCATTTTCCTTGTTAGTGACTAATAGTTTTCTCCAAAAGCACACACATTTTGCCAAGTTGTCAAGTTAGGTGACTGTAGCAATTTCTGTAAAGGGCATTCCCCACTGCCTCCTCAAATTTCAGTCAACGGTAGCAGCAAAAACTCTTATTCACACCTGAAAATTGTTCATAAACACATTAAGCAAAGGCAAGATTTATTTAGACTTAACTGATGATTTACATAGTAATTCATTGTTTATATTTCTTTATACAACACCTGTGCTGCAATATCTCAAAAGCCCATATGGATTAACAAAACCAATACAGCATTTCTTGTTTTCGTGGTCCATCGAGTGCGAAGCAGACTGCTGTCAGACCCACGGAGATCAACACGCACCTCCTGATTCTAATTTTGAACAAATAACAGAACAAACTGAGAGAAACAGCTGTCCTATATAGAGAATGTTGTGTAATGCTGGCAGCCCAGATGAGTGGCTGCATTCAGAGTCAGACAAGAGAAAGATGGAATGTGCCATTAGCTGGAAAAATCAGTTGTAACGAGCATATTCGACTGAATAAGAACAACAGGAAGGTTTGCTATGGATACTGGTCAGAACGGTGCACATTGCAGGAAAGTGCAAGCACAAAGAATTGTAAAGAGTCATGTGTTCTTCACCAGTAGATTCATTATACTAAATGTAATCATGCCAGATTTATCCTGGCCTGGCACAGGCTTTTCTTAGAATTGAGACCATGAGCTGCTACTTAAAATATCTTACTATGTATGCAATTTATGCATTCAATATGCACTGGTGTTCAAAAGTTTGAGGTTGATTTTTAATACTTTAAAGAGACAGTTCACCCAAAAATGAATATTTTATCATTAATTACTCACCCTCATGTCGTTCCAAACCCGTAAAACCTTTGGTCACCTTCGGAAAACAATAAAATTGAGAGCTTTCTTACCCTGCATAGACAACAACACAACTGACACATTCAAGGCCCAGAAAGGTAGTCATTAAAATAGGACATCATTAAAATAGTAACTTTCAGTTTTTTCTACCAGCTTTGGTGAGCATAAGAAACTTCTTTTAAGAACCCAACCTCAAACCTTTGAATGGTAGTGGCATTTGTCTTGTTGTGTTGTGTTTTCCCCAGTTTTTTATACATTTTTTCTTCCTCTCCACTGCCTCTTCTCTCCACTGGAAGGTCAGGAGCGGTTCGGGAACATGACGCGGGTTTATTACCGGGAGGCCATGGGTGCGTTGATTGTTTTTGATGTTACCAGACCTACTACATTTGAGGCCGTCTCCAAATGGAAGGAGGATCTGGACTCAAAATTAATACTTTCAAATGGCCAGAGTATCGCCACAGTGCTCCTGGCCAATAAGTGCGACCAAAATAGAGACTTTCTGACTAACAACAGCCTGAAGATGGACCAGTACTGCAAAGAGAATGGATTTGTGGGCTGGTTTGAGACATCTGCTAAGGTAAGGCATAACATTTCTGTATGATTTTAGATGGAGCAACAGCAATGACAGAGAATATTTCTGTCTGTCTGCAAAAAGAATCTATTGTATCATGGTATAGTGATGGTTTCAGATGCTAATACCATGGTAGTTTGATATATGCTAGTGTAGTATATTCATTAATTATTGTATTTATGTACATATTTGTAGCAATAGCCAACACTGCACTGTATGGGTCAAAATTATTTTTCATTTATACCAAAAATCATTAGGATATTAAGTAATCATGTTGCATAACATAAAAATTTTGTAAATTTCCTACCACAAATATATCAAAACGTAATTTCTGATTAGTAATATATATTGCTAAGAACTTCATTTGACCAACTTTAAAGGTGATTTCTCAATATTTAGATTTTTCAGATTCCATATTTTTAAATAATTGTATCTCTGCCAAACATTGCCCTATCCTAACAAACCATACATCAATGGAACGCTTGTTTATTGTGTATGTATCTCAATTTCAAAAAATTTACCCTTATGACTGGTTTTGTGGCCCAGGGTCACATATAGTAATCATTTATAGTAAATACCATGGTTTACCATCTCGTACAGACACAGTACAAGTTTGGACAGTTTGGACAAGTTTGACTGATTCAACAGAGATCTTAGATTTTATTCGGACACCTATTGGTGTGGATAGTGTTATAAACAGTTAGTTCACCTAAAAATGTGTTATGACAATAATGAGTTATGACAATTTTGTCATAACTACTCACCTACATGTTGTTCCAAACCCTTAAGACCTTTGTTCATCTTCGGGACACAAATAGTTTTAATGAAATCCGAAAGCTTTCTGGCCCTGCATAGACAGCCAACGCAACTGACGCGGCTCAGAAAGATAGTAAGGACATTGATGAATTAGTCCATGTGACATCAGCTGTTCAACCTTAATCTTTTGAAGCTGCGAGAATACATTTTGTTTGGAAAAAAAACAAAACAAAAATAAAGACTTTATTCAACAATTTCCTCTCTTCCGTGTCAGTCGTTGACACACGTATCACAATTGCTGTCTATGCAGGGTCAAAAAGCTCTCGAATTTTATCAAAAGTATCTAAATATGAGTAATATGAGTATGAGTTAATAATGACAGCATTTTCATTTTTGGGTGAACTATACCTTTAAGCAAAACCAAGTTGTTGTTGTTTTTCCAAGTGTAGTACATTTTTTCCCCAGCTGAAAGTGTTGTAAGAGTTAAAACAATAGTATTTCTGTCCCATTGGCAGGAGGCTAACAAATATCTTTTGACAGACCTTGTATTGTCAGAGCCTTTAGTGCTTGATTAATGCTTCTGATTGAAGGTTATTAATATTTGCATGCTAATTAGACCTTCCAGTCACATGCAGAGCAGTTGCTGAGGGAAACGGGAGAATGGACTGCTGGAACATTGGGGCTGTCTCATTAAACCCAATAGAGATTATTCAAAGGGATTTATTTATTTATTTTTTTCAGCACCTCGGTCCATTCATCCTTAATGAAGAGTCCAATCAGTCTTAAATTAACCTCCATCTAGTAGCATTTTCATGGGTTTTAATAATTCATTACTGTTCCCAGGTCAAGTTCAATGGCAGATGCAATGACAGTCCTGATGATCAAACCAAACAATCTAAAACCTGTTTGTCTAAAAAAAGTTGTATCTGTGTTCTTCCTCACTAAATTTTAGGACAACGTCAACATTAATGAAGCTGCCAACTTCCTTGTGAAACACATAATTGCCAGTGAGAACGACATCTTGAAATCAGTGGTTCCAGATACCATCTCTCCTCAGCTCAGCTCTGATAAAGAAATCCCCTGTTCTGCATGTTTCAAACCCTAAGAGAAAGTGGCATCAATCTATGGCAGCAGTACTGGTGGTCCTTGGACTGAAGAGGATGTAGACCCTCAATTCCAGCACTATGTGCCGTAACAACCACAGAGATCTGTCCGTTAGTTACAGCATTGAACTACAGACACTTTGAGCTTGCACACAGAGTAAATGTATTTATGTTCGAAGCTGCACTTTTCGTTGTTTTGTCTTTTCGTGTTATTTATGTCTAACAAAAACCTGGGGAGTTCTGGACTGGCATGCTTGACTGAAAAAGGTGAGAGATTAGAACTTCTTTCTGTCAGACACACAGATGACTGATTATGGAAACAGGAATGTTTTATTAGTATGTACAAAAAAATATACAGTTGAGGCCCAAAGTTTACATACACCTTGCAGAATCTGCAAAATGCTAATTATTTTACTAAAATAAGATGGATTTTCTATTTAGTACTGATCTGAATAAGATATTTCACATGAAAGTCATTTATATATAAACGTGATAAAATAATAGTTGAATTTATAAAAATGACCCTGTTTAAAACTTTGCATACGCATGATTTGTAATACTGTGTTGTTAGCTGAATGATTCACAATCGGGATTTTTATTTATTTTTTTTTTTTTTTTGTGATAGTTGTTCAGGAGTCCCTTGTTTGTCCTGAACAGTTAAACTGTTCCACAAATTATTTGGTTTTTCAGTACTTTTGTGTATTTAAACTCTTTCCAACAATGACTGTATGATTTTGAGATCTATCTTTTGACACTGAGGACAACTGAGAGACTCATACGCAACTATTACAGAAGCCCACTGATTCTTCAGAAGGAAACACAATGCATTAAACTTTTTGAATTTGAAGATCAGGGTAAATTTAGTTGGGAACTTATTTTGTTTTCTGGGAAACATGTAAGTATGCTTTGTTTCTTCTAAAGGCAAGTACTACATTTAAAAACATATGATATTTAGGCAAAATAAAAAAAATGTACACATGCATTAATGCTTTGTTTTTCCATCTGGAGCATCAGTGAGTGTTTGAAGCTGTAGTAATAGTTGCATATGAGTCCTTCAGTTGTCCTAAGTGTGAAAAGATGATTGCAAAATCATACAGTAATTGTTGGAAAGGGTTCAAATACACAAAAATGCTGTAAAACCAAAGAATTTGTGGGACCTAAAGGATTTTTCTGAAGAACAGCGGGCAGTTTAACTGTTCAAGGGGAAAAAAAACAGCTGTGAATCATTCAGGTAACAGCACAGCGTTAAGAATCAAGGGTATGTAAACTTTTGAACTGAGTCATTTTTATAAATTCAACTATTATTTTCTATATACGTTTTATATGTTTTATATGTGAAATATCTAACTCAGGTCAGTAATAAATAAGAAATAACATGCATTTTGTATAATCCCTTTTATTTTGGTAAAATAATCCCATTTTGCAGATGTGAAAGTTGCCATGAAATTATTATTTTATTATAAACAAATCCTCCATGCAGTCAAATAAACAACCAATGCATAGGGCATTTAACCTTTAGATTTAAAACCAGTTCACTATGATGTTCTGTAATATATGTATTTATATATATTTTTTGCTACCTGATCTCATGATGAAAACGCACCTGTGGGAGCTTTTTTGCAAGACGCGAAATACATACCAATAAGTACATATCACTGCAGTTTCCAAATGAAATGAACACTAGAGGCTGTAAAACAGTGAGCACTTGTAATAATTTTCGTACACAGTTATGATTACTGCTCCATATGTTTTACTTTCCGGTAGCAAGCTTGTTCTGTAGCTCAGCCGACACAGAATTTGACTTAAAATGCGGAATTCATGGGTACGAATCCTGTGAAAAACATGACTCACAATGAAAGGGCTAAAAGATGAGAGATAAACAAAGCTGAAACTTGCTTGTGATTTTGTGATGGTTCACTTTTGTTAATAATATCCGGTAGGTTTAGGTGTAGTGCAGGTGGTACTTTATTTTAAACCGTCATGGAGCATTAGAGTTATAGCGCCACTCAGTGGACAATTTTTTAAGTCAGAACTGCGGTGACGTACAAAACCACCGTCACATAAACCCGTATGTACTTAGTTTCATGATTTCATCTGTTCTGGAGAAAACAAATGAACACTTAACGCCAATTTGACATTGAATATGTCACGAAATGTACATGGTGTAATTTTACGTCTTGTGAAAAAGTTCCCACAGATATCTTTTCGTCATGAGATAAGGTAGTGTAAAAGGACTGTTGTGCTAAGATAAATACTACTTTGTGGGCTCTTTATGGTTTTAGTTTGACAGAAGATGAGGATGCATTTTGTAACACATGTAAAGTATTTATAATAAAGTTAAACGTCTATTAATTGTTTGCACAAAATAGATTTCTCAAATATACCTGTAAAAAGAGAGCTGCCAATCTCTTCCCTCATCCGCTCTGTCTCCTTGAACATCCTAGCCCATCTTATCTACTGCCATCCTTCCATTTCATCCCTTTTTTTTCACTCCTGCATCTCACATCCCCTTTGCAGTGATTCACTGTATGACTCATTGACATTATATAAATCTCCCATGATTCTCTACATCGCCATGTGCTTTATTCAGATCCTTTAATGTGTAGCCTATATTGAACTACTGCCTTTCCATATCCATCTGCACCTGCTGCAAACACCAAGTTTTTATTCTAAGATATGTGGGAGGTGTTGTATTATTAGAGACTGTTTTGTATTGTCAAATATGTTTTTGCGAGCTATTTGATCAAGGTATAAAGAAACACTTTGCAATATGAAAAGTATTAGGTTTTGCAATATAATGTAACAAAGAAACATTTTTATGCTACGCCAAATATTCACTTGAAAAATGTGCAGTATAAATCTACACATAGAGTGCCTGATGTCTGAATGAAATAAAATCCCTTGTTTTGTTGACTGACTTCATTCTTACAGGATTAGCATTATTAACACAAGAGCTATCATCACCAATTATATTTAAATGGCTGTAGAACAACATAAACGTGATCTCTCGGGTGGAATAACGGGATGTGGGAAGGTTAGACAAATTACAGCCTTGTAGTTCTTTCCACCACTATGTTCAACTCCAGTGTTATCACCATGACAACTGCATGCCACTTTTTTGTGTTTTAGCCTCTGCAGGCGATACTTTTGTGTTTTGATTCCTCATAGAGCACGAGGAAGCACTTCATATACCAGTTTCCTGGAAATCCACTCTGCTCTGGATGCCCAAATTCAGAGAATTCATGCCTAGCGCTCAGTTCTTCTAGTTTAAAAAAGTTGTTCAGGATGAGGATTCTAGTGTTTTTGTTCATTTGTGCTGCACACAAGATGTTCATGGATGAGGACAACAGTCCTATGAGAACCTCTGTTTCCTGCTAATGGACTGCATCTGTTTTTCTCACAGGAACTGGATTTGATCAGCACAGGTTGCTGGAAAACAGACAGGCCTGCTCATAGTCATACGAGTGCTTCTCTGCACATAAGAGCTTGAGAAAGAAGAGCGATAGAGAGTGGGAAGAAAAGTAAGGTACTATTATTCTCAAGGACTGAGATATTCTAAAAATTTTAGTTTTTCAAAGAGTCTTTAAATTAGTTATTTGGGCTGTTAGTCACGATGATGCAGTTATTCTGAAAGTAAATAACTCCTGAAAAAAATGATGTCCTGGAACAAGGTCATCCTGACTGGCTGGTCATGTTTTTTTTTTAAATAAAATGAAATTCACTGCTTTTTGAATTTACCAGACATAACCAACAGAATGACGGTGTAATTATATTAAGGGGGGTTGGGGGCGGGGGTACAATGGTGTTTTGTGTATTCAGAGTTGTTTACAGTGTTAAAGAGTTGGATTCTCATGCTTAACATGGCCAAAGTTTAAAAAAATAGTTTGGATGAATGACGGAGAATTTCTATGCCGAAAATCTTACTTCCAGGTTGGTACACATTTCGGCTGGGGTTTTTTTCCTTCGTAAATCTAATGACATAGACGCTGGTGGAACTCCTTATATGAGCATTTCTCCCAGAAAAGCGTGACCACGCCCATCAACGCGCTTCATCGGGAAATCGTCGGCGGTGCTGCATAGGATTTGTTTGAGAATGTCTCCAAATAAGTGTGTTTTTGTATGTGAGGGAAAGTTTATCGTGTTCAGCTTCCCAAAGAACCCAGCATTATGTGAACAGTGGATGCAGTTTGTTTTTCTGGGGCAGCAATGGAGTGTAGCAAGTGCGTTTGTGTGTTCCCTCATTTCAATGACGAATGTTTTATAAACAAGGCCCAGTTCGTCGCTGGATTTGCACATCATTTGCTATTAAAACATGGAGTGGTCCCAGTGATAAAAGATCCCAGTCATGTAAGTACAACTGCATCAGATTTCTGTCTTTTATTGAAAATCAGTTTGACTTTATAGCTCCGCCCACGGCACGCCTCCAGGAGCTCGGCTTTTTCCGGAGAGAATCAGAAAGCTGTATTTTTTATAAGTATGATAAAACTAAAGACTTTTTGGAGATATTAAGGATGCAGTACTACTCTATACTCAAGATTAACATGAGATTAGGTGAAACTGTGTATGTTATGTACCCTTTAAGTAAATAATGAGTTTTTGGGCTCTTTACTCACTCAAATGTCACTAACTTTTCATTAATTTAAAAGGACAGTTCACTCAAAAATGAAAATTACCTCATGATTTACCCTCAAGCCATCCTACATCTATGACACAGGATGTAGGCGTATCATAAATTCTATCGTAAACAATACTTGCAAAAATCAAGTTTTGTTTACAGGAGCAAACCCTGACAGCAAATTTCATCCGGCCTGATTCTGGCCCACACTCCTGCAAATCCGCAAAACGGACTTGGGCCAGTGTCTTTTGGCACAACGGGCCAATACCGGCACGCATCTGGTTTTCCGCTCATCTGGGCCAGCAATGGGCCAGCTCCGTACCAGACTCGGCCCGGATCCGCTCTGCGATAGTAGACCATGCCCACTGAAACCAGACACGGGCCGGATCCGTCTAGGACTGTGATACAGCACTGAAACGGATGTGACTGTAACGCGGATTTGCCGGTTGAAAACGAATCTGGCACAGAGTCAGATGCTGTCTGGGAAGGAAGCAAAGTTTCCTTTGTTTAGTCTCTTTTTGGCTTATATCGAAATCCTCTAACATTTTTCTTTACAAATCCTCATTTTGTACTTCTAATTCATAAACGAATGCGTTTCCGCTTTTGTCACGGTGTACTCCTACGTCCTATTGTCATCTGCTGGAATGACACTCTCTCCTTAAAGGACGTACAACAGTTAGAGAAAGCTAGAGATTACGATTTATGAAGTCAGATGTTTCCTCTAGGATTTTTCCAGTTGTGGTGGCAAAACTATATTTCCCATGGACCACGCCCCCTTACGGTGCGTTCCAAATGGAATATATGAATATATATATGAAGTGCCCTCCGAAGGGCACTTCAGAGTGAAAACAATCATAGCCGCCATATTGAAGTGTCATTCCAAACCAAAGTGCTCAAAACTAGCCACTTAGGGCCCTTCGGAATGAAGGTTGAAGGGTGTAGGGTTTCTTGAAGTGCCTTTCAGTGTCATCATCCCGAAGTGTCCATTAGTTGTACCCTTCGGGCCCCCATGATCCTTTTCGCAGAATCATTGCATGATGATGGTGCCTCTGTGTGGCCACGGGATGATAACACTGAAAGGCACTTCAAGAAACCCTACACCCTTCAACCCTTCGAAGCTCTCCCTCAGGAGGGTAAACCCTTTGAAAGGATTAGGGCATAGGGATGAGCCCTATGATTTAAGCAGCAATTAGACGGGTTTTGTTGTGAAAACCTGGCAACTCTGATTCCTTTTTCATAGGCAAGACTCAAAAGCATGTCCAAATGATACGTTCAAAACAATACAATTCTTCATTTTCAGCAGCAATAATCAGCTAAATATGCCAATTTTGTTTGGTTCAGTGGCATTGTTTGCGTTCTGTGCCGATTGATGCATCGTGAAAAAAGTCTATTGCGTCAGTTATGAACACAAAATGAGTCATCGAATCAAGTGTCACTGTTTAAATAAGGTAATTCTAATTGCGTATTATAAGTTTAGTGCGACTCATTCAGACTCAAAAACAGCGGATCGTTTTAAGCTTTTAAGATTAAGGTAGCCTAATGCTACTAAAGAAGTACGCCTAATTTTCATTTGTAATTATGATGGCACGTGAAACGTGACATTTGAAGTCCGTTTCTAACATTTAGCTACCTAAAATAGTTCCCTTCATTTTACAGTGATTTCAACAGCAGGATATAAGCGTGCTAAAATAATTTATGCACAGGAACTAGCTTTGGCGGCAGACTGCTCGTTATAAGTCTCGGATTCCAGCGAGTGAGCGAATGAGGCTTGTGGGTGAGAGAAAACGAGAGAATGTGACGGAGGGAGTGAGGGTGTTACTCCTCTCTAACTGTGACAGATACCAGCTGCATCACTAGCAGATTCCTCCTCACCGCTTTATCAAAAACAGTCTAATTAAACAGTCGAATTAATTTGCTGAAACATCCCCGTGTCTTTGTCGATTTCTGCAACTCCCGCAGATACGCAGAGATAAAGACGAAAGCAGAAAATCGAGTTGGAAGAGTGAAATAGACGGGTGGCCGGATTCTAAACATCCTGCGCAGGACGTTTTTAGATCAAACAAGATGCTTAATGACATAATTGGCATTCAGGTGGTGCGATTGAAATAGCATAGAAGAGCTTTAAATGTGCCGTTTATGGGGGAGTGGACATTTGCATGGCTACCTATGTTTATTAAAAGCTCTATGCGCTTCTCTTGAGCTCTCTGAACACTTCACATTAGCTTTGCCGGAGAGAGCATCCCACACACAGACACCCACACAGCCTGACACACCGCCACTGATTCTCGCTCATATAGAGCAACATTCACTCACACACACACACACACACACACACACACACACACACACACACACACACACACCCAAACGGTTAGATGGAGATGAGCACACATAAACATCCTCCCACTCAAATACTTTGCATTGTTCAGACTTATAGAGATAGAAATCACTCTTGCTTTCTCATTACTTTTCCCCATACTGTGGCAGAACAGGACATGATGTACTCAAAAGCACTTCAAGGATTAGGATGGCACTGCCATGATACGTCCAAAAAATAATGCATGGTAAAAAAATAAAAAACATGATATCATGGCACTAGAGTTTTTGTTTGTGGTTTGTCTCAGTTCTCTGCATTCATGCACCGCTTCAGCCTGAAAATAAGATTTTGATGTGTTTATATTACATAAGGAACCGTTTAGATTAAAGCAGATTACTGGATATCGGATCAGACTAAACATCAAGCAAGATTTTCCAACAAGAAAATCAAGATTTTCAAATGTTGGAGCATTGCACCTTGCATATACAAATATATCTATCTATCTATCTATCTATCTATATGGAGAGTTCAGAAGCAAAAGCCTCTGAATCCCACATTTTTCTCTCAAATAAGCATTTTTATTAGGCTCCTATGTATAGGTTTATACCTAAGTACCAGCACTTCTGATTGGGCTGAGGCTGGGATTTTAGCAAGTTTGAGGTCAAAGTAGCTACTAAATGAAAAAAAACATGATATTTAGGCAAAATAAGAAAAATGTACACATCCTCATTCTGTTCAAAAGTTTACAACCCTGGCTTTTAATGCATAAGTTTTCCTTCTGGAGCATCAGTGAGCGTCTTCTGTATTAGTTGCATATGACTCCCTCAGTTGTCCTCAGTGTGAAAACATGGTTCAAAATCATATAGTCATTGATAGGATCGATTCAAATACACAAAAATGCTAAAAAAAAAAAAAAGAAAAGAATGTGGGACCTGAAGGACTTTTCTGAAGTGGGCAGTTTAACTGTTCAGGACAAACAAGGGACTTGATGACCAACTATCATTAAAAAATAAATAAATAAATAAATAAAAAAAAAAAGCTGTGGACAATTCAGGTAACAACACAGTATTACGAAAGACATTTTCATAAATTCTATAAACAATATTTTATTAACTATTATTTTCTCATGTGGACTATATGTAAATGTCTGTTATGTGAAATGATCTTAAAAGATCTTATTCAGGTCATGTATACCTCATATAAAAATGGGTACAAAATGTCTTTCTCACTTCTTGAAGTACATTTATATCTGGAGAGCCATCCATCTGGTAGTCAGTAGTGCAATTCAAACCCTGTAGGCACACAGGCAGACTCACACAGTGAGAGGAAAATGTTGACAGACAGAAAGATAAAGAGAGATAAAAGATTAAAACTAACAGAAAGAGAACACACATCCAACTGTAGTTCATCCCGTGTCCTGATCTTATCAGTCAATGTCACACTAAATGTAAGAAAATAGACCATTTGACAGGTTTCACTGACAGAGTAATGTTGTGTGTGAGAAACTATAGAAAGATATCAGATGTGTTTAGAATGTGCGCTATACACAAAATTTTCTAGATGCTTGCAAAACTTGGATGACCTTGTACATTTGACTTCACAACACTTCGCTATCCAGACGTATGAGAGCTGTGTGGGTTTAAATATTGTAAGCCAGATATTGTTCATTATGATGCCCATTCCCTTTTTTTTTTCTCAGACTGTTTCTCATGTCTGTTGCTGTAAGAGTTAATCACTTTGACTGGTATTAGCAAGAAAAACACATTGACCTAGTTAGTGGGTGGATGTGAGCAGGGCTGATGGCTTTAAAATGCTTTTTAAAGAGATTCATTCATTCAGCTAGTTAGACTACTAATGTAAAACCACATTTTGTGATAACTAACATTATGAAAGTATTTTATACTATATAAATATTATATAATACAAAATAATATAAATATTACATTTTAAAATCATTGGTACTAGCATGTTGCTTCTTAAAAATGATGCGATGTCCCTTTAAATTGTATAATTAATGTGTAGTGACTTATAATGAGATATTATTAAGAGATGCTTTTCTAAGGACAGTGATTTTTCAATTTAAAAATACAAAAAAGACATATCCAGACCAGAATATCACAATATATTCCGCAAAACAACCATAGCAACCACTCAGAACAGCAGCTGCCTAAAAAACACTAGCATCCACCAAGAACACCCTAGCAACTCCACAGCAATCCTAGCATCCATTCAGAACAACCTAGAAACGACATATCAACCCTAGCATTCACTAATAACACGCTAGCAACCATATCACCGATCCAGAACAACCGCATAACAATCCTAGAACTCACTCAGAACACCCTAGCAACTGTATAGCAACCTTTAGCATTCACCCACCTTCACATTGAAACCCTAGCATCCACCCAGTACATCTTAGCACCCCTAGCAACCATTTAGAGCACCCTAGACAAACTTATACAAACCACACAAACACCCTAGAAACCATATACAAACCCTAACACCCACACACAACACCTTGGCAACTGCATGGTAACCCTAGTATTCACCCAGAACACTCTAACAATCACAAAGCAACTCTAACAACCACCCAGATTACCCTAGAAACTGCATACCAACTCTATAGCAACCACTCAGAACACCGTAGGCAACTGCACAGCTACACTAGTATGCACCCAGTACATCCTAGCAACCTAATAGTGATCATACTATGCACTCAAAACACACTAACAATCCCATAGCAACCATAACTCTGGCTCACAACACCCTAGCGACCATATAACAACCCTAGAGCCCACTCAGAGGACCCTACAGGCAACAATAAACAAATCCTAGAAACAGTATACAAACCCTAGCGCACACACAACAACGTAGCAACTGCATAGCAACCCCAGCACCACTCAAAATTGCAGCTGCATAGAAACACTAGCATCCACCAAGAACACCCTAGCAACTGAATAGCAATTCTATAGCCATCACATTGCAACTGCAAAGCAACCCTAGCATCTGCTCAGTATATTCTAGCAACCCAATAGCAACTGTAGTAGCCACTCAAAACATCCTAGCAACCACATAACAGCAGCTGCATAGAAACACTAGCATCCACTCAGAACACCCCAGCAACTGCATAGCAACCCTAGCATTAATCAACAACACATTAGCAACCACACTGTGACTAAAGCACTGATTTAGAACACCCTACCAACTGTATAACAATCCTAACATCTGCCCACAACACGTTTCCAGTGAAACCCTAGCAACCACATAACAACCCTAGAACCTACGCAGAGCACCTTAGCAAAAATAACAAACTCTGGCAAACATACAAGCACCATAGAAACTGCATACAAACCCTGGCACCCACACACAACACTGAAGCAACTGCATAGCAAACATAGCATCCACTCAAAACATCCTAGCAACTGCATAGCAACCATAGCATCCACTCAGAACAACCTAGCAACCATAGCACCCACCAAGAACACCCTAGCAACTGCATAGCATACCCAGCATTCACCAACTACACAATAACAACCACACAGTGACCAAAGCACTGATTCAGAACACCCTAGCAACTGTATAACAATCCTAGCCTAGCATCTGCCCACAACATGTTCACATTGTAACCCTAGCAACCACATAACAACCCTAGAACCCATGCAGAACACCCTAGCAACAATACACAAACTCTAGCAACCACACAAACACCCTAGAAACTGCATACACACCTTGGCACCCACACACAACACCCAAGCAGCTACATAGCAACCATAGCATCCACTCAAAACACTCTAGCAACTGCATAGCAACCATCACATCCACTCTGAACAACCTAGCAACTGCATAGCAACTGTAGCATCCACTCAGAACAACCTAGCAACTGCATAGCAACCATAGCACCCACACATAATACCCTAGCAACTGACCGCAACCATAGCATCCACTCAAAACACCCTAGCAACTGCATCCACTCAGAACAACCTAGCAACTGCATAGCAACCATGGCATCCACACAGAACACCCTAGCAACTGCATAGCAACCCTAGCATTCACCAACAACACATTAGCAACCACACAGTGACGATAGCAGTGACTCAGAACACCCTAGCAACTGCATAGTAACCATAGCATCTACCCAGAACATCCTAATAACATAAGAGCAACCCTAGCAACCACTGTAACACCCTGGCAACCACCCACACCATCGTAAAATAGAGTTGGACTAGAGTCATTTGTATTTTCAGAAAATCTATAAATCCACTTGTACAATCTGCAAATGTGTCAAAGTGTCAATCTTCTCACAAGGTTGGTGAGTCACTCCTGTTGCGTAAAAGACTGTAGTTTAATTTCCTGTTTAAAGATGAGGAGGAAATGGATGGAGTCTTGATGCTGGTTGTGTCTTGAATCAACTCTCAGGAGTATTTCAGGAAACAATGAACACATTTCTTGTCTGCTGTCTGAAGCGACAAGCATTTGACAGCCTTCTAAATGTATGTCAGTCAAAACACACTGCTAACACTTAAAGTGCAGCACTGGAGGATGTGTGGTGACATCAGTCAAGCGCTCAGAGCACAGGACTTGATTGAAGACCAAATTCTTTATTGCTCAAGTGTGTGACACGCTTCTGTTTTCCTGAATGAGATCTAACAGTGTTAGGTAAGGCCTTCAAAATATACTTCAAGGATTATAAATCCTTTGTTAGTTCAGAAAGAAAGACAGATTTGGTTTCAAAATGATGCATTCATATCGTCAAGCTTCATGATTTGGATTTCATTGATCATTTTCAGTCCACAAAGTTGCATGGATCTCTATTGTGTGCCATTTTGCTCAGACGACAGGTCTGTCAAGACTAGCTCACCTCCTTCCATCAATAAGTGGAACATTTGAAATAGACCCCGGAGTGGACTCTCAACGGACTAGAGTGAATCAAGAGCAGGCAGTGCTCAATATAGAATATAGATTCATGTTAAATGAGGTACAGACTGTACAGTATGCCTGCACACCCCATCAGAGCTCAGAGAGCACATCTGTCTACAGTCTGCCTGTTGAGAATTACACACAGCTCTGAGGCCACTTTGCTCTGCATTTAGGACTAGATTAAGGGTAGAATGTCTTTAAAATAAAAATTGACAAGTGACCATTTGTCAATTTTTGACGCAGTGGTTTACTGTTTCGGAGTTTCAAAAAGCTCCGCTGATAGGCTATTTGTGATCTTTGCTCACTCGCTTTCTCTGTATTATTTATTCGCTGTTTGAAATGAAATCGTTACAATTAAAAGGCATGACTTTCAATGTTTTTATTAACTTGTGGTCATGTTAGACACTGTTTCCGTCGTATTAAAAACATTTCATGACATGACACTCATTATCTGGTACTTGCCTAAAAAGATTGGTATATAGGCTAATATACATTGTTAAAAGATTACACCAACATTAGGTTACTTAGGCTATAGCCTTACTGGAGTTGGGTCAACCTCCGCCTATGGAGAGAGAAAACGTTTTCAAAAGCATCCCAAAAAGTGTAAAAGCTTAAATGGGAATTAACAACTAATATAATATAAGTGTAAAAGCTTACATGAAAATTAGCAACTAATTGAAATAAATTATGAATAATTATTTTAAACTGAAATAAAGATGTCTAATAACTATTTTCATTAATTTAATATAATATAATGTAATATAATATAATATAATATAATACAAAAAGTGTAAAAGCTTAAATGGAAATTAGCAACTAATTGAACTGAATAATGAATAAATGATTAAAACTGAAATAAAGGGTTCTAAAAATTATAATATAATATAATATAATATAATAATAAAAATTGGCAATTAATTCAATTAAATAATGAATAACTGTTTAAAACTGATATAAATATAATGTAAAAGTTTAATGAAAATTAGCAACTAATGGAAATAAAAAATGAATAAATGTTGAAAACTGAGATAAAGGTTTATACAAATTATTAATATAATATAATATAATATAATATACAAAGTGTAAACGTGCAAGTGAAAATTGGCAACTAATTGAAATAATAAATAAATGCTGAAAACTGAAATAAAACTAAAATAAGTACTAAACTTACTGAGATACATATGAATTAAATATGAAGCTAAATACAAATATTTATAAACATTAAAATATAAATATAAACAATATAAAATAAAATCATTTTATATTGATTGTATTTTGTTTTAATTTTTTAATTATTTATTTTAGATTTTATATATAATTTTATACAAAAATCCCATTGATTTGCACAGGCTATAATTGCTTTTGCTTTGTTTTTACATAATGCATAGTTAATTAAAAGACCCATATTTATAGACCCATATAAATTAATATAATGTTTGATTTTAAGGATACCTTTGTGTGATAAACTATTTTTGTACTCGGGTTAGCACCATTAAATGCCTAGTATAAAATCCAGGTCCTGAAGCAAAACCAGCCTCATGATTGTAAAACAGAGACAGTGATACTACAGTCAGACCCAAGTGACCAAGAAAAACCCAGCTTTTTCCACCAAGCACAAGGACAGTGTCATAGACAGAGATAATGCCCTATATTGGCTGCTCCAGTGACTCACTGGCTCCACTACGCTCATTCCTGTCTGCCTTGGCCTCTTCATCCCCTCCATGGCACCAGACAAAGTCAGTGGGGGTGACATTCTGTCCTAGATTTTATGGTTATGTTGCAGGTTTATGAGGTCCATACAACGGTAATGTGTAATGTTTAACTGTGTTAAGGTCGCTGAGGGATCAGAAGACAGCTCAAATGTCTGCATCCAAACGAATATGAGAGAAACACAAACATCTGCATTAGCTTTAGTGGATTCTTCATATAGAGCAGAGGTGTAGTAATCAGCTCTTTCCTGTAATTAGAATGAACACCAGTGAATGAGAAAGGACATAATGTGCACCGTTCTGTACTGTTTGGAACTCTTGGGCCTTGCCCTCCAGACACGTCTAATAGGAAAAGAGTGTAATTAAAAGAGAGAGAAAAAAGGAATTTGGAAGTCTCTGAGAGGAAAGAGCCACAGAGGGCTGATCGAATATTTAGTAGTGATGAGGTAAGCAGTCATTGAAAGTGTTTGGCTTTTGATTCGTTCACCATATTTTTATCATGAAAGGGAAAAGTCTGCTGTTTCCAAGTGTTCCAAAGTGTTTCTGAATGGAAAATGGTCAAAAATGATCAGATATAAACTACTGTTATAACTCATACGACTATAGCTAATTATTATTGCTATATAGATAGGCCTAATAACTTCTCATGAATGTTTTTAGCATGACTGAGAATGTAACTACTATCCACCTTATTCTTCAGCGTGAAAGTAAGCTTATACAAGCTTACAAGGACAAGACTTCCAGTTCATTAGCCACTATAGTCAAGGAAGAATAACAACGTGCAGTAAACTGTTTACACTATAATTAAGATAATACATTAAATAATACATTAAGACACCAATTTGCAATATCAAAAAGCAAAACAAGCTGTTTTGTACAGCTAAAAATAGCTGGACGCAGATGAGACCAGAAGCCAGACCCATAAAATTTACACTCTTGCCTGTGTATTTTCAAAAAAAAAAAAATTCTAACCTGTCTGTGGGCTTTTTTGATTGTTGTCAGTTTAAGTGTTGGCGATATAACAAATAAACAAATATAACAAATAAAACTGTTAACTGTAAACTGCAACTTCCCTCTCTATTAACTTTCTAAAATGTCAAATTTAGAGAAAAATACAAGTCCAAAGACACTTATAAAAGGCCGATCTGGAAACACGGAGGCTGCACCCGTTGCACTCAAAAAGTTGGTAGCGATTATTTTCGTGTCACAGATGCTAAACATTCTTGCAAACTGTCTCAATGTGAATTACACATACAGACAATCATATGAGGTGTTTTAAACAGCAAATTTTATTTTTGAACTTGAAAAATTTACTGAGGTTCAGACCTCGGTGACCTATGGACAGGGCCCTGTCTATGGAAGCTCGCCACTGAATAAAATTTTTTATTTTTATGATCCCATCCCCTCACACATTCTTCAAGCAATCTCTCCTACTGTCTTACCAGCACTCACACACATCATAAATACATCGCTCCTCACAGGCACTTTTCCAACTTCTTTTAAGCAGGCTCGGGTAACCCCACTGCTTAAGAAACCAACATTGAACACCTCACTTCTTGACAGCTACAGACCGGTCTCTCTGCTTCCATTCATAGCAAAAACCCTCGAACGAGTTGTTTTCAACCAGGTATCATTGTTCTTTTCACAGAACAACTTACTGGATCCTAACCAGTCAGGTTTCAAGAGGGGCCACTCAACTGAGACTGCGCTACTGTCAGTTACTGAAGCCTTGCGGACAGCAAAAGCTGATTCTAAATCATCAGTTCTAATTCTGCTTGATTTATCCGCTGCTTTTGACACCGTCAACCATCAGATCCTCCTGTCCACCCTCTCATCGCTGGGCATCACAGGAACTCCGCTTCACTGGTTTGAATCCTATCTCACCGATAGGTCATTCACGGTAACCTGGGGAGGAGAGGTATCCAAAACACATCAACTGATCACTGGGGTTCCTCAGGGATCAGTTCTTGGTCCTCTCCTCTTCTCCATATACACAACATCACTGGGTCCCATCATAGAGTCACATGGCTTCTCCTACCATTGCTATGCTGACGACACACAACTCCATCTTTCATTTCAACCAGATGATCCAACAGTACCTGCACGGATCTCAGGCTGTTTGGCGGACATCTCAACGTGGATGAAAGAACATCACCTCCAGCTTAACTTGGCAAAAACTGAGCTTCTTGTTTTTCCTTGCACTCCAAACTTACAGCATGGGTTCACCATCCAGCTGGGCTCTTCCACAATCACTTCTTCGAACTCAATCAGGAATCTGGGTGTCATCTTTGATGACCAGCTGTCTTTCAAAGATCATATTGCAAAGACTACTCGATCTTGCAGGTTTGCTTTGCACAACATCAGAAAGATCAGGCCCTTTCTAACAGTGCAGGCTACACAACTTCTTGTCCAGGCCCTTGTCATCTCCAGACTGGACTACTGCAATGCTCAATCTATGCATGCACAATCAAACCTCTACAAATGATTCAGAATGCAGCAGCACGACTGGTCTTCAACGAGCCCAAAAGAGCCCATGTTACACCTCTCTTTATCTCCTTGCACTGGCTCCCAATTGCGGCTCGTATCAAGTTCAAGACTCTGATGCTTGCATATAGGACAACCACAGCTACTGCACCTGCTTATCTGCACTCGCTATTGCAAATCTACACCCCCTCCAGAACTCTGAGATCTGCTAGTGAGCGACGCCTTGTGGTACCATCACAGAGAGGTGCTAAATCACTATCCAGAACATTCTCTTTTACTGTTCCTGGCTGGTGGAACGATCTTCCTACCCCTATCCGGAATGCTGATTCCCTGACAAGCTTCAAGCGACAGCTTAAAACTCATCTCTTTCAACTCTATTTGCTGTTACCATAATAAAAAAAAAAAAAAAAAAAAAAAAAAAAAATCTCTTTATTCCTTCCCTTTCTAGCTTGTACTTGTCTGAAGCACCACTTGAAATCTGGTATTATAGCACTGCCTGTGTCTGTTTGTCTCCTTAAGAAGAATCGCTCTATGTTCTCCCAACTGTATGTCGCTTTGGACAAAAGCGTCTGCCAAATGCCTAAATGTAAATGTAAATGTTTATAAAAAAGGCTTTTTTCCCCACAGTTCCGAATTGTGAGATATAAACTTTTTTTCTCAAAAGATATAAACTTACAATTGCAAGTTATAAAGTCAGAATTCCGGGATATAAACTCACAATTTGGACTTTTTTTTGTCATAGCTATAAACTCGCAATTCTAAGAAATAAAGTCAGAATTGTGAGATATAAACTTGCAATTCTGTCCTTTTTTTGCACACAATTCTGTGATTCTGATTGTGAGTTATAAAGTCAAATTTTAAGGGAGGGGGGTTCTAGGAATTGTGTGTCTCACAATTTTGAGTTATATCGCGCAATTCTGAAAAAAAAAAAAGATTTGATACCTTACAATTCTGACTTTTTTTCTTGCAAATGCGCATTTATATCTTGCAATTCTGACTTTTTCTCACAAATGCGAGTTTATATTTCACAATTAAGACTTTATTTTCTCGCAAATCCGAGTTTATATATCACAATTCTGACGTTTTTTCTCACAAATGTGAGTTTATATCTCGCAATTCAGACTATTTTCTCATAAATGTGAATTTATATCTTGCAATTCTGACTTTTTTTTCTCGCAAATGCAAGTTTATATCTCGCAATTCTGTTTTTTTTTTTTTTTTGCGGAATTGTGAGATTCTGAGAACAATTCTGAGAAAAAAAATCGGATTCTAATCTCACAATTCTGACCTTTTTTCTCTCATAGCTATTCTGAGAAATAAAGTCAGAGTTGAGAGATGTAAACTCGCAGATGCAAGTTATAAAGTCCTATTTTAAGGGAAGGAAATGTTCTCCCAAGTGCGAGTTTAGCTATATCTCACTATTCTGAGAAAAAAAAACAGAATGGTAAATTTGTATCCCATTACGAATAGGTTGCCTGAATGATCCGGTAATTGTTTATAACACAAAAATGACATGACGCATGGACATGATGTTCAACGAAGTGTCACTGAATGAATCTTTTTGGTCAACAGATTCAAATGATCTAAATGAAAAGATGCAAACTGTGCTTTTAAAGTAAATGCCATTTGTTTTTTTTGTTTTTTTTTTATTATAAATATACATATTAAAGTCCAAATACTTCTAGGGGCCACTGTATAATAACATTGGCTTTCCTCCAAGTGTGATTTGAAAATCAAATAAGCTGCAATGCATAATGTCCCATTACTTTTTACAAAACAGACTTCAGATGAGCAAGGGATTATGAGTTAATGAATGTGGTGAGTTGTATTAATCTTCTCAACAGTCTGCCTAGAGTATTCCTCACTCGATACCTGCCAGACTCATTAACATCTTGGGTCTCATATAATAAATGTGTTAAAATAGGTTTAAGTAGATTAGATTTTATTATAGATTTTGTGTGGTGGTCCATATATTAAAATCCCTGCAGGTCAGCCAGCCCACTCGATACGGTTATCTGCAACGGTAATAGCTGCTGAAATATTCTCAAGCCAAATCAATCCGAAGTGTAGCGACGGCACAAGACGACTTCACCGACATCAATACAACAGCAAGCAGACATAACCGCATCACTTTGATCAGAGCGTTTGTGTGGCCTCATTCTGCCATGGATCCTGACAACCTGGAGGCAGAGGCAAGAAAGGACATGCCATGATTAGGTGTGCATCTGAGGCTAACCACACACACACATACACCTCTCGCCGGTTTCTAACAAACATGACAGCTTGACATTGCACCTGGGTTCGATTCATCTGGATCAGGTCCCAGACAAGTGTGAAGAAGAGAGACAACACGGGAACTGAGACAAAGAGAGTTTGCAGCCCTCCTAGTAACCTTGTAAGGTGAAACGTCGCAGCTCCTGCACATTCTGAGTAATGCTCAGCTGCTGCACGTACAGTATGGAGATGATTTTCAATAAATACACACTCTGGCCGCACATATTCACACTCTTATCCTCGGAGGTACTTCACACTGTTTGATGAGATTCAGTTGCCATGGAGACAGCTGAAAATGATTGATTGGCCAGCACCTGAAAAGTGCTCACCGAAACTTCTAGATCAACCGGTTATTTTTAAAGGCCCTGTGGGAAATCTCAGCGTGAAGGACGTGGATCAAGAGAAAGTTTGCTACATCTACCACGTGATATAAGCTGAAGGTCAATGTAAAAATACTGGCACAATTAAAGACGGTTCTCCCATTGGAGGAAATTAGACCACAATAGACAATAGAGGGGGAGGAGTCCTTCTCAATAATTAGAAATGGTAAATTGTGCTCACTATATCTGATATTGATGCTGCCCTGTTTGTTGTCAGGTTCACAAAATGTATAAAAAAAGTTAAATGTTTAGGCAGCTCATCAATAGTCCCCTTCACACATACAGTTGAGTTTACACCTTGCAGAATCTGAAAAATGTTAATTATTTAACCAAAATAAGAGGGATCATACAAAATGCATGCTAATTTTTATTTAATACTGACCTATATAAGATATTTTACATAAAAGACATTCACATATGGTCCACAAGAGAAAATATTAGCTCAATTCATAAAAATGACCCCAAATATTAAAATGTTTACATACACTTGATTCTTAATACTGTGTTGTTACCTGAATGATCCACAGATGTTTTTTTGTTGCTGTTGTTGTTTTTAACTGTTTAACTGTTCAAGACAAACAAGGGACAAAAAATAAAAAATAAAAAAAACAGCTGTGGATCGTTCAGGTAACAAGACAATATTAAGAATCAAGCGTATGTAAACGTTTGAACGGGGTCATTTTTATGAATTAAATTATTATTTTCTCTTGTGGACTGTATGTAAACATCTTTTATGTGAAGGTCAGAATAAATAAACAATAACATGCATTTTGTATGATCCCTCTTATTTCGGTAATAATTAAATAATTAACATTTTGCAGATTCTGAAGGGGGATGTAAACTTTTGACCTCAACTGTAAGACTCTGGGCCAATCGTAATCACTCTGTGCAGTAGCGCAATTTACCCACCCCTCTAAGCACACAATTGTGTGTGGCCCCGCAATCAAGGGGGGTGGGTGGGATGATGTTGGTAATCGCGTTTGTTCCTACTGCGTTCCTTCCTTCCAACTTGAGAGAAATTGCGATCGAGGAAAACGTTTTCTTTCGCAATTTCGCAGTAGGAATGAATGCAATCACCAACATCACCCCACCCACCCCGTTTGACTGCGGGCCCCCCTACCGAAGATTTGCTTAGGGCCCCCCATAATGTAAACAAGCCCCTGTGTATTGCTAAGCAGTATTGTATCAGTATCAATAAGATACTCATCCCTACCATAGTACAATGTCTCTGGGTCAAAAGCAGCTGCATAAATGTGAACGTTTGACACAAAAGTGAAAACACCAGAATTTTCCAGTATTTTGTAACGGATGTGTGAATGGTGCTTTACTGGTAAAAAATAAATAAATGTGTGAACAGTGCAGTTTTGCATTTACTAGTACATTTGTGTTTTTTTTTTTTACAAGCGTGTCATCAATCGGCCATATTGGCACTGAACTTGAACAATGCCACTGAACTGAATAAAACCTTTTTTTTTTTTTTTGCTGATTATTGCTGCTGAAAATGATGAATTATTGTCATGTTTTGGGCTGTACTAATCGGTTGGACTGGGAAAAACATTTGGAGTACTATAGACAAAGCCAAAAGTTATAACAAATCAAGGAGAAGAGTGCAAAAAACGGTCTGAGGAACAAAAGGCATTTGTGGTTGGCCAAACTGAACCAGGATTTCCAGGGCAAGGTAAGTAAAACATTAGGCTAACATCATAATTAATACTGTTTGTACATATCTTTACCACCTATTAAATTTAGTTTGTCAAAATACCAACATGTCTTCCAACTTCGTTTCCAAGTCGTTTTCACAAATCCTCAAAATACGTCTCCATAGAGTGTATACAACACGGAACGTACACATTTTCATTCTCTTTTTTTGAATATGCACTATAAATCATGATTTATAGTGCGAAATATTCACACGGGGCGTCAGCGTAACGCTTCCCATTGACTTTGAATGGGTGACGTGAAGCATTGCCGAACTGGATTGTGGATCCGTCGGCAGAAGTTTGCCCGTCGGCCTTGTTGTGGCCGTCGGCGAAAGAGAGCGCTCTGATTGGCTGTTCAGGCATCGAATCAGAGCACGTGGAGGACGTGAACGTGAAGTGACGTAACAAGCAAACGGCAGAGTCAAGAGGGAACCGGCTCGCTGTCATTTCGCACAATTCTCTTTCGGAGAAAATACAGACTACTGCCATCTGCAGGTACGCAAAGGTATATATCCTCACGCACACGCAGAAAGCACCTTCGAGCTCAGTTTTTTTGCCCAGACGCCCGCAGACACAGCCAACGAGAGGCGACAACACAGTCGGCTTTCGTTGCCGCTAGTTGTTTGGCGTCGGGTTGGTGTGTGCCGGCCTTTAGGTGAATAAAAAAAACTTAAAATTGAGTTGTGTGCCCTTTCCTGCTTACTAAGTCTCTATATGATTTAGCAGCTTCCACACGTTTTTTGTGTGGTTTAGATAGTATAAATTAGCAAAACAACGTATTCAGTAGTACATTTACATGCAATCTATGCTGTTGTTTACATCCGAGTATCGCCAGTATGGTCGCGCATCGGGGTAACTGACAAATCGTGACTTAAGTGCAAACCCTGTTTTTACTGTGTAAAAGGAGCTAAAAATGGTTTTCGCAGAAGCTGAGTATGAGTCCAGCATGACAGTCCAGTTTCTAATGGTGAAAGAATGAGGCAAGATGAAAGTAGCTAATATTTGACTCTTAATACTATAACTCTTTTATTATATAAGTTCACTGTAAACCGAACAGCAGTCTGTGATGAAAACTGCTGGACATTTAGTCAAATTTCGCCGTTTTGAATCGAAAATTTTCTGTTTATCCTGCACACATTCACGCTCATATTTTAAAATAGAAATATTATTTGTGAATAGATTACAAAAAATCTTATTTTCTTTCTTTTTAATTCCCTTCAATCAATTAAATGTTTTATTTAATTCATTTAACATAAAAGAACAACAACAAGTGGATACCTACCCAGATAGCACACATACATCTGCAAGATGTCGGTTAATGATTTCTTGATCTGGAAAGCATCTGCTGTGTACAAACATCTGGCAGACATCTGTAAGATGTCAGTTTTTCATCCATTCTAAATCATAAAGATCTTAAAGACATCTAATAGACGTCTATTTGACATCTGATAGGAAACTTCCAATAGACGTCTTGCAGATGTAAATGCAGATGTCAAATAGACATCTCCGAGATGTATGTGTGCTATCAGGGTATGCTTCAGATGAAGTATGTTCTCCCAGTTGTTTCTGTGGTGAAAAAAAAAATTAATAATCATCACGAGTTATCAAATTAATATTTCTCCTTGGAGATGCGGCAAGGACAGACTTAAAAGCATCTCACATTTAATTCCACTCCTTCTCCATCATCAGAACGGAGCTGGAAATGCTATTCATTTCTCAAAGAACGCGATTTCATTTCTATACCCAACTCATGAGCATGATGTCAGCAATGTCAAGGTCACAGGTTCGCTTCCAAAACACATACTGATAAAAAAGTGCACTTTAAATGCACTGCAAGTTTCACTTTTGGATGAAAGTCTGGCAAACGAATAAATGTACTTTAGAGGTCAAGTATCTTTTTTGGGCTTGTTCTGAGTTTTCACTTCCCTGCCAAATCGAATGAATCATTGTTCACTCCCTTGTACGCAGGCATGAGCAGATCCTCTCTCAGGACTAGACACGAGTCTATATCACACTGGATCTCTCAGAGGGACGGAGACCGGACAGAAAGGTAAAGCCTGAGAAACATTTCACACAAAGGCTTCTCTGTAGACGAAGACAATGAGAAAGTGAGAGGACAAGACAAAGCCATTTGTAACTATTTCGCGGGACAGTTTGTGCTGCGTCAGGATCATGTGAACTGAATACGAAGGCCAACGATGAGCAAAACCGTGTCTTCTCGAAGAACAGTTACAGAATGTAGTCCTCTAAAGCCATACATTAAGATTGAATTAAAACATAAAAAATAGGTGTTTGGATGCATATAAACAAAGATACTAAGTATGCATGCACGCAGGACACAAATGCAAGTTTACTACAAGAAATAAAGATTCTGCTGTTTTAAGCTTGTTTATATAGAAATAAGGACCCTTATTAATGTTTGTAAACTATTAAGAACATAGATTGAAATACCGAATGACCTGCGATTTAAACGCATTACAACATCGCCCTCATGTGGACGATTACATGTACTTTTGATATATATACTCAAAATGTGACCCTGGACCAAAAAACTTAAGTAGCACGGATTTATTTGTAGCAATAGCCAAAAATACATTGTATGGGTCGAAGTTATCGCTTTTTCTTTTATGTCAAACATTATTAGGATGTTAAGTAAAGATCATGCTCCATAAAAATATTGTGTACATTTACTACCGTTAATATATAAAAACTTATTTTTTGATTAGTAATATGCATTGCTAAGAACTTAATTTTGGCAACTTTAAAGGCGATTTTCTCAGTATTTTTGATTCACGACCAAATATTGCCATATCCTAACAAACCATACATCAATGGAAAGCTTATTTCAGCTTTCATATGATGTATAAATCTCAATTTAAAAAAAAAAAAAACAAAAAAAAATGTATGGACCCTTATGACTGGTTTTCCAGGGTGGTCCAGGGTCACACTTATCAATTCATTCCAAACCAAAATTTATTTTCATTATTAAAAGTGATTTGATTGTTTTTGTGAGTTTATATCCAACAATTGTAGTATAAATCTTGCAATTCTGACTTCATTTCTTGTGATATAATATTGAGTGATATAAACTCACAATTAAAAAGTTATAACGTCAGAAGTGCAAGATATAAACTCGCAATTGCGAGAGAAAAGTCAGAATTGTGAGTATATTTCCCATAATTCTGACTTTATAACTCACAATTGCTCTGAATTATTAGTTTATATGATGCAACTCTGAGGAAAGAAGTCAGAATTGCAAATTTATACCTTGAAATTCTGACTTTTATATCTTGCAATAGTATCACCAGAAATGAAGTCAGAATTGCGAGATACAAACTCAATTCCGAGTTATAAAAGTATTAGCTATATAAAATAATAAAAATACTGAAAGTATATATTTGATTGTCATAATACGAGATGTAATCAAACAAAACACCTTTAGAACCTTATTTCATCAGTTTTTTAATATAAACCATTTGCCTTTTATACAAACATTGAAGACATAAGGCTTTCTTTTACTTTTTACATAAATTACATTTCAAATACACTGCAACACTTCGATTATACAGTCAGATTTTACTCTATATTGTTATTGCTAATCAAAAAAACTCTCTCCTACTGAGAGTGAAGGTGAAAGTCCATTAAGATAAGTTTTAATCTGCTTTTCTGCGTCTATTAAATCTGCAATAAAAGGTGGGCAATAAATGTTAAGTTCGTACTAATAACTTTCCATAAAATCCTGTACTTATGAGAAGGTCTCAATATATTCCTACCTGAACAAAAACGCAGAGCACACTAAAGACAAAGAAGAGATCATACACAACCCTGATGTCAGTAAGTTCTTTTAACATGGCTTAACCCGCATATCCTGACTATGGCAGACAGTTGATTACTGATTTGATCGTTTTTTGGTAGGATTTGAAATGACCATGACCAAAAAGAATCCAGCATCACCTTCTGAGGTGCTTGACTGTGCTGTAAAAAAATTTCTTTGTACTTTCCTACCTGAAAACATTTAATTAAAATTGTTTAAAAAACATTTTATACTCTCAAAGCCGATTAGTTAATAAAACACAAAGGTCGCAGGTCAGATCCCGAGCAGTCCAGGAATTGCTGAGTTAGCGTGAACAAATTCCTGCTCTGTCCTTGAAAATCCAATATCCTATGAACTTCAAATCTTCTTCAGACAAACCGATGCTGATATTGTGCACACATAGAGGTCACATCTTGCCTGCAGTGATTACATTGCAAAATGTTTCAAATCCACATCAACGTAAACATATAACTGCCTTCACACTTTCACTTCACATTTAATGACATACAGCGCCAGGGCAAGAGAATGTAAGAGAGATATTGTGTGCAAGAGCTTTCCGTGCCTTTGTGTCATTGTTGGTCTATGGAAAGATGTCTCGTAGATACCAATGGGCCGGTCAGCCCAGCTGCACGTCCATGTCGAGGGGACACATCACATATCTGGGGTCAAGTTTAGGTGTGAAGTCAGCAAAATGTTTGGAAGCCTCGGTCCCGAAAACATCAAGCACTTTTCTGTTCATCAGAGCAAACCTGGACAAAGAAATCAATAGTGTGATGTGCTCAAGAACTCATATACATAATAAGACTTTAATTAATCATATTTTTAACTTATACGCACCTGCCCTTTGTTAGCCGCAGTAGAAACTTCCAGTACGATGGTCTCAGGTTTTGCACTTCCATAACCGCCTAATCACATATGAAACAAAATTATTAAAAAATAACTATGTACATGTTTCTATTATGTTAATGTCTTCATTTTGCATAGCAAATCTACTCCTTATTTGAAACCTGACAAAATTATTTCTGTTTGGAGTTTATGCTTGTGCTGCCTTTCGTTAAATTAAAAAGACACTTGAGGTGATTCTCATTCAGTTCATGACTGAATCGTCAATAAGTCACACTGGCATAAACGGCTTCTGCATTTTAATGTGGCTTGTATTTTCCCTTGGTGTAAAAGTGCCCTTGGTTATGCAGAAGGGGCTTTTAGTGAGGTAGATTTTAAAAACATTTAAACTTACCGCTTGAAAACAGATGGCAGTGGAGATGGCATAGATTATGGTGTCTGCCTCAGGGAAGTATGGAAACTTGCCTGCCTCGATCCCTTTGAAATACAATGTCTAGAAAGACAGTGAATAGATTATTAGTAGACTATATGTACACCAAGGGGGGCAGTGTCTCCTCAAAATATTAGATGAGTAAAAAAAATTAAAACAACCCTAATATTACAAAATATAAAAAATTAACACATTTTTCTAAAGAAACATTGTCCAAAGGTGAAAACGGCGTTTAAGTGCCACGTAAAAAAAAAATTAAAAAATCTAAGACTATAAGATTAAAGTCTTAATATTTTGAGAATAAAGCTGAAATATTATAAGAAAAGTCAAACTCTTTAGACAATAAAGTGAAAATTATAAATAAAAAGTCAAAATGTTTTGAGAATAAAGTTAAAATATTTAGAGAATAAAGTTAAAATATTACGAAAATAAAGTCAAAATATTTAGAGAATAAAGTCGAAATATTATGAGAATAAAGTCAAAATTATGAAAAAGTCTAAATGTTTTGAGAATAAAGTCAAAATATTAAGAGAATAAATATTATGAGAATAAAGAATAAAATTATTGTTGGAGTCCACTTCAACCTTCAGAATGTTATTTTTGCAGAGTAGGTGGTGGAATTTTCACAAAGAAAACAGTATCATTTAATGAAACTAATGTCTCGTTTTAATCGAAAAGACGATTCATTCACATGAACACATTGTTTGTATTTTGCTATAAAACGGACAGATTATGAAAGCTGAGACTTTGTTTTTTATTAAAAGTACCAAAACACAAAGCTTATTGCTATTATTGGGTGGCTAGCGCACAACAAATAGGCCTAATGAATGCAATCAAAGACATGAAAAATTATTTCCAAGCATAATGTCCTTGCACGTTATAACACATGGTATGATTTCTGCTAAAAATCCCACATATATTCAAATAAATTCCAGTGACCTGGCAACTTCTCCCGGTGTTTCCAATTCGGGCCATTTGCATGCATTTTGAGGCTATACTCAAAATTATTATAACTTGAATTGCTATGATTTAATTCGTAATTTCAACTTTATTCTCAAAGCATGTAGAGTTATTTTCAACTTTATTTGTGAAACACATTTCCACTTCATTCGCAAAACGTTTAGACTTTATTCTCGTCATTTGGACTTTATCCGCAAAACATATTAATCCTTAATCCACGAAACACGTTCCATCTTTATTCGCGAAACACATTCTGACTTTATCCATGAAAACATTCCGACTTTATCCGCGAAAAACATTCCGACTTTTTTCGCAAAACATTTTGATTTTATTCACAAAACATTTTGACTTCATTAACAAAATATTACGGCTTTATTCTCGTAATTTGGATTTTATTCTTGTAACTTTGGACTTTATTCGTGAAACATTTAGACTTTGTTTGTGAAATATTTCCTGTTTATTTGAGAAACATTTCCACTTTATTCGTGAAACATTTACATTTTATTCTCAAACATTTCCACTTTATTGGCGAAACATTTCTATTTTATTCTCAAAACTTCAACTTTATTTTTGAAATATTTTGACTTTAATCTAAAATTAACAAGATTGAAGTCTAAACATTTCGAGTCGAAACATAAAGTCTAAATATTCTGACTTTAATCTTGTAATTTTAGATTAAAGTCCTCTGAGTTTTAACAGACCCCCTAACGCATGTGGTGAGTTTGGTGGGGGGTAATTGAGAATTAACAGGGCAAAGCCACGTGAGAGGAGGCAATGCCTCCATCACAATATGTTCGACTGTTGGTTCATGTGATAAATCCCACCTCTTGTGATCATACAGGTTTCATGTTTGCAAATCAGTCTAAATTAACAATATAATGATGTTAATGGAAAGACTAATTAAAAAAAAATAGTAATAAAAAAGTAAACAACTCACACTTAAATGTAACCATTTTGTTACATCAAAATAAAACTTAAAATAGAATAAAAACATGATCTGTGGGAGTTTTTAAATGAGTAATCAGCTTGGTAAAATTTAAAGTAAATGTCTGTGAACAATATTTATACAGCTTTGATGACTGATGATCTGAATGTTATATTTATGGTGCTTATTGTCACTTTTGCATCTTCACAGATCTAGTGTTATTGTATGAAGACAAGCAGCTTAAAGAAAATCACAAATTGAATTTTTTGGGGGGGAACCCTTTACATTTGGTCTATTCACAATTCTCTGAGACCCCCAAAAAAATAAAAAAATATCACAGAAGCAAGCCCTACTTATGTGAAATCACTAAAAAGCCAGAGATTTGTTACCTCCACCAGTTTAGAGAAGAGGTACATGGAGATGGTGGTGCTCTCGTAAAAGAACATTGAGGTGCCAGCAAGAAAACCTGAAAAATGGAGAAAAAGTTGAGTTGAGATCCTCTAATGGCTGTGTAAAGGTAAAAGAGTTCAAAACACTCTTTACCTGCTATGAGAGCATGGAGCTCGTCGTCCAGGTTACGCATCCATCTCAGTAAACAGCTTGTGCCCTTTCATAAAACAGAAGTGAGATGGAGAGAAACTTCACATTTGAAAAAACGTAACTGAGAAAGGTAAAGAAAACAAAAACCCCTAAAAGCTACAGAGAAACTTGCCATCTTATAGGAAAAAAACAGCACTGGATCTCAGTGGAGATGAAGTACCTTGTATATACTGACAAAAGATCCCAAGAAAGCTCCTAGCTGGAAGTTCTCTTTGTTGTAGAGCAGCCAGAGCAGTCGAGAGGGTTTTGTGAAGGCCTGTCTGAATGCTGATGGAACCTTCAAACAGCACTGAATGAGGTAACCCACACTGAACATCCGGATGAAACCCTTCAAAAAAAAAAAAAAAAAAAAGCATCTCAGAAGCTGCTCTCCAGCAACCTTACATCAGCTGTCAGTTAGTGAGCAAAGGGCACCGCTATATCGACAGATCCTTTAACCCAGATAAACGCAACACATTTATGCATTCACATTCTGTCTCTCTCCCAACGCTCAGAGCAAGCAGATGAGTGGTTTGAAAGACAGCAGGTTAGGAGGTCTCAGACTCTTACTTTAACACAGTAGGAGATGCAGTTGTCTTGATAGTGTTTGCAACATCTATGCCTGGGTCCATGTTTGCATCTGAAGGGGACAACATACACACATGAATGACAAACGCAAAATATGTTATGAGGCAGGGGAACATTCATGCATGAAAATGAAGCTGAATGTTGAACAAACAGGACTGGAAATTAACTCCAAGTGTCAAATGCAAGTCAAACACCATTTTTACCCACTATTGTTACAGTTGAGGTCTAAAGTTTACATACACCTTACAGAACCTGCAAAAAAAATATTTTTATAAAAGATGCTTACATATAGTCCAAAAGAGAAAATAACAGCTGAATTAATTTTAAAAAAATGCTCCCGTTCAAAAGTTTACATACACTTGATTCTTAATACTGTGTAGTAATCTGAATGATCACAGCTGTGTTTTTTGGTTTAGTGATAGTTGTTCATGAGTTCCTTGTTTGTCCCGAACAGTTAAACGCACCGACTGTTCTACAGAAAAATTTATCAGGTCCCACAAACTCTTTGGTTTTTCAGCATTTTTATGTATTTGAACCTTCACAGTATGATTTTAAGATCTGTCTTTTCATACCGAGGACAACTGAGGGACTCACTGATGCTCCGGAAGGAAAAAGGATGCATTAAGAGCTGTAGGGTGAAAATGTTTTGAATTTGAAGATCACGATAAATTTAACTTTTGTCTTTTGGGAAACATGTAAGTATCTTCTGTAGCTTCTAGTACTAAATGAAAAATATGATATTTAGGCAAAATAAGAAAAAATGTACACATCTTCATTCTGTTCAAAAGTTTACACCCCTGGCTCTTAATGCATCATTTTTCCTTCTGGAGAATTAGTGAGCATTTGAACCTTCTGTTGCATACGAGTCCCTGAGTCCCTCAGTCTGAAAAGATGGATCTCAAAATCATAGACATTGTTGGAAAGGGTTTAAATAGTCAAAAATGCTGAAAAACCAAAGGATTTGTAGGACCTGAAGGATCTTTCAGGACATTATTCAGGACAAACAAGCAACACATGAACAACTATCACTAAAAAAAAAAACAGCTGTGGATCATCAGGTAACAATTTCCTCTTGTGGACTATATGTAAACGTCTTTTATGTGAAATATCTTAATCAGGTCAAAACATTTTGCAGATTCTGCAAGGTGCATGTAAACTTTTGGCCTCAATTGTTTTTTGGATTTTATTTTCAGAGTTGTGTTGCAATAATAATAGCAACAGCTAGTAGCTTACCGAGTGCCACCATTTCATGAAACTGAAATAATGGTGCCCCTCATAGTGCAAAATATGTATAAAACGATCTGGATTTTTACAATAACTTAAATCTTTTACTACATATTTTAGTAAGAGGCATAACTTAAGTTATATTAAACTTTTGAATAAGTGTTATGCAGTTTAGTATATAATTTCCTCCCAAATACATAATATTATCATTATCATTATTATTGTTTTTTTTCTTTTACATTTCTCATTCTTTGAAATCCCTAAAAATACATTTTGAGATAATTTTTTCCCTTCTATTTTTACAAAGTAAAGAGACTTTAAAAGTCTTTGAGTCATTATGTTCAGTAAAAAAAAATTAAAAATGACCTTAACTGTAAGTTTTTCACATATTCTATACAATTTTTGGAGGTATTAGATAGAATTACATTTTCTGGCAAATATGTGACCCTGGACCACAAAATAACTCATAATTGTCATTTTTTTTAAATTGAGATTTATACATCATCTCAAAGCTGAATAAATAAGTTTTCCATTTATGTATGGTTTAAGACAGGACAACTATTTAAAAAGGCTGAGGATGCAAAAAAAAAACAAAAACAAAAAAACTAAATATTGATAAAAATCACCTTTAAAGTTGTCCAAATGACTTTCAATGCATATTATTCATCAAAACTTAAGTTTTGAAATATTTACGGTAGGAAAATTACAAAATATCTTCATGGAACATGATCTTTACTTATTATCAAGATTTTTTACATAAAATAAAAATTATTTTTGGCTATTGCTACAAATATGCCTGTGCGACTTATAATGGGTTTTGTGTTCCAGGGTCACAAATATGTCTTATATACATGTTTAAAATGTATATTTTCTAGGTATATTTCTCTTACTCACATAGAGTCTAGGAGTTTGCGTGCAAATGCTCTGATGCAGCTCCCCCTGGAGGCAGGTGTGTTCTCTGGTCTCTCATCCGGTGGCTGTGCATCTCTCTCTGAACCTTGTCCGTATGTGTGCTCAGCCAGACAAGAGTGTGTCGGGATCTCCTCCTTGCCAACTATAAATCTGTCGCAGCCAGACACATAATCTCTCTTAACAGTCTGACATGAGCTGGTTATGCCCTTAACAGGGTGTTTCCTAGGCCTTAGGATTAATGGCAAATCCTTGAGAATTTAAGAACTACGTAAAGTCATGTAAATCAATATATATATATATATATATATATATATATATATATATATATATATATATATATATATATATATATAAAAAACTTACTTTAAGGCAGAGAATGCAAAGCCATTCAGTCCATCTTTACACCTGAAGATAAAACCAGGAAAGGGTCAATGTTTGTAATTGAACAAGTAGGTTTTTATTTGTTTTGAAGAGTGTGCCTGTCTGTGTCAATCCTTCTCCTGGAGGACCTCAGCAGGTCTCTACTAATGAGAACTTGATGTGTTGAAGAAATGAGATAACCAGGGCTGGCGCCCTCCAGAACCAGGATTGAGAGGCAGTAACCTGACCAACTGACCTGAAGAAAAACATGTAGAGAGATGCAGTCAAGCAGAATAGAAGAACCTGGAGAGAAGAAAAGAAAAAAAAAAAAAAAAAAAAAAAGAAGTGGAAATAGTGAGACATCACATAAACTTTACGATCAGGTCAAGGTTTGTTTAAAGCAATAAAGCTTTTGCAAGTATGTAAAATGGTATTGCATCGTTACCATTACATGATCTCAGTGCATGATGTAATAAAGTCCAGATACACAAACGTTAGTTTGGGGTCAGTAGAACATTTTTTGTTTGGGAAAGAATGCTCTTTGTTATGCTCAAAAAGTCTGCATTAACATTTGAAGTAAAAATTTTGCGGAATCTGCAAAATGCATTTTATTTTTTATTTAGTACTGACCTGAATAAGGTGTTTCACATAAAATTGTTAGAAATTCAACTATACGTCATTTTTTTATGTAAACAGTTATATTTAGGTCAGTACTAAATAAAATAAAAAAAAATACAAAAAAACAACATACATTTTGTACTATCCCTCTTATTTTGGTAAAATAATTAACATTTTGCAGATTCTGCAAGGTGTATGTAAACTTTTGACTTCAACTGTATATGATATAATTCTGTAAAAACAGTAATGTTGTGAAACATTATCAAGCTTATCAGTTGTGCTGCTTAATATTTAGAATTGTTTTTGATGAATAGAAAGTAAAAAAAAAAAACAGCATTTAATTGAAATGGAACTCTTTTTAACTTTATAAATGTCTTTACTTTTACTTGTGATTAGCATAATGCCTCTTTGCTGAACAAAAGTATCAATTTCTTTCCAAAAATTTGTACTAACCCCAAACTTTTGAACACTACCATGAACTGTAACAAACCTCTCCATGTTTCATAGGCTTAACAAGACCTCTTGTGACAGCCATCCGGAAAATCGTCTCCGTTGCCTGGAAATGACACGAAGCACTTAAGATCAAAATCAGTCAAGGTTTCCTTGAAACAGACAGTTTTGATCACAGCTTTCCAGAAAAAGTAATATAAGTGACAGATAACAGATGTGATGTTGACTACTGCCAGGAAATGGTCATGCAGCTATGAAAGAACTGTCAAGACATAACGCAGTGGAACTGAAAAGAAGCCATGCTGAATCGTCTTACCAGGTTCGCCATGTAAATGGTTAGGAGTCCTCTCCTGAATGAGAAGACAGACATATTATGTAAGAACTAACTGAGGTTTTATGACATGATTTTGCGCCATTACTTGTTCACCGTTTGCAAGCATTAAGGACAAAAACTATAGTTGTTTTAATTAAAATAAGGGTTAGTTCACCCAAAAATGAAAATTCTGTCATTAATTACTTCATGTTGTTCCAAACCCCATGACCTTCGTTCATCTTCAGAACACAGATTATGATATTTTGAAGGAATCCAAGAGCTTTCTAACCCTTCATAGACAGCAACACAACTGACATGTTCAAGGCCTAGAAAGGTAGTAAGAACATCGAAAAAATAGTCCATGTGACTTTAGTGGTTCAAACGTAATGTTATGAAGCTACGAGAATACATTTGGGCTCAAAGAAAACAAAAATAAAAACTTTATTCAACAATTTCTGTTCAGAAACAGTCAAAGAGCCGGCATTCTGAACGTCCATCTCTTAGTTCGTAAATATATTTTGGTTCAAATTAGTAAGGCTGGACAAAAAAAAAAAACTGCAAGTCATCTTTGTCAAATCTTCAGACATATTTACAGAGACTGAAGACTGCATCGCATGTCGTGGTACTCTTCGTTCGAAGAAGACAGAAACAGAAGAGAAGAAATGTTTCCTTTGCGCACAAAAAGTATTCTTATAGCTTCATAAAATTAAGTTTGAACCACTGATGAAATATTGTAATGATGTCCTTACTACCTTTCTGGGCCTTGAACATTTCAGTTGTGCTACTGTCTATGCAGGGTCAGAAAGCTCTCAGATTTCATAAAAAATCTCTTAATTTGCGTTCTGATGATGAATGAAGATCTTACAGGTTTGGAACGACATGAGGGTGAGTAATTAATGACAGGAATTTTCATTTTTGTCCACACAGTAACTACAACAATAACACCACTGAGGTACGATATTGTCTTAAACACTTTCAGAGTGATTTTTCCAGCTGATGAATAAAACTAATTTAAAGCCAATAAGAATCAGAACCTGACTGAAGAGCTTGAGCATAAAGTGGAAGACGACCAAACAGCAGCAGATGCCTATCTACGTAGAATAACTTAACCTTTTTGTGTGGATGCTAATATAGTTATTGTTATAGTTATCGTTCTTGGTGTGAATGTGCTTTTACTCTTTTCCATTAGAGTAATTTCCATATGCAAGTTCAGTGTAATTTGGTTTAAACTTTGGATCATTTGTATACAATCTACATAACAGAAAGGCCAAAGGAAATCTGTGAGGAAATGTTAGGGTTAACCTGCTTTTCCGCTCTATCAGAATGGCGATGTATGAGGCTGGCAGCGCCGCCCCAAAGCCTGCTGACCAGGAGTAGAAGCGTCCCAACAGCCTCCTGAAAAATAGAGGAAAAAGAATGAAAAAAATGGAAATGATAGCTGGTCATTTATAATCATAATCTAATGCATGTGCTTTCAACTGGGGACAATTTCATGGTTGAATATTTGTGTCATTTAGAAGGAATTTAAATAATTAATTCCCAAATTAGGTGAGTGGACCAGTCATGCAAAATACCAGTCATAAATCTCCTAATTGCATAATTTATTTGATGCGTCAAAGGTCTTAATTCTATTTGGACCGATATGTGCGCAGACTTTAAACGGCTGATAAGAACAGGGATTCAAAGGTTGCTCATGTTCGAAAGGCCACACACGTGGGACGACAGTGGTTTCCAAGAACTGCTTGAAGCATAATTTTGTTAAGATTACCGAAGAATGCAGAAAAACGCAATGTAGAGGCCTCCATTTGCAGTCAGAAAAGATGTGGATTGCAGGATCTCGGGAAGCAGCCTTTTTTTGTAGTAATCCTTTTTCCTCCTTCTTAAAATTGCTGCAATCTGGAACAGAGGAAATTCAATTGCATGTTGGGGAATTTTTTCTGTTATTGAATGAAATCTATTTCTGACTTTACTCATTTAAGAGCTCTGGGTGGCTGTAACTCATGCAACACATTTCTAAAGGTAACATGCACTCTATGGTTTGTCACCCAAATACCACTGACCTACTGTCTAGTGATAGAATGAGCCATAGTGTCTGCGAAACTGAATCAAATGCCAACTCTGCAGTCTTACAGTTCATGTGTTGCACAACTGTGAACTTCAGTTTTGCAAGGGAAGCTAATGACACATCCAAAGTTGACACAACGATGATCCTTCTGTTAGATCTATAAAGACTGACAGCCAGATATAGTAAGTCATCACAGGCAAGTAAATACAAGATAACTTTCTCTGAAGAATAAATTTACTAAAGTGGCATTTAGCCAGCAACTTGAGGTTAGTAGAATAGTGGTTAAAACTAATGGCTCATAACCAGAAGGTTGCTTAAAAGCAGTGCACTTAAATGTGGTTCTTTTAAACAGAACTGGTTAAAGTCACACATTTCTATATATTTTTGTAATACTTGTGGTATAAAAATAACTTTTCACCAATGTTCGGTCAAAAGTTGAGTTAAGATAATTTTTTTTACTCCTAGTTCACTCATCAGTTCTAGATGTACTAGCATTCAAAAGATTTTTAATGTCTCTTCTGCTCACCAAGCCTGCATTTATTTTAACCAAATATTTTTTGAAATATTTTTATTTCTATTTAAATGAACTGTTTTCTATTTGAATACATCTTACATGAAATTTACTCCTGTGATTTCAAAGCTGAATTTTTAGCATCATTATTCCAGTCACATGATCCATCAGAAATCATTCTAATATTCTGATTTGCTGCTCATAAATCAATTTATGTTGAAAAAAGCCAAGTAGAATTAGCATTAAAATTAGCATTTATCTGAAATAGAAATCTTTTGTAACATTATAAACGTCTTAATCAATTTAAAGCATCCCTGCTAAATAAAAGTACTCATTTCTATAATTTCTCCCCCCAAAGAGAAACAAATAAAAAATAAAAAAATAATAATTTACTACTACTACTACTACTTACTTTTTATTTCAGATAAATGCTCATCTTTGGATCTTTCTATTCAAAGAATCTTGAAAAAAAAAAATTACTCAACTGTTTTAAATATTGATAACAATAATAATAAATGTTGAATGTTTAGCTTTAAAACAGGAATAAATTATGTAAAAAAAATATGTGTACTGTTTTGCAGTACTTTGGATCAAATAAATGGAAACTTGGTGGACAGAAAAAACATTAAAAAAACTTTTGACTGTTAGTGTATATTAATACAGAAAACAATATAAAAATAGTTCAAACCTGACAATAACAGTTTATTCAGGAATTAAACATTGCTAATGACCAGTTTAATGAGGTCAAATCATTCAGACCGACTCGTGAATGAATGGTTTAAACAAGTTCATTGGAAAAAAACGATTTGTTCACGAATCCGACATAATTATCAGGAAGTGTTATTGTGAGCCAGTTGAAATCCTGGTCAAATAAAACATCTTAACCTAATCTGCTACCAAACAAGCTTTGGTAAAGAGTTTCGGTTGAATGAGAATGACTGTGCAAATCTAATAGACAAACTAGGCAGTTTAACCTTCAAATTAGGTGCGACACGCATGTTTTTAATTCATCACATTATTCAAAAGAACGAAACAAGAAGCAAGTGCTTAAGTTTTGCACAAAGTTCCACAGAGGAACATTTGACAGTTGTATCACTACCATCCAACAGCTCTCTGTCGCTTATCTAAGCGTGTCATCACTCTAACGACATTTTTCTACTTTGAATGCTATTAAATGTAAAACATGACATGGTTGAGATATACGTCTGTGTGTTTATTTCTAAATAACTTTGTAAATGTTACGGGCCCTCGCTTCGTCCTGCAGGACTCTGATGATGTAGCTGCCAGGCTAACTGCGCCCTTGCCCGGGTGAATTAACGGATAGATCCGCGCTGAAACACTCACCAGATACAGAGGAGCATATATCTTGAAGGAGACCTCCAGAGCGCCGGCTGTCACCTGCAGGGTGGAGGTCGTACATGAGGGATTCCAAGTGTGTCCTATCTCATAGCAGCTATGCGGTATAGACTTGCTGAGAGCAGCCATGTTTAGCAGCGCACCACGGGAGCGCGCGTCCACTGTTTTTTGCAAGAGCGCCGCTCCCGATGGCCGCGCGATCCCGGGAGGGCAAATAATGAATATAGGAGGGTTTCCAACCACGTACAATAACTTAACAGTCAGTAAATATATTCATTTATATATTTTGTTCTGCACTAAAAGCTCTTGTCGCCAAGTCAAATAAACAGGGCTTGACATTAGCCTAACTTTTTTCCTCACTAGCCACTGCGGCTATGGTTTTCCAAAATTACTAGCCACTGAGCAATTTAACTGGCCACAATTTTGTTGTTGAGAAATTAAATTTTATGTGATTACAGTCTACTAAAATTTATTTTAATTGATTTCCAGGTCATTTTTAATTTCACATTTTTCTATTTTATTAATAATTTCACTTAATTTAATAAGACATATGGTTTTTACAAATCAAATGAAATCAATGTTAACAAAACTGATCTTTCCACTGCAGAAGCAACTGAAGTCTGCATTTACATGTTTACATTTATTTATACATTGTAAAATTGCAGCAGTAATGTTATGAGCTTTGTGTTTAAAATCGGTTTTTAATATATAAAAAAATATGAAAAAAGCTACTTTTAAATATGAAAGTAAACCACCAATAGGTGGCAGCATATGAATGAGTCATTGAATTATGCCTTTAAATGATTCCTTCAGACGACTGATTCATTCAAGAATGAAGCAACTGCCTGGCTGTGTTCGACATGCCATACTATCATACTACTCTTACTATTTCTGCAGTATCCAGTATGTATCCTGTGCATAGTATGCAAATGTTTTGTATGCATGGAATAACAGGATGACCTGCTACAATATTTGCCAAAATCCACTAAATATAACAAGTACACTGAAATCAGTATAGAAGCTGTGTTCAGAATGGCATACTATAACTCCTACTATATTGCAGTGTGCTACAGTGAATAGTATCTGAATTTTCTGTATGTGTGAAATGCCCGGATTACCCGTTACATTTGCTGAAATTTGATGTGTGCATCTGAAGACACTGCATGGGATACTGTTACACAGAATGCAATTCGCACCATGTGATGTTTCCTCTTTAAATGAGTGAATTGGAGGCAGGGAATAGTGATTATAAATGCAACACTTGTACGTTACGTACACACATGTAAACTACAAAACTATTGCTGTTTATCTAAAAATAATATTGTTACTCCACAGGATTTGTTGTGAAGAGAACGATAATAACCGTTTATGTTTAAAAATGTTTTGCTTCTCCGGCATTTTAGCCTATTATTTCTGAATGTAAAAATAAAATTCAACGTGAGATTTTGAAGATATAAGCACTCTAAACTTACTTTCTCTAACTTCCGTCAACATGGATCAACGATTTTGATGAAACATTCAAGAAAGTCATGAAACATTCTGTCCAATCAAATGCTCTCTAGAATCCGAACAGTCCCACCCACTACACTATAAATACACGATGAAGCTGCGGCTGAATTCGGTCACATGTTCACAGAGTTACTGTTTTCTGTATGGTGAATGACACATACTCCACTATATAGGGGATAGGGAACGATTCAAACAGTGTAAATATGCTTTCCATTGGGACAAAAGAAGTCTGGTTTTGTGCTTTTTTCACACGAACCGCCACAGCGTACACAGTCTGCTCCGGTCCAAAGACGCAATTGCACGGAGTGGATTATATTCGTGAGTCGGCGCAGACCACAAAATGTATCAGACCCATTTTGAATTCTACACAAAATGCTGTTAGACAAACAGCACTGATGAGTAAAAATAAACTCTGTCTTTCAAATGTGGTTTTACCGAGCACAGTTTTTAACTCAAACTGTGATAAAAACTAAACACTATCAGCAATTTTAAAAAGGGGGCCAGGCTGCTTGAAATGTACCGCTCTGTTCCCGTTTCAGTTGAAATTATAGAATAACTGCGTGTTTCAAAGCACTTCAGTCGACCCTACAACCTGGTGCAACAGTTAAAGTAGTTAAGTAGTGTTAAAGTAGCCCAATTCTGCAGGAAAACCACTTGGCAACACGTCAAATGTTGCAAACCAAGCATCATTTAAAAGAAAAGGCAAGGATGCAGACAGCTCAAGTGCCTTTATTGGGACCAGAATAACAGCTCAGAACCACTCATTATTAATGTAAATGGCTTCTCCTAAAAAAAAAAAATACAAAAGAATGGGGGCTAGATATTAAATACACAACACTTGAAAAGCTAAGACGGTGACAGGGAGACACGCAGGCTAGTGACATCAGTCATCCTCATCCCAGTCCTTCTTTCCTTGTGGAGCTTTGGGTCCACCTGCCGGCTTGGCCATTATAATCTGTGGGGGAGAAGCAGATTCTATCAGACACTCTCATAGTAAAAGACAAGTCAATTGTGCGCAGTATAATATCCTGTGAGAAAAAAAATGTGCTTTTAGGGCATGCGGCATGCAAGTAAATTGTGCCAAAAACCCAGAGACAATGACATAAGTTAGTGATGCTTGTGGGGGGGAAAAAAGTTTGTAAACTTAGTAGGTTTAAAACAAACAGTTAAAAGGATCAAAACCTGAATGAATATTTATCAGGATAGTTCACCCTGTGTTGATCCAAACCAAAATATGAATTCATTTCCTCTGTTGAACAAAAAGAAGATAGTTTGAAGAATGCTGGTAACCAAGCAGTTGCTGGTATAGCCATTGACGTTCATAGTATGTCTATACTATGGAAGTCAAAAACTGCTTAGGTTCAAAGCACATCCTACATTCATTAAAATATCTTCTTTTGTGTTCAACACAATAACACTCTTTCTCATACAGGTTTGGAACAACTTGAGGATGAGTAAACAATGACAATTTTTACTTTTGTGTGCGCTATCCCTTTAATGCAACCTTAAACAGGTTTCATTTGAGCTGAGAAGTACTAGTTAAGTCATAAGGGTCGATTTTGTTTTAAACTGAAATTTATACATGACTTATACACTGAAAAGGGCTTTCAATTGATGTATGGTTTGTTAGTATGGGACAATATTTGGCTGAGATACAACTATTAGAAAATCTGAGGGTGCAAAATTTGAGAAAAATCACTTTAAATACAATGTATTTTTGGCTATTGCTACAAATACACTCGTGCTACTTAAGACTGGTTTTGTGGTTTAGGGACACATTTTATCTGTGGTGTAATGACAGGCTAGACTTATTTCATCAAATTCATGGTGAATTTCCACACAGTGTTCATGCAACCCGGTTCACACTCCAGTGGTTAGGCACTCCAAACAGTGGCGTGTTTTTGTGCACCTTTGCAATATTTTAGGATTTCTTATCAATGATGTGTATCAAATTTGTCTGGCTCCTCGTCCCAACTGTCTTTGTCCCAGTGTCCTTGCTGTTTGGGGGCTTTGGGTCCCCCTGCTGGCTTTGCCATAATGATCTGGCATATACACATCACATTATAATCCAAAAAGAAAACTGATATTGAACTGATAAACATGGATGGAATAAGAAACTGAACGACATCATTGTAAAGCGAAGAACTAACCTGATCCACACGGAGGACGGTGATAGCTGCGTTTGTGGCCAATTTGATTCCCCAGTGCTTGACCAAGTATGGTTCGAGGATACCAGCCTCCATCATGTCTCTCACTGCAGGCCCCTCTCCCTGAATGATTCAAAACAAGTCATCAATTAGAAATTAAAAATAGCTTTATTTCCCTTTTACTGTGTCTATTTGGAGTGCTTACAAAGCAAGTTTTTGCTCCAGACCCCTCACCTCGATATCAAAGCCAGAGTTCTTGTTGCCCTCATGGTGCGCGGCATACAGTTTTGAGATCAGCTCGTTGCCCTTGACGCCAGAGTTTTCTGCCAGAGCACGAGGCAGTGCTTCGAACGCCTCTGCGTACTTCTTGATGGAGTACTGCTCCAGGCCTGGGCAAGACTTTAGAGGACATGTTCAAATTATTTACACTGTTCCGGTTTAGCCAACAGCAAAATGAAATGAGATTGATTTGCTTACTTCTCCGTAGGAGGTGATGTGTTTGGCCAGTTCAATGTCAGTGGCACCGGCACCTGGACAAAGACGTGCGTCCTGAGGGGAAATGTTTCTTTAGTGTCACATTTTGTCTTGATTTAAGTGTTTTTTTGAGGTGGAGTTTTAAAGTAGCTTACCCTGACAAGAACTTTAAAGGTGTTAACTCCATCATCAATGGCACGCTCAATGTCATCCATCAGGTTGTCTGTGGACCCACGGATTACTAAAGTAGAGATGGCACCATCCTCCTTATCTAGAAATAAAAGGAGTTAGATGACATGAGCTGTATTTACAAAGCTCAGTTTGCTTAACTAGCTACAGAATCAAGAAAAAGTCACAAAGACATCTACAGTGCCTTGCGAAAGTATTAGGGGTGTGACGAGACACTTATCCCACGAGACAAGAAACTAGACTGGGTTCATGAGAACGAGACAAAAGATTTTTAAACTTTAAAGAAATCCTCAATTATGGAATATTAATATTAATAAGTATTTTACTCAACTGAAAAACACAAAATGCAAAAAAAATATATAGGTCCATTTTGATATGAACTTGTACTTTATGAAATTAAACTTCTATTTTATTGAATTATATGCAGGAACAAACACGTAAACTAAAGCTGTAAACTAAAAAAATATCAGAAATCTAAAAATAATGTAATTTACTAGTGGTTCTGACACAATGTTCATTGCTTAAGTCTTTTAAAAAATATATTTTAATCAAAATTTAAAAGAAATGAAGTCAATGTCTCAAATAATAAAGACCTGTTTCACTGTTGAAATCTGAATGATTGATTCAATGATAAAACCGTTTTTAAACGTGCAGTTGTCGCCACCTCATGGCGGAAGAGGATAAGCATTGCAATACATGCAAGCGTTTTCATTTTGATCGTTACTGTAGACTATTAACAAGTGTTTATACCCAAACTATGTACTTTTTATCTCAGTACTGCTGTTATTTAAATGTCTGTTTTACATTGTAAGCATCAGTGGAGCATGAGCAGCGTGATGTGAAACCGTCCTAATAGACACCACTGAATTGGTGTCATTCAGGAATAAGATCCCTTTGGTGTTTGAACAGAGATCGCAACCTTTCAAGATTAATCTTGCAGCTCTAATGTAAACCCTTCAAAATGTTTTGCAAGGATATTGTCACGTTCTTATAAGATCTCGTCAGATCCCTGTTCATACCTTAATTTTTTCATGTTTTGTTATGTTGCAGCCTCATTTTAAACTGCTTTAAATTACTTTTTTCCACGTAAATCTACACTCCATACACCATAATGACAAATTTGTGACAACAAATTTATTAAAAAATAAAACACTGAAATAATTACTTAAAAGTAACCCAATACTTAGTTGAAGCACCTTTAAAGCCTCAAGTCTTTTTGGGTATGATGCGACAAGCTTTGCACATCTGCATTTTTCAATTATCTGCCTTTTTTCGCTCTGTCAGCTTGGATGGGGGCTGGCATACATTTTCAGGTTTTTCCAGAAATATTTAATTGAGTTCAAGCCCAGGCTGTGGCTGGGCCACTTAAGGACATTTACAAGGTTGTTTATAAGCCACTCTTGCTTTGTGCTTAGGGTCATTGTCCTGTTGTAAGGTAAACCTTCTGCCCAGTCTGAGGTTCTGGACTAGGTTTTCATTAATTTTATCTCAATATTTTGCTGTGTTGAGCTTTCCTTCTATGCTCTAAAACAGCCCAATAGCCCAAAGGCTGCTACCACAACACTTTACTGCTCAGTGATGAGCAGTGCCTGGTTTCCTTCAAACATGATGCTTGGAATTGAAGTTCATCAAACCAGAGAATCTTGTTTCTGACAATCTGAGAGCTCTATAGGTGCTTTTTTTTACTGAGAAGTGGATTGAGTTTGGCCACGCCACCATAAAGACCAGATTGGTGGAGTGTTGCAGTAATATTTGTCCTTCTGTAGGTTTCTCCTATTTCCACATATGATCATGGAGCTCAACTAGAGTGACCATCAGCTTCTTGGTCACCAGTCTAACCAAACCCCTTCTCCATCAATTGGTCAGTTTGGCCAGGAAGAGTCTGAGAGAGGCTACATGCTTCTGTGATCCTGAAATGTAGCAGAATTTTTTCTAAACTCTTCATCAGATCTGTGCTTTGACGCAAGCCTGTTTCTAAGCTTTACAGGCAGTTCTTTTGACCTCAGGGCCTCAGGGTTTTTGCTCTGATATGCATTTTTTTAGCCATTAGCTGTTAACTCGAAGAATAGTAAACATCTACGAGCGATATGGGTGCCCTTCTGCTAAATTTTAAGTGTCCCAGAATGCAATGGAATCATTTCAGTTATATATTTCTAATAAATTTGCAAAGTTGTTACAAACCTGTTTTGTGCTTTGTCATTATGGTGTATAGAGTGTAGATTGATTTGGAACCATTTTAATGATGTCCTTACTACATTTCTGGGCCTTGAACGTGGTAGTTGTGTTCCGAAGGTCTTACGGATTTGGAACGACATGAGGGTGAGTAATATACAAGAATCAAGAGTTAGTTTCTCCTTACCATGTTTGAAGACCACAACCTGCGTGTCTCCAACCTCGGACAGGTATACACTGTCACAGTGTCCCATCTCTTCTGGGGTCAGGGCAGTCTGTTTTGAAGAATCATTGAGATTGAGACTGACACAGAGTGACTATAATAAATGTCAACTGGTTTGTCACCAACTCATATCACACAAGCAACAGTGAAACAAAACTCAACTCACCAGTCTGGGCAATGCTGTGGCTCCCACAGTTTTGCATAGTCTTCTGAGGTCCCATTTTGAATTCAATCTGGGTGAAGTACAAACAGCATTCATAAATATCAGACATTTCAGTTTTACTCTCATTCTTCAAACGCAGACTCAAGCACCCCAAAAAGAAGGGATCGGTCTCTCTCTCACCTGACCACCATGAGCTTGTACTTGTTAGCGTAATGAAGAGCCATATCAGCAACTTTGCCCCCAGTCACTATCACATTGGCCCCTGAATCAGCGATAGACTTCACCTGAGCCTCCATCAGGTCCTCTTCTCCTTTACTGAAATTCATGAGCTCCTCTGCATTCTTTATAAGTACTGTTCCCTGTTAGTCATCAGAAAGAAATATTGAAGGAAGTAAGTCCAAAAAAGCAAAGGAGAACGATGATTAATTACACATTTTTAAGGATAATGGAAAGGAAATACTACGTCATCCCATAGATACAAAAGGTAATCAAATTAAATGAGCATTTTCCTACCTTTGTTTCAGTAACCATGCAGTCAAACGGACAGGAGAACACTGCTATCTTTGCGTCTTTCACTGATGTGATGTCTCCTTCTGTTTCTTTCTTAAATACCATCCCGTGAAGCATCATAGATGAGTTCAGTCCACAGCCCTACAGAGAGGAAAAAAAAAAATTGACAAAAAAAATGAAACTGACCCACAAACACTCACTCACTCATTCATTTAGTTTAAAGGTGACAAATCATAAAAATCAGAAGTTGTCCGTATTTCAGTGGTATAATCAGGTCCCCAGTGCATCTACCAACCCAGAAAATGTGAAGAAGAGCAACCCAGTAACTTTTAGCAAGCCCTTTTCTGCAAGCATGTGAAAAATTCCATCGGTGACATGGAAAGGGGATTTTATTATAATATTACTGCTTGCTACCTGTTCTATCTTTGGCTGCACAGACGAACACAAAACACTATTTAGAGTCCCAGTCTCAGAGTAGACAAGAGAGCAGTGGATTTAATTTATTTACTGTATATTATGCTGCTGCCACTCAGATCTAATATAAACATGCAATTTCTTCCTCATCTGTGGGGTATTTTGAGCTGAAACTTCACAGATACATTCTGGGAACACCTCAGACGTATATTCCATCTTGTAAAAAGGCATTATAGGTCTCCTTTAAAGCAATGCCTAAATGTAATATTACTTTATACTTACCAAAATTTTGCACACTCTGACATTATCGACATTGAAATTGCCAGATTCGGGGAAGGTAGAGACTGTAAAACAAGTAATAAAAAAATAAAATGATTAAAACAACCCATAAAACATCACCACAGAATTAATCTGAACTTTTCCAGAGTACACTGAAGCAACCATGCCTTACCGCAGGCCTGTGCAATGAGGTTGGCCAAGAAGTCCTCATTGCCGTACTGTTTGCTCATGACGGCTGAGCGGATCATGGCTGTGGCCTCATCCAGATCGTGCAGGTTCTTCACAGACGAACAGACGCACTCAGGCAGAATCTCAAGAGCTTTCTTACATGCCATCTCATAGCCCTCAATCACCTGGAATAAACAAACAACATTCATCAGCTCAGGCAAATATGCTATCTATAAGGCAAATAAGTTATATTGTAGTTCTATATAAAATTAATAAATTGTAATTAAAATATTTAATCCTCATAATGCATTCAGGTCTGTTTTGACTTGGAAGTGATAAAAAATAAAAACTTCTAATGAATGTTAGAGTGTGTTTTCACAATGCGACATCAATCAGCCATTATTGGCGGCACTGAATGTAAACAATGCCACTGAACTTAACGAAACTTGCATATTTAGCTAATTATTACTGCTGAAAATGGTTAATAATTGTCTTGTTTTGGGGCTGTACTAATCGGTCAGACCAGGAAAAACATTTGGAGTACTATAGACTGCCAAAGTTAAAACAAATCAAAGAGAAGAGTGCAAAACAGAACCAGGATTTCCAGGGTAAGAATCTTGACAACATTCATGTTTGTTCTTATCATTTCCGGTCAGGTAGGTAAAATATTAGACATATCTTAAATAATACTGCTCGTACATATCTTTACCAACTATTAACTTTAGTTTGTCAAAAAACTGCACACATTCCTGCTTACTAAGTCCTTTGCTATATGATTTAGCAGCTTCCACATGTTTTCCTGTGGTTTAGACAGCAGAAATTAGCAGAACAACTTCTTCAGTAATACATTAACTGTGCAATTCATGCTGTTGCCTACATCCAAGTTTTGCCAATATGGCCACGCATCTGGGTAACTGACCAAACAGTGATGCATAGTTTTTAGCATGGGAACCAAACTTTAGGCCCAGACAAATATATAGATATAACTAGATATAAACAGACAACAGATATAACCATTTAGTGATAACATCTTCCTTACACCGACATATTGCATTAGAGCAGTTGTTTACTGACCTCTGAAACAGACAGGCCCATCCTTAGCAGCTCCTCTGCAAGCTCCAGCAGAGCACCAGCAAACACCAGCACAAAGTTTGTGCCATCACCTACTTCCTGCTCTTGCATGTGGGATGCCATCACAATCATTTTGGCTGCCGGGTGCTGAACCTAAAGGGGAAAAAAGGAGACATAAAATAATATTCTTCCAAATTATATACGGAAATTCATGTTTTTAATCACACTTAATATTATTTACCTCCAGCTCTCTGAGAATGGTTGCAGCATCATTTGTGACAAAGAGTTTCTCCAAGTGGTTGATGACCATTTTGTTCATACCTGTAGAGAATGAAACGATTATGTGAAATCCAGTGATATCAAAAAATATAGTATAAGACAAAGTATAAGACACAGTGGTGAACAAATAAGCCTCACCATTCGGCCCGTATGCAGTTCTTGTGGTATGTGCCAGCTCTTTGCATGCTTGGATGTTCCTGAAAACAGCCTCCTCAAGACCTGAATAGTGCTAATTGTGGAAAACAAATAGCAATCATAAGACAAAAGTCATTTTATGTTTTTAAAACATAGATTCGGGGGTAGTTAGTGGTTTCAATATTCAAAATTGAGTTCACACACCATTACAATCAAACCAAAAAGTAGAAAAAGCAATGCTACATTAGTACAGATCAATCAGAAAGAACCTGATGTAGTAGTTATGATACCTGATGGTACAATGTTTATCAAAACTGCATTTGTCATAGGTATGGGCGTGAATATCTATGAAATACCTCAAATGCTCAATATTTAGAAGCTAAACCGTTACAAAAGCAAATGAATTGAAAATGAAAAACAGAAAGTCTTTGAAAGCAAATTGTGATATTTCGTTGAATCCTATAATAAAACTATTTGACTAGCGCATATCAACAAACCAATGATTACGAATGGGGAACTGCCCTTTTATGGTAAACTACATTATTTATTAGTATTTTATGTTATTTTTAAAGACGTTAAATAAAACGATACATTTAAATAGTTTTGTCATTCTGCAGCTTCCCGAAAATCAATTTCCTTCCTAATATTACTCATAAGTCACTCACAAGACAGGGAGTGATGGAGGTGTGAACGGTGTCGGTCTGTCAGTGGCACATGTCTTCAGCTAACATGCTAACTTCATTCATCCGTTATTTTCTAATGTAACTCAACAATTAAACTCTCAATATTTCATTAAGACCTAATGGTAATGACGGCCTCGTACAAAATCTTATTCTTCAGCTGAAGTCTGAAACGTGTGCTAGTTTTACCGGTAGTTGGACACTATGAGGCCCATGTTCTAGAAACCTCTATGTGGAGTCACCGTGTGCGCTCTAAAAACATCACAGCACGAGCAAAACACTGTTTCAACAGTCTTACCTTCGCACCATCCTTTAACATCTGAGCAAAGCCCGGGGCTTTAGGGACGTGAAGAGCCATTTTGACCAGATAACGTAGATATTAGATTGATGCTGGATGAGGCTGCAGCGCACGAGAAGCATGCAGCTAAGAAAGAACAGGCGCTGCTGCAGAGAGCAGAAACACGGATTGCTGAACCAGACAGGCGAGAAAGTGGAGCGCCGATTGCGTCGATTGATCCACACCCAAAACATATAATTTCTATCCACCTTATTCTTCAACGCTGAAGTAAGCATATGAGCGAGACTTACGCTTCATTATCCGCTATAGGGAAATAACGAGAGTAGCTGGACGCAGATGAGAGCGGAAAAATTTGCCAGACCCATAACATTTGCAAATGGCTTCACCCACTCCTACATTAAAAATAAGGTGGATTATTCTGAATATATATTTATTTATGTATTTTGGAGCATTTATTTATTTATGTTTAAAATATTTAAATTTCTCATTTTAAATGTCAAATTTAAATGGCAAAATCATTTTAATATACCTCTTATATTGTTAATTATTCATATCACTTTGAATAATTAATAGTCAAATTAATTGTTATGATTATTTTTTTCTGAGCCAAATTAATTTATGAAATTATTCTATTATATTTTTATTACATTTATCCATTTAGCTGATGTTTTTATCTTACAAAAGAGGAGGAAGAAAGCAATTCATTAAGGAACTATTATTTATTATTCTATTATATTGATCTATTATATTTTAAATATCTTTGTTTCTTATTTCTAATTTAATTTTTAAATTGCAGAATAATTTTAATATACCTCATGTATCATTTTCTTATATTTTATTTTATTTTATTAACATTTATTTATTTAGCCAATGCTTTTATCCAAAGTGACTTACAAAAGATAAGGAACAAAGCAGTTCATCCAAGAACTATTATTTATTATGTTATTAAATTGATCTGTTTTATCTGAAATATCTTTATATTTGTATTTCTAACTTTAATTTTAAATTGCAAACAAATTGAATAGCTCATATATATATATATATATATATATATATATATATATATATATATATATAGCCAATGCTTTTATCCAAAGTGACTAAAGTGGACAAAAAAAGCAATTCATCAAATAATTATTTATTTATTATTCTATTATACTGATCTATTTTATTTTAAATAACTTTATAATTTTATTTGTAATTTTAATTTTACATTTAAAAAGGCAAAATAATTTTAATATACCTCATATATATAGTTAATTATTCATATCACTTAAAAAAAGTAAATTTATTGTTATTATGAGTTTTTCCTGAGCCAAATAAATTTATGAATTTATTTCATTATATTTTTATTACATTTACATTTATCAATTTAGCTGATGCTTTTATCCAAAGTGACTAACAAAGCAATTAATCAAAGACTATTATTTATTACTCTATTATATTGAACTATTTTATTTTAAATATTTTTATATTTCTGCCTTTAAATATCATTATATAACTTAACACATTATATAACACTGATTTCAATATGTGTGTGTGTGTGTGTGTGTGTGTGTATTAGCAAATTTAGCAATTTCTAATTTTAAATGTAAATAAAATTATTTAAATGTAAATAGAAAAAACTTTGACATATCTCATATATGTTGCTAATCATTTATATCACTTTAAATAATTATTAATCAAATTAATTGTTACTTGGTTCAAGCTCAAAAAATCTATAAATGTATTCTACTGTACTGATTTATTATTTTATTATTAATTGATCTGTTTTATTTAGTCTACTTAATATCTACTAAATATCTTTATTTTTTTTATTTAATTTCTATATTTATATTTGAAATATCTTTTTTCAAATATTTTAAATCTATTTGAATGCTATATTTGAACAACTTGCATTTTGCAAACAATTGGATGTACACATCTCTGAATGCTAGCACTGGTGATTATTATTAATGTGATTTGTAACAAAAAAAAGTTACAAATCACAATCCTGACCCATCTTCCAAGAAAATACAAAACAAAAATCCAACCTTTGCATTGTTCTTGTGAATGTGTGGGTGACTCAAAGCTGATTGGAGAGATGGACATTGTTCTAGAGTAAAGTCATGCCATCTGAGCCATTTAATTGGAGTCTGGCTGGCACACACAGAATCACAGTGCCACTCTGACAGCCTCCTGCTGAAGACCTATGATTACTTTGGCTGTGTTCGTGAACCTGCTTTTGGCTTCTCAGTGTACACTACGAGGATTACTGCTAGTTTATTGCGACTTTTTACAGTACAAACAGTGAAGAAGACCTACAGGATTCTCAATGGAGTTTCTACAGCTCTGTGTCTTTTGCTGAGCAACTCTTAGGGCTCTTTAAAGATTCTTATTACAGAGTTTTCTGCAAATACGTTTACACTGTCAGGTAAGGGGTTTTATTGTCTCATATAATCATATTTGTAACCAACACATTTGTGAACTTCTTTAAAATCTTGTTTTAGCTCTAACAAAGTCGAATTACAGTAGCCAACAAGTTGCAGTTTTTTTTATGACACTAACATGAAAGGTTTGCGTCTTCTGTAATGTTCAGACATAAAAAATAAACATGAAATATAGTAAATATACACAGTGTTACTATAAACCTGCACAAATATGATTTCATAAGTCATTTCAACACTATGAAACACAGTCCGGCCAATAGAGACGCATGATCTCATTTGCTGTCTGGAGGGGGATTTATCTCCAATTATTTGATCCCTGATGCAACTTTGGGCACATGATGAAACCGTTTCATGACCCCTGAAAGGCTGCTGATCTCATACATCTGAACCATAAGGTTTATATAATCCATATCTGCTGTTTTTCTAGGAATAAATGATCACCTCAACTAGACGAGTCTCTGCAGATAAACCTGAAGTACAAATCGCTTTCAGCCTCGACGAAACCTCAGGTAACGTATTTACTAAGATGATTATTTTCGATGTTTACATGCTTGTGACAAAGGCACTGTGATGGAGAGACTAAAATAGAGTTGGTTCCCCCCGTGCTGCACGGTCTATATGATGCGTGACTTCTACCAAAATGGCAACAGGCAAAAGCCACCCAAAGCCTCTCATGTGGGATCAATTCAACTTTTGCCATCCTTTACAAAGAAACAGGTGCCCCCTCTATTTTAGTTGATCTCTGGCATCTTAAAAACAAAATATCTACCTAGCCACAAAGTCAACAGCGCTGTCAAAGTGTTTTACAGCTATTCGGGCAAATGCTTTGATGGCAGCTGCTGCCTGGGCATTGCAGCATCAGGTTTCTGTTTTAATACCTCACTGCTGCATGATTCACTCATTTGCTTTTAGAACACTGGCCTAAATTTAAAAGCATTTAATACTTCATGCTTCACCGCTCCTTTGCTTCACGTCCTTTTCTTTCTTTCCCAAAAGTGGAAGACAAATAGAGCCCTACAAACATGCTACATTTAGCCTTCTAAGTTAGTTTTGAACCTTGTAGACCCATTTTTCTTCATTTCCTTTTTTTTTTTTGTTTTTTTTTTTTGTGCGTAATCAACAGTCACTCGTTAATGAAAACTATAAAATGGAAAAATAAATTTAGATTAACTGAAATAAATAAAAAATAACATAACTAGGAGGAACAAAAGCTAAACTAAAATACATTTTCACAGCTCAAAAAGAAACTATAAATAAATATATAAATAAATACAAAATTACTGGGGAGAAGAAATGCTAAACTTAAATACATTTTCATAACTCCAATATGAAACTATAAAATAAAAACATAACTGGTGAGAATAAAGGCTAAACTAAAGTACATATTCATAACTCCAAAATGAAAATAAATAAATAAATAAATAAAAACAAAACAGGGGAGAATAAAAGCAAAACTAAAATATATTTTTATAACTCTAAACTGAAACTATATAATAAAATAAAAACATAACTGGGGAGAATAAAAGCTAAACGAAACAAAATTTTCATAACTCCAAAATGAAACTGTAAAATAAAATAAAAACAAAACTGGGGAGAAAAAAAGCTAAACTAAAAGAAATTTTTCAAAACTAATAAATGAATAAATAAATAAATAAATAAAATACAAAATAATAACTGGGGAGAATAAAAAATAAACTAAAATACATTTTCATAACTCCATAATGAAACTATAACTTAAAAAAATAATAATAAAATAAAACAAAACTGGGGAGAACAAAAGCTAAACTAAAACATATTTTCATAACTCCAAAATGTAACTATAAATAATAATAATAATAATAACAAATAAATAAAATAATAATAAATAACGTAACTAGGGAAAAACAAAAGCTAAACTAAAATAAATTTTCATAACTCTAAAATGCAACTATAATAATAAAATAAAATATATTTTCAAAATGAAACTATAAAATAAAATAAATAAATATAATAACATAATATAAATGGGGAGAATAAAAGCTAAACTATAATAAATTTTCATAACTCCAAAATGAAACTATAATAAAATAAAATAATAGGGAGAACAAAAAGCTAAACTAAAATACATTTTCAAAACTCCAAAATGAAACAATAACAATAAATGTATAAATAACTGGGGGAGAACAAAAGCTAAATTAAAATACATCTTCATAACTCCAAAATGAAAAATAAAATGAAATTCAATATTTCACTAAAATAAAATAAAATAAAATAAATAATATGCAAGGCAAGTGTATTTATATAGCACATTTCGTACACAATGGTAATTCAAAGTGCTTTACATAAAAGGAATTAAAGCCATCATAAGACAATAATCGCACCAATAAAATCAAGGAATTTAGAAACATTTAAAATAAAAAACATTTTAATTGATCATTAAACATTATTATTATAATATACATTGTACATATAAGGTAATGCATACTACATACATTATAGTTATACATAAATAATTATAATATAAACGCATGTGTCATGTGTTACACTGGTTAATGAAAAAATGCAAAAATAATAATAATAATAATAATAATAAATAAATGTAACAAATAAAACAACAACCAGAGAAAAAGTAGATTCAAAAGTTTTAATCACTCCAAAAGTAAAATAAATAATAATAAATTAATAACAATATAAGAAAATCTAATTATTTAATTTAATTATTTCGTTTTTATGCTTACAAATAATTATTATATGAAATTATATATAATTCACTCAGTATCGTTCTCATTTTTGACCAAGATGGCTTTTGCATTGGAACTTTTAATCTTTACTTGTAAATATATATATATGGTAACACTACAATAAGGTTCATGCATATACAGCATTTATTAATCTTTGTTAATGTTAATTTTAACATTTATTAATACATTTTTCAAATCTTGTTAACATTATAGCACTGTGAACTAACATGAATAAGTAATTAACAATTGTATTTTCATTAACTAATCTTAATGAAGATTACCAAATATAGTAACAAATGTATTGCTCATGGTTAGTTCATGTTAGTTAATACATTAACTGATGGTTACCTAATGAACCTTATAGTAAAGTGTTACCATACATAATATAAAACAATGAAAGACAAAGAATGTTTCTCCCCACCAGGCCACATTCTGCGGGAATCACGTGCATATCATGTTTCAGATAATACCCTTGCAAATTTGAATGTATATTTATCTTTTAATTGGCCGTCTGAGTGATGCATGACTGTAAACAGGCCTGTTTTTAGCTGGTTGCATCAGAGGATTCTCAGCATGAGTGAGTGAGCCCCACTTGGACATAGCTGGCATGGCGGGAATCAACGCAGACAAGCTGTCTTTCAGAGCGCTCGTTAAAGACAAGTCATTGCGAAGAACCTGGGAGATAGTTACTTTCAATCTGTCCGTTCAGGATTTAGAGTCCATAGCTGAACAGGTGCTGCTCCAATTTGGCTTTTGCCACTGATCTGGAAACAGTTTCTAGGTGAATGACCACGTATGTTTACACTAGGGAAACCGGACTTAGATCAGTGTAAACAGCGAACTGAACATGATGTGTCGTGTGCGGTGTGGTATAATTTAACTGATTAGATGGATGTACATGTCACCGCTAAGGCCTTGGAGTTATCTCGGACATTAGCATTCTCATACCACACATGTTACTCTGGCTTTCTTTTCCTCACAGAGTTGAAAGATGCAGAGGATCCCCTTCCATCATTCCCTGACCTTGAGCAACGTCTGCAGGTAAAGTTTATTAATAAACTGTTTAAAACATGACCGCATACATGCTTAGGATATTAATTACAGTGTCTGCTGGAGAAAACAGACCCTGATAGTAGTACATATTATACATCTGACTTAATATCTCACAACTATAAATGTATTGTGTGTGATAATCACAGTTTGGGCTCATATTATAATAGTGTGATGTTATGATGGGTTTGTACAGAAGGTGAAGTGAAATGATCCTGCACGAATCGGACAGAAATAGGTCCACATTCACCCACAACATTATGAACATCTGTAGATCACTGAAATATTTTACTGCTGCTTTAAATGGTTTGTTGTTGTCTCTTCCTTGACTGAGGACATTTGTTCCTCTTTTGACTATTTTCAATTTGTTACGTAACTTTTTATTTGGTTTATTTAACGGGAAGTATAGAGAATCAAACTTTCTTAAACGTTTCAGCAATGCTTCTGTAAGACCACAAGATGGCATCAGTTTGATTTAGTTTTAAGTTATCATTACCGTGGACAGGAAATCAAAAATGAATGCTAATATAAAAATAATACATTAGAAAATAAAAATAATATTATTAAATAAAAACATTATTATTTTTTTTTTTTACCAGTAGAAGCCCATCATTTTTTATTATTAAAAATACATTTATTTAATACAAAATAATAATTAAAATAATAATTACATTTAAATATATTTATCAAATGAAAAATTTTATCTTTGTCACTAGAAGACCATCAGTTTTATTATTAATATTATATGTTGTTTAATTATTATTAAATAATAATTACATTACATTATTACATATATTTATTATTATTATTATTATTATTAAATAAATGTACTAAATGCAAATAATTATAATAATCTTTACATGTATTTTTTGCCATTAGAAGCAGATACATGTATATTATTATTATTATTATTATTACATAAATACATAATATAAATATACATATATTTATTAGATAAAAACTTATAATTATTGAATAAAAAACATTTAATCTTTGTCACCAGAAGCCCATCAATTTATTATTATTATTATTATTACTATATATTCTTTTTTACATTTTTGCCACTAGAATCCCATAATTTAATATTATTGTTATTTATTTTATTTTTATTTTTATTATTATTAAATAAATTTAATAAATACAAAGTAATAATTATAACAATCATTACATTTAATTTTTAAGCCTATTTCAGAAGCTCATATATTTATTATTATTATTATTATTATTATTATTGTATAAATACATAATATAAATGTTAATATATTTATTAAATAAAAAGTGATAAAGAATAAATATTTTTTATTTAATAATTGTCACTAGAAGCCCGTCAGTTGTTTTATTATTATTATTATTATTATTATTATTATTATTGTTGTTGTTGTTGTTGTTGTCGTTGTCGTTGTTGTTGTTGTTAATTATTATTATTACAATTATTACAATTATTATTATATACAATTAAACTTTTTTACAAAATGTTTATTACATTAAATAAAATAAAAACATTTAATTTTTGCCACTAGAAGCCCATAGTTTATTATTATTATTCTTATTATTATTATTAAAAATACATTTATTAAATAATAATTATAATAATCATTACATTGCATTTTTGCCATTTGCCATTACATATTATTATTCTTATTAAAAAGCATAATATAAATATATTAAATAAAAACTGATAATTATTAAATAAAAAATATTTAATCTTCATCACTAGAAGCTAAGCAATTTAATTATTATTGTTGTTGTTATTATTATTATTGTTTAATTATTATTAAATCAACATTTTCATTACAAAATCATTATTAAATTAAAAATATGAACTAAAAATATTTCATTTTGCCACTAGAAGCCCATAATTTATTATTATTATTATTATTATTATTATAAATAAATGTATTAAATACTAAATAATAATTATAATAATAGTTATTATTATATTAATTATATATCAGAAGCCTATACATGTATTATCATTATTGTCGATGTTGTTATATTAATACATAATATAAATATAAATATATTTATTACATAAAAACTGATAATTATTAAATAAAAAATATTCCACTAGAACCTCATCAATTGTAATATTATTATTATTTATTATTGTTGTTGTGTAATTATTATTAAATATAAAGCTTTATTACCAAAAAAACATAAATATGTCACTAGAAGCTCATGAATGACACAATTTATATCTAAAATACTTTTTTTGGACTTATTGTGGAATGTATGAAAAACATATACTTGTCTTCATAATCATTCACTGTAATGTAATAGCTTGCTTTTTTCGGGTGATGTCCTCCAACTTTTCACAACACAATCAATTCCTGATGGATGAAATGCCTACTATTCTTTTCCCCTATGAATATGCTGTTTTGCTCAAAAATACGTTACATTACGCAAGTGAAATGAAGAGTGAATGCTGTTTCATGCTGACATGTAGGGTCGGTTTTGATTGTTGACAACTACTTCAGTACTTTTTCCTCACACAATTTCCTCATAACTAGTACAGTACTGATACAAAAAAGGCTTTGCCACTAATATATATATTTTACACAAAAAAGGCTAAAGGGAGCAAACTCTAAGAGCCTACATGTGTCAGAATGAAATGTGCTGACTAAAATTATTAATTATCAATTCCATATGGTGTTCAGAAGAACAGTGCTTTGAGCATTTAAAGGAAGATTCCCCATAAAAGTATCCCTCTTTGAAATGCTGAAATTGTCCTACATCAAAAATCATAGTTTGGACTTAACATGCACACGCACACACCCACACATTAGGGGAAAAACTGGGAGAAGTTGTGTATGATATTCTGTAGGACTGTGGCGTGAGTCATTGCGAAAGAAGAAGTTCCTGACACAAAAGGAATAAAAAAGTCAAGCGGCTCACCAACTGTTTCCACATATTATGTTTGATCTATTGATTGAAACCCTCTTGTCAGACCGTATGACGTTTCTGCGTATATTCCATGATGTAGCAGACGATCCAAATATAACATCATAAAGTTCCTGAATTCATCTAAAGTCACTCTAAAGTATATAGACTGACTGTAACAGACCGTATGTGTCAACTCACTCAATAAAAAGAGCAATTGTGGTTTGTGCAGAAGTATTAGGAAAAATAAAACCATTTTACTACTAAACAGTGTGATGTAATAATGTCATCACCTTCCTCACTAGCCGGTGCTGCCGTGTCGCTCTCTAAAGGAGTCCATTGAGGTGTACAAAAACCACTGCAAGATGGCCAATGAGTTCAACCAGGTCAAACATGAAATCGCCACGCTGGAAGACAGAAAGTAAGCTTCAAAAATAACACAAACATGAGACAGATTTCAAATTCAGAGCTGTTAATTACCCTATTAATTGTGTATTGTGTTTGTACTGTCAATAAATATACTCTGATACAGTATGTTCTGTATAAACACACACATTGTTGCAAGTACGAACAGACAGACAACTGATCAAAGCCGCCATTGTCTGCCTTCATGGAGTTTTCTTAAAAGTCATGCTGCTCGACTGGTTAAAATAGGCCTGTGTAATCATGACAAGACCTGACATACTGTATTGTGGTATGCAGGACTTTTTTGTTTTTTTAACATTTACATTGCAGAACCACACTTTGTTGAAAATAAAAGTGCACTGCAAAGCTTAACAATACTCCACTTTTAGCATTTCCCAGTAACACTTTAAAAAAAAATCTTGTTGAGTTTTTAAAAAGTACATTTGTATTTTCAAAACGTACAGTATACTAGTATGCAATAGTCGTGGAATGTATGTAAAGATAAGTAACGGTAAATACATAGTTGCACAACTTATTTAAGAATCTTTCTCTCTCCCTCTCTCTATATATTTTTTTCGTAATTTAGTAGCCTATAAATTCGTAAATTAAAAAAAAAAATACAAAATGCATGTTATTTTTAATTTAATATTGACCTGAATAAGATATTTCACATAAAAGACGTTTACATATAGTCCACAAGATAAAATAATAGTTGAATTTATAAAAATGACCCGATTCAAAAGTTTACATACACTTGATTCTTAATACTGTGTTGATCCACAGCTGCTTTTTTCGTTTAGTGATAGTTGTTCATGATTCCCTTGTTTGTCCCGAACAGTTAAACTGCCCGCTGCAGAAAAGTCATGTAGGTCCCACAGATTCTTTGGTTTTTCAGCATTTTTGTGTATTTGAACCCAACCTAAAAATGACTGTATGATTTTGAGAACCATCTTTTTAAACTGAGGAAACTATTACAGAAGGTTCTTATGCTCCAGAAGGAGCAAACACAATGCATTAAGAGCCGGAGGGTGAAAACTTTTGGGATTTGAAGATCAGGGTGAATTTAACTTATTTTGTCTTCTGAGAAACATGCAAGTATCTTCTGTAGCGTCTGAAGTACAGTACTTCATGAAAAAAATATGATATTTAGGCAAAAATAAGAAAAATGTACACATTCTCATTCTGTCCAAAAGTTTACACCCCCAGGCTCTTAATGCATTGTTTTTCCTTCTGGAGCATCAGTGAGCGTTTGAACCTTCTGTAACAGTTGCGTATGAGTTTCTCAGTTGTCCTTAGTTTAAAAAGATGGATCTCAAAATCATACAGTCATTGTTGGAAAGGATTCAAATACACACAAATGCTGAAAAAAAACAAAGAATTTTTCTGAAGAACAGGAGGAAGTTTGACTGTTTAAGACAAAAGGGACTCATGAACAACTATCATTAAAAAAACAACACAGCTGTGGATTATTCAGGTAACAACACAATATTAAGAATGAAGTGTATGTAAACTTTTGAACGTTTTTATAAATTCAACTATCATTTTCTCTTGTGGACTATTTGTAAACGTCTTTTATGTGAAATATCTTATTTAGGTCAGTACAAAATAAAAAATAACATGCATTTTCTATGATCCCTTTTATTTTGCTAAAATAATTAACATTTTGCAGATTCTGCAAGGTGAATGTAAACGTTTGACTTCAACTGTACTATGATATACAGTATATATCTGGTCCTGGTTTACTTACAGAGGAAACACAAGAACTTTCATGTCATCTAAATGCCACTGTAAATTTCCAGTGTCTGTTCTCTGTCTCATTTTCTTGTTTTTTCCTAAAGAGGAAAACACATGAACTTTTTCAGATACACTGAGTTCAGATAAAGCACTCCTTGTGCAGTCCACACTTTCATATTAACCAAGAAGACACAGAAACGTCACCATTCTACAGCCCTCCTCAAACGGTTAACAACAGTCCAAAGGCCATACACAGAAGAGTGCCTAGTGCTTTTGTGAGCTAGTGAAACATTACAAACCACAGCATCTAGAAGTGTACCGTCTACAATATATTTTTTTCCGATTGAGATCATTGTATCAACCCAGGTACTCAAAGCGATGGTGTCGACATTTTCACTTCCTATAAAATAGTTTCGGGCACAGAAACCGCTGACTGCAGTCACCTGTCTGACACCCAGCCCACATAATATGTTATTTATAATATGGCACACACCTTTCGTATCATCATTACATTAAATACAGTCATTAAAAGAAGTGATGTCATAAATGATTATAACGTGTTATTATGTCACGCTCAGGAGGGAGCTCATGGCGGAGCTGCTAGAGGACGAAAAGACATCGATGGAGTTTGCACGACTTGAGGAGGAATACAGGATACTCACGGAAGAGAACCAGAATCTGATAACAGTCCATAGTCAACGTGCACAGCAGTTAGAGACGCTCCGAGTGATCAGTCAAAAGAGGCAGGGCTCCTCGTGACCTTTGACACAAATGAAAAGAGCTTTCACCTCTGGGTCTTTACTACTTCTTATAAACATCTCAGCATTCCTTCAGTGCTTGTGTAATGCACTGAAGCAGAAAACTGATCTTGTATCAGTGTGCTTAGACTGAGAAACTTAAGCAATGTATATTTAATATATTTTAGGCTAATATGGGCCTGTTTCATAACCTGACATTGCATTCTGAATATCTACTATTTCTTCTTCTTTGTGTGTTTTAAGGGCGTGTTTGTTGACAAATGTGCTTCACTCACTTATGCTGTACAGCTGAAATGCTCTGTTCTGCTGTGAAAGTGTAACTGTTACTCTCAGTAAAAGTTTTTACTGCTTACTGTCTGCCAGTTGCATAAAAAAGGAATTAAGGAATTACATTTCTGGTCAGCTATTTGAGTTCAAGCTAGGTGACGCTAAATGTATGACTACACGCCATTGTTTAGTCACTCAGCAATAGGGAACTTGGGTTTCGAAATGTGATCTGCTCATTTTAGGATTGTGAAACCCTGCAAAAATATCAATGGCTGACACCCCCATCCCACACAGCTGAAATACCAGCGGTGTATGTCCACAAACCAGTTTAGTAGCATGAAATGTTTACTTCCTCCAGATTGAGGGTTTATTTAGTCTAAAACTTTGTTTAGTTAGTCTAGGTTTTCTTTTCTTTATCAGAATTATGATTGTGAATGTTAAAAAATGCATTTAGACTAGTGAGTAGCATTTTACACTACAGTGTTTACACACATCACGTCCATGTACAAAACTAACCATAATACGTAATTGTACCAGAAAAGAGTTACATATTCATATATATATATATATATATATATATATATATATATATTTAGTATAAGGGGCCATTCACACAGAACACGTTTTTCCATTCCAATGCGCTACTTTTCCATTGTTTTTCTATGTAAACGCGCTTCATGGACGTACGCTCGCGTCTTTTGCAGCGCCTCCCTCAGGAGCGCCGCGATTTTAAGACGCCTTGTCAAGTTAAAAGAATTTCAACTTTTACACACAGCACCGCTCATCAATATCAGTTCTATAGCAGTGGACCAATCAGAAGAACTCGGAGGCGAGGCAAGCGTTGCGAGCTTCTGTTTACATTAGCAAGTTGGCATGACAACTGTTTTATTTGACGGCAACATGGCGGAGGAGGCACTCGTAGTGGCTGTGATACCCTGAATTATAATATTTCTTCAAGCGATTATCACGACTTGTTCTTTAAAATGGAACTTGGACAGAAATATCTCTGTCACTGAATATATACTGAAAATGCCCCTGATTATCGTTATTGCATCACGTCTCAAAAGCGCGTCTCGAGACCCTCGCGTTCTATGCTGCGCTTTTTGTTTAAAACCATTCCTGAGCGCTGCGTTTCGCGTTTTTAGAAAACTAAAAACTTTAGTCGAAACTATGACTTACAAAGTGGAAATTACGACTTTAAAAGTCATAATTATGAGAGAAAATCGACCTTATGACACTTAAATCATAATTATGAGATTTGCCCCGGTTGCACAGAGAGTATAAACCTGTAGTCCTAGATTAAAATGTAAAGTCTGAGCTGTTTCAGCTCACATAAAATTGCACTGACTGATCTTTAAATATATATGCCTTTGTTTTGTGTCAAGATGCACACTAGTAGCCTAATGTTTTTTTTTCTAAGCACGTTTATAAAAATTACTTAAATGTCCTAATTGAACTTTGGCCTAATCCTGGTTTAGTCTAATCCCTGTCTGTGAAACTGGGCCAAAAATTCAAAATTATGATTTAAAAAGTAGAAATTATGACTTAAGTCATAATTACGAGATAAAAAAAAAGTCGAAATTGTGACTTCACAAGTCTAAATTGACTTACATTGGTCACAGGATAGTGGTCTAATGATAAATAGGACATTCTAACACCAATTAATTTCTCTAAAAACAGTTTGGAGGTCCAGTCAGTAGACACCTTAATAAAGAATACCAGACAAGCAGAATATATCCCAGAATATGGACGCAACCCGAGGAGTTGCACGTTAAGCATTTAGCCTACTGGAAGGAGACAGTGTTAATAATAATAATAATAATAATAATAATAATAATAATATATATATATATATATATAGATAGATAGATAGATAGATAGATAGATAGATAGATAGAATTTCAATTTAGTAGGTAATTATGACTTAAGTATGTCATAATTCCGTGGCCGGAATGGGCTTCCATACACTTGGAAAGCAAAGACTTATTTAAGCATTATTGATTTATGTTATGTAGACACATCGCGTGATTTAATGTGCTCAGGTTCAAATATTCAGTATAGTTAATATTCCATTTCACTATTTTTTGTAAGTTTCCTCACTGGACTAAAGAGGTTAAATTATGTATCTGTCAGCCTGTGGCTGAAAACCAAAGAGGTCTGGTGGCGAAAAGTAAGGAAGTAGTGACGCTAAAGGTCGACAGAACAGCGAGCCAATGAAAGGAGGACTGTGTTTGCGAAGGCGGGACAAAAACAATTTTTTGGCAAAGTCACATGACACCAGAGTGAAACACAAGCGCCTCCTTGTTTTCATAGTTACAAGTGAGGGCTTTAAGCAAGCCGAGTTAGTATGTAGTATCAAATCCAACGTTTCCTCTCACTCTCCGATGATATGACAGGTGAGTGTATACGACCTCTTGTGTTTTTCTCAGTTTTGTGTGTCAATACGTTGATCTGTGAACTTTATGGGTAAAGTTTAAAGTGTGTAATTTAAATGTAAAAACGTATTAAATGGTTTAGTTTAGATATTGTGAGTTTTTTCAATAATCACGGCTGTGTTCTTTTGTATAGATGTCTTTTTTTTCAGTCGGACGAAGGTGGGCGGTGTGTCAAAACATACTGAGCCTTCTACCTAGTAGACAGCATTTCGAGCGCGTATCCGCGTTCCAAAGGTTCTATTCGAACATTTAAAGCGCGCCGGGATGCTGTCCAGGTAGGCGGCTCACTAGATTTTGTGACACGCATAATCTTCGGTTTTTTATTACACCCAAGGCGCGTCTGTTGTTTTTACTCGACACTATATTAGGCAAATGAGTTAAAATGTTTCCATTTAACAACATAAATGCTTCAGCTGGGCTGTATAAGACAACCGGTCTCTAAGTTCCTCATAAAGTGGAGGAGTTTAATGGAAAGGGACAGACGGGGAAAATGCTTGCTCATCCTTTATCAGCAAAACCCAATGAGTCAGCAGTGAGCGCGCACACTCTTGCGCCACACACGCACGCGCGCATACACACTACTCATGACTTGACTAGGTCAAATTCTCAGTACAGTTGAGATAAGGAGCTCCCATGGGTAAGGACACGTACATATTGCGTGTTTCAAAAGCATTTTCCCGAGGCGCTTTTGTTTTAAGTCTTACTTCCTGTAAAACAGGAGCTTTAAAGAAAAATTGCACACAGGCAAGATCGCGGTTGAAGATCAAGTCGGCTGTAATTTGTAACTTGCCATCAGCAATACATTTGCAAATGTGATAGTTGTCATACAAGTTCAGTGAACAAGAAGTTTAGAATGAAAAACTTACATTTGAGACACAAATTGGACAGTTAATGAGTAAATAATTCCAAAACAATTCATAACTAGCCAAGCAAAGCACAAAACTGAAACAGAGTCCTGAATAGAGTCGCATAACTTTACTTGTCCACATACAAAATGTCACTCAGTTTTAGTTCCATTGCAGGGTTTCCATTTCCTATTCTCTGCTAACTAGTGAAACAAAAAATAGTGCAACATGCAGGTTCTGAAAGTAAAATCATTTTCTCCATAGGGGAATTGACTTTTAACAATAACCTATAGATCCTTAAAAAGTTTCGTATGCTTTTGTTAAAGCATTCAGGCCACATTAGTTTAACTTATTTTTGAAATTCCAAACTGGAATTCTGATTGAAAAACTAGCAAATATCACTCAAAAAGACCATCACTGCCTTAGTCTCGTTATGCTCTCAAACAACTATATACACTACCCATCAAAGGTTTTGGAACAGTAATATTTTTAATGTTTTTAAAGAAGTCTCTTCTGCTCACCAAGCCTGCATTTATTTAATCCAAAGTACAGCAAAAACAGTAAAATGTAGAAATATTTTTACTATTTAAAATTTGCTGCTCAAAAAAAAAAAAAAAAAATATTATTATTATGTTGAAAACAGAGTAGAATTTATTTGATCAATAGAAAGTTTAGAACAGCATTTACTAAAACAGAAATCTTATGTAACATTATAAATGTTTTTATTATCACTTTTGATCAATTTAAAGCATCCTGGCTAAATAAAAGTATTCATTTCTATAATTTCTTTCTCAAAAACAATTGTACTGACGCCAAGCTTTTGAGTGATATAGTGTATATAATGTTACAAAAGCTTTTTATTTCAGATAAATGCTGATCTTTGGATCTTTCTATTCATCAAAGAATCCTGAAAAAAAAATTAAATACTTATCAGCATATTAAAATGATTTCTGAAGGATCATGTGACACTGAAGACTGGAGTAATAATGCTGAAACATACAATTCAACATGCATACAATTCTTGCATATTCTTTATAAATAATAAATAAACAAATGTTGTAATTTACCTCTTTCATTTGGTTATTGGATTTAACAAAAATCTTTATGGGAAGAATGCTTCTGGAACCAATGCTGCTGAAAAAGTTGGCAAAAATCATAAGGGATTTTAAAATTGTGTTCATGACATGGAAATCTTTGTAGTGAATATATATTTTACAAGTTTTGCTGAGCACTGACAAACATATCGGTCCATGACGTTAGTCTAGTCTAGCGCACGTTATAATCACTGAGGCGTGAAGCTATGAAATTAATCTTTTAGCTATTTATGTATCTGACTAATCTAAGCGTCTCTGATTGGCCAATACATTCATAAGTTCAACACAGGGTGCTTTCACACCTGCCTTATTTAGTTCGGTTGAATCGCACTAGAGTTCGTTTGGGCAGGTGAGAATGCAGCAATCACACTTGGGTGCGCACCAAATGCGGATCAAACAAGAGTACCGAGACCTCCTTGAAGAGGTGGTCTCGGCACGCTTTCAAACGAACCCTGGAGCGGTTTGTTTGTGGTGAGAACGCGATCAGATCCAACGGACCAACGAACCAGGCTTTATCACAATGTATAATGGGCCATTACAGTTCTGTGTAGCTTTGTTGCTTTGCCAATAACGTTACCTCTTAAAATGAAACTGTGAATGTCAGTGGATGAGCACGTCTTCGACATTCAAAATAAAAGTGTGCCTTTTCATTTGATAATGTTGCTGTTCTTCGTAGGTGCATTTTAAAAATGTTTCCCTAACGAATCCTGGACTTGTTACAACAATAAGCCCGCAAAACTGTCGTTCCACACTGATGGGTGGCAGCTATGAGCTGCAGGGTTGCCAGGTTTTCCCAACAAAACCCGCCCAATTGCTACTCAAAAGTAGCCCAATCGCGTTTCTAGGGGGCTCCCCCGGGAAAAATCGCGTTCCAGAGGGTAAAATACATGTTTTGTGGTAGGGTTCCTCTGGTAAAATTAGCATTCCAGGTGCTATTTTACGTTATTGTGGTCGCTTTAACCCGCGGACATGAAAAACAACCCGCGGGAACAGTATGAAAATAGCCCAATTCCGCGGGAAAACCGATTACTCCTTGTATTAACACTTTTGGTCCGTTTAGAAACTTTGCTGTGTGAACGCGTACCGCGCCAAGAATAAAATGCAACAATGTAATAATTTTAACCCCTGTTTTGGAAAGAAGCAATCCATCTACAGGTGTGAAACACCCTAAAAGTAATCTAAATGTATTTCTGCAAAATTATTTTTTACATTTCATTTCAATCGCGACAGCCGTAATACATTGTTTAATTGTGTGGGGGCATTCCATATTTTTTGCCCCTTTCTCTTAAATTTATAGGGCATTTTTGTTCATTTTGTTGACAGTGTCCTTAAGTTGAGCATTTAAATCTATTTTCTATGTTTTTGCCATACAGATTAACTCAGCATGTCGGTGGAAAACTCCAAGTCGTTTAAATTCACCTTCCAGTCGTCCGTGCACAGTTCCCACGTCCTGCAATGTCTGAACGAGCAGAGGAAGAAGGATCTTCTGTGCGATGTGACGATCGTGGCAGAGAACCAGAGTTACCGGGCCCACAGGGCAGTTCTGGCATCCTGCAGTGATTTTTTCAGCGCTCGTTTGTCCAGTCACACACCTGAAGGAATTATCATCAACCTTCCTGATGAGGTAACAACATGGTTAAAGGTCTGAATGTCTGTGATTTTTATGCACTTGATTTAAAATGTTTTTTGTTTTTTTTTCATTTTGAAGGTTACCTCAGAGGGATTTGAGCCCTTGCTGGAGTTTGCCTACACCTCAAAACTCCTCTTCACCAAAGAGAACGTGCTGGAAATCCGTAACTGTGCTTCTGTTCTTGGTTTCAAGAACTTGGACAAAGCCTGCTTTGACTTCCTTCTCCCCAAGTTCTTTGACAGCAGCAGAAGTACACCAAAAGTCCAGAGAAAGTGCTGCAAAACCAAATGCTGCAAATCACGAGGGGGCGAATCGAGCTCGGATAACAAGGATGATGTTATTGATGAAGACAAATCATTACTTCAGCCATCACTGCTTCAGCTTAAAGTCAAAGAGACATCTTGTCCTTCGTCGGTGGCCATTGAGGACGTAGGAGAAAGCTGTCAAAGCCAGAAAGACACCGATTACTCCCTCCTGTGCCCGAAGTACCGGAAGTTTCAAATAGCTTGCGGGAAGGAGCGATCTTGTTTGGATGCTTGTGGCTCGAAACCCATGTCCCTTGACAAGACAGAAGATGACTGTCCTTTAAGCTGCCTACCTTGCTCAAGCAATGAGGACTTATCATGCGAAAAGACACCTCTTATTGGCGATGAAGATTGTCTTCTGCCTGAATGTTGTCCTCTGAATCCTGGTCCTTGCACAGGCCAGCCATCTTTTCCAATTTGTAATGAGTCTGCACAATCCATTTGTGACTTTGCAAAATGGGGAATGTCTTCTCGCTCAGGACCGGAGGATATTGTGAGGCCATACATGACCGATGTCCAGTGCAATGAACAGAGGAGCACGGAGGAAATAGAGGTAGCCAAACAGCTCACGTTCTGGACGGATTCTTGTCAGGCGCCTCCCTCTAGCCTGGGCTTGGTGTCGAAACCCTGGAATCTCAATTGTCTGAAAAGCTGCCAACCAGATCCCAGAGCTGTGGAGTGTCCGTTTCTGCAGAACTTCGGTGCGGTGGGTGCTCATCTGCAAGATGGAGATGGGGGACCCATGTCACAGGACAGTCCATACATGCCCTCCAACCAATCAGGGGAGGACTCTGATAGTTTCGACACAGAGGGGGACAGTGAGTCTTACAGCAGTGAACGAGTGCGCGAGGTGAGGGCTGCCTGTATTTATTAGCGGTGCTTCACTGGTGTGAACAAACACTTTTCCCTAAGCTTTTGTGCTTCAGTGATGCATGAAATTGTGCGGTTTGTTGAGAAAAGATGTGCATTACATTTTTAAGTGAACAAACTTCTGATTATCCTGATGGACAGTAAAATAGGCAATCAATCAATCAATCAATCAATCATTCATAAACTTACTTTATAGACTAAATCGATTATAATCGATAATCGATTACACATTATATAATAAATATTTTATACAAATACAATAATACAATAATAAATAATGACAATAATAATAATAATAATTATTATTATTATTATGTAAAGTTGTTTTGCAATCTAAACTGTTGCAAATTAATTTGAACTTTTTTAAATAGACAGATTATGAATAATTCCAATATAATATGTATTTTTATTATCTTGCTGTTGTTGTCGTAACAACAACAACAATACTAGTATTGCAATATATTATAATTATTTATATGAATAAATATAATATTCATATCACAGTAATAATAATAATAACTATAATTGTTTTAGCAGTCTAAATGGTTGCAAATGAATAACTTTGTTAAATGTACAAATTATGAACTAACAGATATTAAACAGATTAGGAATCATTTATACAAATATGTGTTATTATTTTTGTTGTTGTTATTATAACAGCATTTCAATAATAATAATAATAATAATAAATATTAGTGTTACAATATAATGTATTGTAATTAATTATATTAATGAATGTAATTATGTTCATATTACAGTAATAATAATAATAATAAGTGTTATTATTATCTAAAACGGTTTTGCGATTTAAACGATCACAAATATATTTTAAATAGTTTTTAATTTACAGATTATTAATATTTTATACAAATGTTATGATTATTGTTTATATTTTTGCTGTTGTCAATTTAATAGTAATAATAATAATAATAATAATAATAGTGTTATGTTATAATATAACTCATTATATTAATATTACAGTAGTAAAGTAATAATAATATAATAAATATTATTATTGTTATTATTATCTAAAGTTGTTTTGCAATCTAAATGGTTTTTGTTTTTAATTTACAGATTATTAATATTTTATATAAGTATTTTATTATGTTTAGAGTTTATATTTTTGCTGTTGACATTATTAACAGCAATTTAATACAATAATAATAATAATTAATATTAATGAAGTTAGAATATAATTCATTCTATAAATAAATAAAATTATATAATAATAATAATAATAATAATAATAAATCTAAAGTTGTTTTGCAATCTAAATGGTCACAAATGTATTTTAACTTTTTTAATGTATACTTCAATGTATATTAATATATATTTTATACAAATGTTATTATGATCATTGTTCATGTTTTTGCTGTTGTCATTATTACCAGCAATTTAATAATAATAAATATTAAGATTATGTTAGAATATAATACATTATATTAATAAATGTAATTATATTCATATAATATAATAATAATATTATTAATCTAAAGTTGTTTTGCAATCTAAATTGGCGCAATTGTATTTTAACTTTTGTTTTTAATGTACTCTATTAATATTTTATACAAATATGTTATGATTATTGTTCATGTTTTTGCTGTTGTCATTATTAACAGCAATTTAATAATAATAATATATGTATTGGTATTATTTCATAATGCTTTATTTCATAAATTAATTAATTAATTATTATTAATAAATGTTGTTATTATTATCCAAATTTGTCTTGGAATAGGTTGAAATGGTTGTGTATTTGTTTTATTTTTGTTTTCATAGACTTACTTTATAGACTAAACCTTAGTAGCAGCACATTCCTTTTCTAAGAAGTTGTTCTTACATAAGAGTTGCTTTTATTTCAGAGAAGTGAGTAATTATCTAGTGATACATTAAGTTAGTTACTTTACGTGTTAAAAGCATTGTTAGGTGATTTTCTTTAGATACCCACCAAATGGTGCCATTTATCAGCAGACCTGCTATTAAGCAGATCTTGAGACCCACATCTCATTTAGGCACTAGAATTGCATACAGTTGGGAATTGAATAGTAAGCAAAAACCTGGCATAGATTTGATAACATTTGTTGGACTTTGCACTGTTCAGTGCATTTTGAGCAGGCCAAAATCATACCTACTTTGCACACCTAAGAATGACTTGTCAGACTCGTCCTGAGATCAAAGTCCATATGAGTGCTGAATGAGGACCTCAATAGAAATATTAACCCATAAATCTTATACTCACTGACTGAATTGTGAGCAAAGTTCACATTACAGTGTTGCAAATATAAACAGATTTACTTCCTTCCATTACTAAAGCAGGAAGAATCTGACATATTTGTTAAGACAATAATAGACATGTTGATTGTTTCCCTCCAGATGGCGCTGCCGCTCTCTGTGGACCAGATTGTGTCTCTGAGCAGGAACGACTTCCAGCAGATGCTGAAGCAGCAGTGCTTGACACGGGAGCAGCTCGACGTCGTGCATGACATCCGCAGGCGGAGCAAAAACCGGATTGCAGCCCGTCGCTGCCGCAAGAGGAAACTTGACTGCATACACAACCTGGAGTGTGAAATCGAGAAACTGGTGAGTATATAGTCCGAGTGATCCCTAAAGGCTCAAAGTTTATAGCTGTACACTCATCCGGCACTTCAAATACCTCATTCAGGATTAAAGTTTTCATCTACAGTTGGCATTTCAGTGAATTTCACAAAAACATGACTGGATCAAATTTCACACCAAAATCTTGTGAATTTTGTTCACCCAAAAATTTTAATTACCCCATGATTTACTCAACTTCAATAAATTGTTACATTAATAAAAAGTGACATAATAGATTTACATTGCTAGAAAAGATTTATAGTTTGAATAAATGTTGTTCTTGAAAGAAAAAAATACAGGTTCAAAAAAAAAAAAAAAAACATTGGCGGCACAACTGTTTCCAAAACTGATAATTCTACTAATAATTCAGAATATCAGAATGATTTCTGAGAGATCACGTGACACTTAAGCCTGGGAAACTGAGTAACAGCTGATGAAAAATCAGCATTGCATCACAGGAATAAATTATATTTTAAAGTATATGAAAATAAAAACCATTATTTTCTATTGTAATAACATTTTGTAATATTACTGTTTATTTTTTGTATTTTTGATAAAATAAATGCAGCCTTGACTTCATTAAAAAAAAAAATTGCAAGTCTTACTGACCCCAAACTTTTGAACGATAGTGTAAATGTATAATTAAAAACTTTAATGTCAGGTAGGATTAATTGCGATTAATTTCAGGATAAATGTGTGATTAATTAGTTTTTTTTTTTTTAATCGATTGACACCACTAAAAATAAGTAGTCAGTTTAAATTGTACTTGAGTAAGGAACAAATCCCCCAAAATAATACTTAAGTACAATAATCAGGTATTTTACACCTCTGTTTTTCTTTGCTCTGCAGAGGAGCGAGCGAGAGAAGCTGTCGGCTGAAAGGATAAAGCTGAATCAGATGAAGATGAAGGCCTGGCAGAGTTACTCAGGACTGTATGAGAGGGTCTGTTCTGAAGCCGCCCTCAGACCTGAGCAGCTACAGGTGCTGGCCAAATATTCCTCTCCAGAATGCCCGCTGTCTGCGTTCCTGTGCCCCTCCCCAGACCTTTCTCAGAGTCCAGACGCACACTGGCCACAGGCTTCTGACCTCTCCACACACACCTGTTGCTCTGGAGCCAAACCACCAGTTAGTTCCTCGGTGGAAAATACTGTTGCACAATCAAGCTCACAGAACCCGTTACCTCTCGGGGTCGTAGAAGCTCAGTCACGCACCTGTCCTCCTGATGCCTCTGCTTTTGAGAACAGCGAGTGTAGTTCGATGGTGAAACTCGCCACTGATCTTCTCATCAGCAAGCATGAAACAGACAAATTGTAAAATGAAATGAGTTGGTTAAAGAAAGGACCATGGAAAATCACTGAAGGACTTTAATTACTCAGTAAAGGTGCATTTAACGTGACATTCACTACTGTCCTCGTCTGATCGTAGGTGTACATTATATTTTATTTTTTTACTCGAACTCTATAAGCATTAGCATTCAGTTTGTATTGGTCAGTGTTCAGTGAAGTATTCCTTTACCTAAAATGATTATTTGTAGTCTTAACACTCATGTCCCCGAACATCCGCACATCCTTATGGAATCAGTCAACCTCACAGGATCATTTTTCGACTCACAACACAACAAACCTCATCTCACAGCTTAATAATAAAACCTTTTTTCTACTCAGGGGACATAAAGCTATTGGACTACACTGTGCTGAAATCTGTTTTTGCTAAAACTGTGACACTCAAAATGTCTCAAAGACTTTCGAAGAGACCAGTGAATCTGGGAATCCAACTCTCAGGTGTTGAGAACTGCACATACTGTAGTTTCACTAATGTTGTCATTTTTATGTCATGAAATATATATGGTTTTATCTCAGTTGTGGCAGCAGGGAAATCCATCTGTAAGCAAAAATGGTTCTGTTGTACATGTTGCCTTAAATAAATAATCTAAAAAAATACATTTTTCCTTTTAAATTGAATATGATAACATTTCGATTATTCTGCTCTAACATTTTGCTTGGGACCAAATTATCCTCTCTTCCGAAAGCTTGTTAATAAATGACTTATGTTATGAACATTTGTGCATTTGAAAGATTTGTTTTTCTTTTAATGAGTTTTCTTTTTTAATAATATATTTTATTTTGATTATTTTAATAAAATAAATCCAGTGTTGTTTGTTGTTATTATTAACTAAATCTATTACAATTTTTAAGTAAATATGAAATTATATGTTATATATATAAAGTTTAGCTATGAAACAAAAAATAAATATCATTAACAATAACACAATAATTAACTAAAATTGAAATGAATATTAAACATTAAAATAAAAGCTAATTCAAAATATACTATATGAGTACTATAATATAATAGAAATAAAAGTACACTTTGTAAAAAAATAAAACTTTTTAAATCATAAAAATTACATATTATATAATTATAAACAATTATATATTAAAAAAGCTTAAATATAAATGCAACCAACTTAAAAAAAAGATTGGTTTAGGTATAAAAAATGAAGATAAATTTTAATAAACCAACATTAACACAATCAGAAAACTAAAATTAAAACGAATGCTAAACATTAAAGTAAAAGCTAATTCAAAATGTTAATGAGTACTAGAGTAGAATATAAAAACTAAAATAACACTTTAAATCATAAAAACGATTATTTATTATTTCTAAATAAATCATAATTATATACTTAATTTTCAATAATTATAATTATACAAAATTATCATATATAATTCTAAATAAATATAATATAGAATATATTTATAAACAAATAATTATAAGTAAGAAATGATTATAAACAATCATACATTTAAAAAAAAACTTGAGTATATATGCAACTAACTTAAAAAAGCTTGAGTTTAGGTATAAAAAAAACATATACATATATATATATAAACAAACTAACTTAACTAAATTAACTAAAATTAAAATTAATACTAAACATTAAAATAAAAGCTAATCCAAAATGTTAAGTACTACAACAAAATATAAATAAATTAAAACAACACTTTTTAAAGTATAAAGATTATATATGATTTAATAATTATGTTTTCTACAATGTATATATATATATATATATATATATATATATATATATACACACACACACACACACACACACACACACACACACACACAATTATAAATAAATATTTTTTTATTATATATATACACATAATTATTCAAAAATTATATATTAAAAAAGCTTGAGTATATATGCAACTAACCTAAATAAGTGTGATTTTAGCTATAAAAATAAATTCAAACTAACTATAACTCAAGCACAAAATTAACTAAAATTAAAAAGAATACTAAACATTAAAATAAAAGGTAAATTAAAAATGTTAATGAGTACTACTACTAATAAAATAAATAAATAATTAATTAATAATAGTTACTACACTTTTACTACAATAAAACCATGGTTAATTTTCGTAAGGGTAAGGGGTTAAATAAAAAAAAAAAAAAAAAGGAATCGCTAAGTGGAACGACGGTTTTCGTTATTTGCAGTAACATCAGCTGTACCAACAGATGGCAGCACCCACTCAGACAAAATGTCGTATTTCCTCTGTCTCCTCGTGCTTGATAAACTATCATAATTACAGCACCTGTAGTTGAGTCTGTAATGTGTAAACACGCTCCAGTCTAAACAAAGACAGCTTGAGGACAAATTCGTGAAATAATTTCACATTACAATCTGTGTTGTCTCAGAACTAAGAATGAGCGCTGGGATAATGACAGGCTGTGAGGCATTTTTCATCATTTCAATCACTTTGATGGATACGTTCTGTCCGGCTGTCAGCCACAGAACAGTATGTTCATGTCTGTGTAATATTCCCCTGGGTTAATCTGGCACCATCATCAGCTTCTGTACAGAGACAGCCATCGGTTATAATTGATCTTCATATGACAAAGGACGATCAGAAAACATTCTTTTCGAGTGTCTCAGTATCCCAGTATGCAAAGTACCGTATATGAACAATAAAAACTTCCTGACAATTCACTTACCCCCATGTCATCCAAGATTGTCTTCAGTCGAAAAGAAATGAAGGTTTTTGAGAAAAACATTCCAGGATTTTTCTCCATATAGTGCATTAAGTGCACTTTCACAAAGGGCTCTACACGATCCCAGCAAAGAACAAGGGTCTTACCTAGCGAAACGATCGATCAATCATTTTCAAAAAACAAAAACAAAACATATTTATATACTTTTTAATCACTTCTCAACCTCAGGCATTATGTAATCACCTAAGTGGAAGTACCCAGTGTTTACAAAGGGAACGTGCAAAGAAAGTCAAAGCCCTTTACAAAAACAGTAAAACAGCGATGTTGGACGATTTTGAGTTGTGAGTGAAATAAGTGAAGTCTGCTAGTGGATGTGTTATTCTAGAAAGAGATGTATTCAATACACACACTCAGATTCTTCTAAGGCCAAAAAACAGTAGATTCAAATAGTCTCTTTAAAGCAACTGTTCATCCTCAGAAATAAATAAATGGAAAGGCATGAGGGCGAGTAAATTGTCAAGGGCAAAATTTCATGCTGTGGGTCTATTTCAAAAAGACAACCGATGTTCCGCCTCAAGGTTTTGTGGTCATGAAGCTTATGATAAGACATCCGAGAATGAAGAGGTCTTCTGAGTAGAACACAGATGCATCCTTCTGTGAGGCAAATTGATTTGTTAGATCAACACTGGGTGTGGTTTTATTTTATGCCCAGGTGCCATGGTTTTATTTTAACATGCCACAGGGAACACAGAGTACCTGTTTTGAGAGGAGTTTCAGGTAAGATGAGTGGCGCATGTCACATGAACGTAATCTGTGACCTCATTCATTCAAGATTACAATGTTGAAGACAAAAAAAGAGAGGGACGGCTTGGGGGTTTTGATTAAGAGTTATGAGGTTAGCAGATTAGGGACAGGGAAAACAGTATTACGGCGGTCTAAACCGAATCCCAGAATTAATCAAAATACTAAAAAGGAAAAAAAAAACCTTAAGCTGGGAGTAAACATCATCACATTCAGCAGCACAGTAATATTATGCCATCTGTGTGGATTTGAATAAAAGCTCTTGATCACTGATGCACTCCACAAGTGCAGAGATACGATGATATTCACTTGGTATGAGTCAGTGATACTTTGACATGTTTTTAAATTCGCTTAATTTCCATGTTTTTCAGAACATTACCTTAGCTCCACACAAGCTCACCCCCACAGTCCCAGCGTTATTCTGAACTTGATCTTCTTGAAGATCTGTTCAACAGTAAGCAAATAATTCTCCAGTGCTGGATATAAAGGTTAGTTAGATAAGAGCACCCACTACACACCTTCTCGCTTTCCTCTTTTGACCTCACAGGCTTGGTGTCTTGACGTCGGTTTCTGCAAAATTATCATAAAGAAGCTAAATCAAAAATGTGGTTAAAGGGATAGTTCACCCAAAAAATAAAATTCCAAGCCCGTAAGACCTTTGTTTATCTTCGAAACACAAATTAAGATCTGATCCTGCATAGACAGCAACCTAACTTTCTGTACAAGGCCCACTCTCCAAAATGGTGCTAGGGCAACAGAGAAGAATTGTTTAAAAAAGTTGTTATTTTAGTTTTTTTGCGGACTAAAAGTATTCTCGTAGCTTCATAAAATTACAGTTGAACCACTGATGTCACATGGACTATTTTGTTGATGTTGTACCTGTCTACGTGGTAGAACCCTTGGTGACTATGGAGGGTCAAAAAGCTCTTGGATTTTATCAAAAATATTTTAATTTGTGTTCCAAAGACAAACAAAGGTCTTTCGGGTATGGAAATGACAGAATTTTTATTTTGGGGTGAACTATCCCTTAACACAGTAATGGAACAAAAAAGTAATCATTTAGGCTACTCACCTTCCTTGTCCAAGCTGCTCTTTTCTATTAAATAAAAATTGATGAGGGGCATTCAAAAACAAACAAACAAACAAACAAACAAAACAAACAAACAAACAAACAAACAATAGAAACACCATATTTTTTCGTGTACTGTAACTGACAAGCCTATTATATTTGATGTCTTGCTGCCTCAGAGATTAGCAAGATTAAATTTGCGCCAATGAGTTACATAATAACGTTGTAGACAATAACAGGCCCGTTCACACCAAGAATGATAACGATAACTATAGCTATAAAGATAACGCTCTAAAAATCTTTAAAATTTAAGAGAATAGAGAGAGTTTACACCACAACTATAACGATATCAGGGCAACGATATGGTTGGGATCACTTTCAGAAGGTTTTTTTTTTTTTTTTTTTAACAGCTGATTAATCATAAAACACTGACTACTTCATTCAAATTTAAAGGGCTTGCGCATTTGAATTAGCAGGCAACGTTGTAGAGAAGCAAACAGACATTGCACAGCAAACAGAGTAACATAAAACAAAATTACCTCAAGAATTCAGCGCAGGGTTGGACAGCATTGTCTTGCCTCCTTTGAAGGTGCAATAGAAAGGAGTCCATTTTATTTTTATTCCACTACATTGACTATGCTATGTATCAGATAGTTCTAGCTAGATTCATTGTTTTGATGCGCTTGAAACGTGCGTGCTGAGGACATCTACTGGTTGAAGTCGTGTAAGTGCAACAAAACAGACAGTTATAGTTCATAGTTATCGTTGTTTATAGTTATCGTTATCGTTCTTGGTGTGAACGGGCCTTACTACTACTACTAAATTTATATCACTAGCACAAAGCCGGGTGTTCAACGTATAAGGCTACGTTTCCCAAAAGTATATTCAGCCTAAATTTGTCGCATAACCATAATTGGAGCTACGATTAATTTAGGCTTACCATGCTTTTGAGAAACGCAGTCCACTTTTATTCTTTTTTAAAAACATACTGCACAAAATTCGATTCCCAAACGAATGAATCTAATGAATCGTTTTTTAGTGAATCACAAATATCCACAAAAAGTCCAAATATCAAGTGGCTCTAATGAGCCGCTTCTTTTTAGTGAATCAAACACATTCAGATGTAAGCCAGCTGACTGTTACGAACGGCTGTTCATATTACAAAATGTAGTTTCAGACACACATTTTGTAAGTAATACTTTATAAATATTAATGAATGAAATATGCTTCTGCATAGTAGCCTAGCGTTAAAGGGACAGTTCACCCAAAAATGAACATTCTGTCATTAATTATAGAGTTCATCTTCAGATCACAAATTGATATTTTTGAAAACTGAGAGCTTTCTGATGTTCAAGGGCCTTAAGGTAGAAAGGACCTTATTTTTTTTTAACCTTTATTTTTTTTGTGCGTGCAAAGAAAACAAAACTAATGACTTTATCCAATATTTTCTTGTCTTCCGTGTCAGTCTTGGATGAATGTATATGGAGAGTACAAGGTTGAACACTGATGTCACATTTTACTATTTTAATGATGTTCTTACTACCTTCTAATTCTAAGCTACGTTTACTGTAGTGTGTTTTCGTTTGCTTCGGCTACGGGTGTCATTTATACTACTCCAGCGTTTTTATGACTTTCGAAAACACTGCAAACCCTGTTTTAGTTTAAAAACTCTGGGGTTGCGTTTCAGTGTAAACTTTTGAAAACAATGGCGTGGTTGCCCACATTCGCTCTATGTGTCCTTGACGACCATGTAAACATTAACATCATGCTCATTTGTGGCATCTTATTTCGGAGGCTCATTTAAGAAAAGTAACCATGTAATTGCAAATTAAATAATGAAATTACAGTATTTGTACACCCCAAAGAATAACAGTCACTTTTATTACGGTTACGGTTATATGCAGCATGAATGGTGTGAAATGTGTTTTCGGTTGTGCAGTGTAGACGGTGATCGTTTCTAAAACGCAGTGAAACTGCCAGTGTAGACAAGGAACGTTTTCATTTTAAAGCACTAGTGTAAACAGGGCCTAAGCCTTGAACATGTCAGTTGCACTGCTGTCTATGCAGGGTCAAAAAGCTCTTGGATTTCATAAAAAAAAAATCTTAATTTGTTCCAAAGATGAACGAAGGTCTTACAGGTTTAGAATGACATGAGGGTAATTTTAATCTTTGGGTGAATTATCCCTTAAAGGCCAATTACTGGATTGTAATTTATGGTATATTTAAAAACTGAAGCATTTAGGAACTGGAGAACTGAAACCAGAACTGTCCAGTTCTTTACAGGTTTGGACCAGCATGATGGTAAGAATGATGGAAATGAACAAAACATTCAATTTTGGGTAAACTATCCTTTTAATAGCAAATTAGTCACATTTGGCTTCACCTAATTACAAGCCAATAGAACAAGAGCAAGATGTCTATTTGTTCTCTACACTAACTGCTTCTCAGCTACACAGTGTGAATCTTGTAGTTGATGTCCCATAATACAAAGACCTCTGCAATAACACCACTGTCTAATCAGTGCACAGGCTTGCCTCTTAGACAAAGGTGACTGCTATTTGGCATAAATGGACAGTCATTAGCTCTAATAGAACACTTGGACTGGTGCATGTCATCTCCTATGGCTTAATGTGCGTTTGAGGGTTCTCCTGAGAGCATTTCAGAAACTCTGCACCTGCAGCCCTCATTCAAAATGTCTGTCCCACCCATAGACAGGATGGCTTTATCACGGCCAAATGGTTTAGAGAGTGTATGTGTGTGTGCTGAGTTCTGGGTAAAAGGGACAGTGTATTAGAAAGGCCTGAATGGACATCTCATGCTGAGAGAAAATAACCCAGCATGCTGCATGCATCTGGCGTAATGTCGGACAGCAGGTGTATACCTTTAACTTTGGTAGTTAAATGCACTTCCTGTGTGAATTGTTGTAGGGGAATCTGTTATTGAGGTCTCCTGTTGAAAAACAAAAACAAAAAACAAATGATTTAAGCGTTGATCCAGATACAATAAAATAAAATAAAATAAAATTGAACTAACCAATAATTGAACCCTTTGCTCATTTCCTTATGTCTTTCCAAACCCACAGACAATCTTCTGGAGAATTAGAAATTTAATGAATATCCGGTTGGGTGAATTCGATTAAATGGCAGCACATCATGACTGTCTTCAGCTCCAATTGATTTTGGTTAAAAACAACTCGATAGTTAATTCGCTGAAATACTAAAATCGTAGAAGCTGCCTTTTCTTTCCTGTACGCCATTCAGCACTTCATCCAAGTCCAATAGGTGGTGGTATAAAAGTCAAACAGGTCTGAAACAACATGAGGGTGAGTAAATCATGACAGAATTCATATTTTGGAATGAATTACGCATTGAAAGTCGATTAACTTCAGGCCTGATTTAGTAAATTTGCACCATTATCTGTAAAACACACTGTCAAATTAAATTTCAGTCTGCATAGTTTGTGCATGACACTGAGGAACAACCTGATGTCTTTTTCTCTTTATATCTCTCTTTCCACTGCTTCCTCTCAACCTCGCTTTAAAAAAACATGTTCAATGTGTTTGCTTTGACATACACCGTCCCATAGGTCCTACCGAGCTGTTCAGCAGACAGAGTCGGAGTAGACCTGTCTGTGAAGTAACAGGTGAATGTGAAACAGAAGAGAAATTTCCTCCCTCTCTTTTAAACTAAAGCTTTCAAAATGAATCAAGGTGTTTGTCAGGTTATACACTTGCAAATGCAGGCTTCACATCACAGGATAAAAAAGAAAAATAGCTTAAAATTTGTTGTCCCAAACGGCATCCATTAGCATAAAAACATAAAGCAGAAGACTGATCTGTCATTAGCGTGAGAGTGACACCATACTCTGACTGACAGACAGACAGACAGTCTCTGTTCTCAACTTATGCTGCTATTAATCATCACAGAGGCACTATAGCACACGGATCAGATCCGCAAGGTTTGTTTACTAAAGCTGATCAGGGGACATCGATCTGACCCTCAGCTATGACTGAGGTGTTGTTACGCTGTACTGATATCATATACTGGATCTAAATCGAGCAAACAAGTTATTTATGAGGTTAATGTGATTCTCTTTATGATTTTGGGGAGGAGGAAAACATTTATGTAACATTAACATACAGTGGGTTACAGAAGTCTGAAACAATGAAAATCTTGGAATTAGTTATATATGTGTGTGTATATAATGTTATATTATTTAGTTATTAAAATTAAGAAGAAGTCTGGCATAAGTCAAAAGGTCCAGCTGTCACATTTTGAGTAAAAATTATAAATAAAAAGTAAAGAAATCTCACAATAGGATCTATAACATGCAGTTAGAAAATAGATAGATAGATAGATAGATAGATAGATAGATAGATAGATATAGAACAGATAGACAAAGGCAGGCAGACAGAGATATAAAATGATAGACAGACGGACATAAAGGCAGACAGACAGTTAGATAGATAGATAGATAGATACATACATACATAGATAGAAAATGGCAGACAGAAAGACAAAGACAGACAGACAGACAGATAGATAGATAGATAGATAGATAGATAGATAGACAATAAGCGACTAATTAGTATGTTTGTGACTGCGAAAAACCAAATACTAAGAAATTCTGAAATAAAACAATTTAAATAAAATCAGCATTTGAATCCCACTTTTACATGATAATAGCTCCTGCTTTTAAAGCAAGGACTCCATGAAAGTCGTTTTCAATGGCTCTCACATGTGTTCAGTGAAGTCTGAGGGCTTTGAAAACCGACAGCCAGGCCCAAACAGCCCCGAGCAGTCCTTATCTTCTTAAGTGTGAATGCCCCTCAGTCTCTCTGAAGCGCTATCATTTCTATATGTTTGCCAATAGCCTACGAGCCTCCCCTCACATGTACACAGACTCACTCACAAACACCACAAAACATCTTTCATGGCTAAATTTCCCAGAGGCCAAAACTGAGATAGAAAATGCATTGTCTTTCTGGTCCAGACATGGCTGACCTATATATGTATGACAGGGGCACCAGCATGTCCAGTTGTCTGTGTGTGTGTGTGTGTGTGTGTATGTATATATATATATATATATATATATAAATATAATCAAATTCATCTGGAGTGCAAAAATCTAATCACGAAGATCACCCTCATCTCGGAGCATCTTATCTTTTTTGATATGCATTAAGACACATCTGATGTATTTTTGGCGAAAAGGCGTTTAATCTTCAGAGAGTAATTTGCCTGGGTCATGGAGCAGGTGGCTCTTGAAGTAGAGGTTGACCTTTGAACTTTATTTGATTGTGCCTCAGTTTGAGGGAGAATATTTTGGTCAGTCCCTCGAGGCATGCGCTTTGTGCATAGCAGGCAGTACGTCTTGAATTGTTAGGGTCAAAATGGGAAAAAAGTAATGGAAAAACAGTCATGCCTTACATTCCCTTTGGAACAGTCACGGATTACAAGCATCTTCTCTATTATTTTCTGTTGTTATGTAATGTTGGAATTAATAGAACCTGCGTCACTGATAAAAGAACGTCTGGAACAAGATAAATGCCCAAGTGTGTGTAAAAAACATTACCTTTTATTTATTACATTAAGGACAGCACAAGAAAATGCTACCGTATAATGCAATGTGCTTGTACTTTAATAAATATCTCAAAATAAATTATTCCCTTCATTTTCAGTTCAGATATTACCTGTGTACTTCGCACAAGACCAACACAATCCACATAATACTGATATAAAAACCTGCAAATTTATGAATAAAAAGCACATAAACAATTGGTTGAAAAAACAAACAGCCTCAGAGATTGATTTCACCGGCGGCAGGTACGTCAAAGCAGAGCTGCTTTTTGCTGGAGGTGGATCTAGGCCATTGTCTCTTTCCTCTGGATGCGTTTGGGGTTACATAAGACTCCAGACAGGCCGGTTCTTCCTCTGTGTCTGCCTCTCTTCCTCAACGCCTTGTGGCACCTGAGGGACATGCCCAGGTCTTCCATCACAGCACTGAAAGAGACACACTGTCAAAAAAGAACACGAGGGCTTGTGTGAGTCTCTACACACACACACACACACACACACACACACACACACGCATAAACACAAACACACTTACGGTAGACACACACACACACACACACACACAATTTAGCAGTGTCCAGTCTGGTTTATTAAAATGAATTTAATGCTTATGGTGATATAAAATACAAACAGGAAAAAATAGTTTCTGCTTGGATATTAAGCTGCATTCCATATGTTTTTGTTTCTATTTTTAGGCTTCTTTGCCACTTTTAGTTACAAGGCTACTGTAGAAAAAGCATGAAATGTTGTGGAGAACAGGGTCGGGAATGCATGGTGACTTTAATGCTAAGAAACTCTCACAAGACTGCCACACTTAACGTTTCTGGAAAAAAGATTTGGTTTAAATTGCAAGGACACACCAGAGGGTTTCCACTTACGCCACGATTTGGTCAGTTACCCGGATGTGCGGCCATATTGGAGATATTCGGATGTAAACAATAGCATGGATTGCACAGTTAATGTACTACTGAATACGTTGTTACTACTGAATACGTAATTTATGTTGTCTAAACCACGTAAAAAAAAACGTGTGCAAGCTGCTAAATCATATAGAGAAGGACAAGCTAAACTTAACAGGTGATAAAGATACATACGAGCAGTATTAATATTAGCCCAATATTTCATCTACCTGACTGAAAATGATAAGAACAAACACGAATGTTGTTAAAAATTCTTGCCCTGGAAATCCTGTTTCAGTTTGGCCAACCACAAACGCCTTTTGTTCCTTAGACAGTTTTTTGCACTCTTCTCCTTGATTTATTAACTTTTGGCAGTCTATAGTACTCCAGATGTTTTCCTGGTTCAACTGATTAATACAGCTCAAAACATGACAATAACTGACCATTTTCAGCAGCAATAATCAGCAAAATTTACCGGCCAATTTTTTTTTTTACTGGCCATGAAATTCTTTTTGCAAAAACAGTTATTATACTAAAATAACTAAAGAGAGGCTATTTACAATGTTTAAAATTTTTACTGGTGTCTCTATTAAATGCAGTTCCCCTCAATTTTACCTATTAATTATAGCCATTTAACATTACAGTATAAATGACAGCCATTGTTTTTGGCATGGAATAGGCTCTGAAATATATAACCACTTTTATTTTAAGATTTTAAAACAGTCTTCACATAAACTATACATTGTATATGCATAAACTATAGAGATATACATCTTTATTCAAGCTACAAAGGTTAATCAGCAATTAGAGCAGTCGAGTGATTTCTTTTTTTTTGTTGTTCTCTGATTTTCATCAATGACAGACTTCAGCAGGGTTCACTTTAAAATCATTGCAGGTCACTTTAAAACCTGATGCACATGATGCGGATCTGACACATTTTCGATTTTCTCCCAACACTTTACGGTCATTTAAGACTTTATAACTAATTTAAGACTACGTTTACTATGCACGTTTTGACCAAGCGGCAACCTCCTGCTCTCGCTCTTGAAACAATACGGAAGTGACTGAAGCTGCATTCATCAGCTGGCCGCTTGAGGCCGGCTCCAAAAGGGAGCAAATCCCCATAGACTCTCGTGTTAAAATGTTCAACTTTATAACAGATAAAAACATGTTTACAGACTGGTACAAAAAGTGGTTTTGGTTTTACAGCTAGTTTTGCCCTTCATGACAACTCTGAGGGGGGTTTCTGCATAATTAAGGGCATGGCCACTTGAGTGACAGGTGTCAGGCAGCCTTCACATTACCTCAGTTTATTCCAGCAGTTGAACTTGGCATCTCAGCTGTGTTATTGCATTTGTTTTTTCATAGGGTGTTACTTTTTCAGGATTATTTTAATAAATTTAAAAAACAGACATCTTAGCTCCACCCACGTCCCGCCTCTTTGTCCATTTTCTATTTTCCTGCAGTGACACACGGTGACGCACTTCCAAAATGGCGACGACAGGCCCCGCCCAGCTTTTGCTTCAAAAAACGCTCTTCAGAAACCTATGGGTGATGTCACTGACACTACGTCCATATTTTTTACAGTCTATGGTTTTGACATAATTTTCGTCTACTGAGGTGCTACTGGTGCGCAATGCGTACAGCCGAACACACAGTCTTTCAAACAATAGCCTACTTCCAACACTGTTTCGGCGGCGTAACCTCAGGTATGTGTCGCCACATTCTCAGGTTATAAAGAATAAAGAAAGGAAAAGTTAATCTTCCAAAATGAAGCAGCAATATTTTCTCAGGTATAAGTTATTAGAACCGTGTCTAGGGATAAGCTGCATGACATTGCTCTGACCTTATAAGCTTGTTTGTATCATATTATTTGATATTATTTTGTCGCTTATGGCAGAACAGCTAATCACAATGATCTTGTCTTCGGAAAAGATTATTTTATTCGCTTATGTCAAAAAAAGAGAATATCTTTAAAAACTGCATTGTTATATTTCGTAAAAGTTTTACCCGCCAACTGGCGACTGCCACTGTTACATACACAGATTTTTACTCGCATATGGCGCTTGGCGAGTGTTCATTTTAGGCCCTGGTCCAGTGGCATTGTTTACATTTGGTGCAGTCGACGCGTCGTGTAAACACACTATAGATTTAACTGGCGTGTAGCAAGATTTCTTTGATTCTACCCGTCCTGTTTTTGTCTGTCTTGAGATGTTCAAGGCATGAAGGCCACAGCTCTAGACACAGCTTTGTGCCGCTGGGGACGTGGGAGGCAGATAAAGCCTCTGTGAGCGCGGTGGATTCGCTCCCGGCTGACTACGGTTATCCTGTGGGCTAATTTCAGCCACCGTAATCTTAGACTTTTTAATTGTTCTTTCTTTGTGAGTGCATCAATATTTAATCAAGTCATTATGAGGACTCTTCTCTTGATGTCTTTTCTCTGCCAAATACAGCTAAAGTTAATTACATTCCAAAGAATGATATCAGGGTTTCATGACTGTACGCTCAATGTCAGGTGTCTATGGAACAAAGAAGAAGTGAGCGAGTGGAGTTCACTGATTAAAAAAAAAAAATTACCAACTTTACCTGACATCAGTTTCTGTATTTGACTTTTCATTAACATTAGAATTTAATAATCAAAATTAACATTAAACTCACTCTCAAATCATTTTTAATAATAGTTTTAATATAATTATTAAGAATATAATTAATATAGTGTTGTGTTGTCATATCGATTAATCGCGATTATTCACATCCAGAATGTATGTGCACTGTGTCAGTACATATATATATATATATATATATATATATATATATGATGTTTATATCTGATATTACATATGTTTCTTAAATATACACATGCACACACATTTTGTAAAAACTAACTTTTATTTTGGATGTGATTAATTGCAATTAATTGATTTGACAGCATTAAATTCACACACTGATTTTATTATTATTTAGATTAAGATTATTATTACTATTATTACTGTACATTACATAAAGTGTTTTTGTTTTTTTATGTGCTTACATTTTTAAATAATGTAATTTTTTTTAAATAATTTAAATAAAAAATAGAATGCATTAATATTTTTATGATTAAAACATTTATATATATATATATATATATATATATATATATATATATATATATAAATAAATAAAACGTCTTGTTTCTGTGGCATTATTCACATACATATGTGTATATGTATTTATATGTATTTCAATTTATAATTATTATCATTACTTAATATAACCAATGTATTAAATATTTAATAATATTAATAATATCAATAGTATTACAATAATCCTACATTTATTACATTCTTTCCAATTATTTTAATGGTATTAATGTGTATATTAAAAATTGTTTTTGAAATGGCAACTTAAGTTTCACAACTCTTATTTTCAGGTCCTATTAGTAGCTAGCAAACTAGAAAAATGCAATTATATTGGGGCTGTCGAATAATCGCAAGTTTGTGTTTACATTATATATATATATATATATATGTGTGTGTGTGTGTGTATATATATATATATATATATACACACAGTGGGTACAGAAAGTATTTAGACCCCCTTAAATTTAATATAACTCCTTGTTATATTGCAGCCATTTCCTAAAATCATTTAAGTTCATTTTTTTTCCTCATTAATGTACACACAGCACCAGAAAAGTCAAAGGAACTGCCTGAAGAGCTCAGAGACAAAATTGTGGCAAGGCACAGATCTGGCCAAGGTTACAAAAAAAATTCTGCTGCACTTAAGGTTCCTAAGAGCACAGTGGCCTCCATAATCCTTAAATGGAAGACGTGTGGTACGACCAGAACCCTTCCTAGAGCTGGCCAAACTGAGCTATCGGGGGAGAAGAGCCTTGGTGAGAGAGGTAAAGAAGAACCCAAAGATCACTGTGGCTGAGCTCCAGAGATGCAGTCGGGGGATGGAAAAAAGTTGTAGAAAGTCAACCATCACTGCAGCCCTCCACCAGTCGGGGCTTTATGGCAGAGTGGCCCGATGGAAGCCTCTCCTCAGTGCAAGACACATGAAAGCACACATGAAGGACTCCAAGATGGTGAGAAGTAAGGTTCTCTGGTCTGATGAGACCAAGATAGAACTTTTTGGCCTTAATTCTAAGCGGTATGTGTGGAGAAAACCAGGCACTGCTCATCACCTGTCCAATACAGTCCCAACAGTGAAGCATGGTGGTGGCAGCATCATGCTGTGGGGGTGTTTTTCAGCTGCAGGGACAGGACGACTGGTTGCAATCGAGGGAACGATGAATGCGGCCAAGTACAGGGATATCCTGGACGAAAACCTTCTCCAGAGTGCTTAGGACCTCAGACTGGGCCAAAGGTCGACCTTCCAACAAGACCCTAAGCACACAGCTAAAATAACGAAGGAGTGGCTTCACAACAACTCCGTGTCTGTTCTTGAATGGCCCAGCCAGAGCCCTGACTTAAACCCAATTGAGCATCTCTGGAGAGACCTGAAAATGGCTGTCCACCAACGTTTACCATCCAACCTGACAGAACCGGAGAGGATCTGCAAGGAGGAATGGCAGAGGATCCCCAAATCCAGGTGTGAAAAACTTGTTGCATCTTTCCCAAAAAGACTCATGGCTGTATTAGATCAAAAGGGTGCTTCTACTAAATACTGAGCAAAGGGTCTGAATGCTTAGGACCATGTGATATTTCAGTTTTTCTTTTTTAATAAATCTGCAAAAATGTCAACAATTCTGTGTTTTTCTGTCAATATGGGGTGCTGTGTGTACATTAATGAGGAAAAAAATGAACTTAAAGGATTTTAGCAAATGGCTGCAATATAACAAAGAGTGAAAAATTTAAGGGGGTCTGAATACTTTCCGTACCCACTGTATATAATATAAAAATATAATTTCTTCTTAAATATATACATGCTATATACATATAAATATACACTGTACACACACATATATTATGTAAACACAAACTTTTATTTTGCATGAGATGAATCATGATTAATCGATTGACAGCCCTATCCTATATTCTAATTTATTAAAGTGAATGCTTAATTAGTCAATGATTATAATAAATATTCCTCATATTATTTTGTATCTGACAGTCTTGACCAATCTTGAGTAAATGGCAAATGTAAGGACACCAGAATATTATAGATTCATATAAAATCATAATTCCTTTAGACAACTTTTTTCTGTTTTGTAACATGTTTTGTCTCTGTACTCAAGAATAAGTGGGCAGAACAGGTCATTATCAAAACCTTCATTATAATTACCATTAGCCTCACTGTGTGGGCCGATCTTTTGAGGGAGAAATAAGAACATGAAAGGCAGAATTTAGACCATCAAATCTAGAAGGTCCACACTTAAAAGTTTGCCACGAATGGCCATAATTGAACAGCTTCTACCAGTAAATAAAAGTTTCAGAGAGCACTCCATTTCTTATCTGTCTGCAGACAGAGTGTGCAATGAGAAATGAAAGTGTTCTTCATCTCCTTGAAAACCGTACTAAATTTCTGAGCCGCATGGGCGCTGGATTGAGGTCAAGGGTTTGGGCAGATGGTTTGGAAGTAACCAGTGGATGGGCGAATGAGGGAAAGGAGTTTATATTTCTTTAAATAACGCACAGCCCTTACAGATATGAGAGTGTGTGGCTAACACGAAGAACATATGTCATCCCTGAGGAGCCGCCCGCTCTCTAAATCTGTTGATAAGGACGTGCCAGAGGAGGAGATGGAATCGCTTCTTTGCAGCTGCCGGGATTGGACTCCGTAAAAGAAACAGAAGGCCTTGTGCATGCAGATCAATGATAAAAATAGAACAGAAAGACAAAAAGCAGGACAAGATCAGAAACATGCAAATGATCACAGTGATGACAAAATATAAACATTCACATGCAACAAAAATAAAAATAATGCTAAAATGTGCATTCAGATTACGTACATTAGTGTTGAATCAGTACTAAAACTTTTGACTATTGATGTCCAAGTAACACTTTAAGCAACAAATAGAAAAAGAAAATTAAACTAGGACTCTTAATAATTTGTGACTTTTTCTTGTCTTTGAAGTAGAATGTATATATTCAAGTTAATGCAATTTATCTTTTAAAATGGTTTATAGTTATGATATATTATACCTTATTAGATATCCAAAATAAAATAATATATAATATCCAGTTATTACATGTCCAAAATAAAAGTTTGTGTTTACATAATATTTACTGTGTATATTTATTATGTATGTAGAAATACACACATGCATGTATATATTTAGGAAAAAGATTACATATATAAAATATTTATATTTATCTGATATACACATGAATAAATAATATACACATGAATAAATAAATAAATAAATATATTTTTAAATATATACACATGTATATGTGTGTATTTATTTATTTATTTGTACTTTTTTAATATAAAGTATTTACATATTTTATACAAATATCAGTAAATGCTGTTTAGCCTGTATATATGTGTGTGTGTATGTGTGTGCATGCATGTATATATTTAATAGATTCATTTATATATTCAATATATATATTATATATATATAAATGCAATTTATCCTGCATATTGGTGATATGGTAAAATTACATTGACTTCACTGATATAAAAATAGAAATAAAAAATTAAGAATGAAAAATGTATATTAAAATACACACACACACACACACACACACACACACAAACACACACATATATATATATATATATATATATACACACACACACACACACACACACACACACATAATTTTTACACAGACATTTTCAAACATATTTGTATTTTTATATATTATATATAAAACTGAAATCAATGTAATTTCACCTGCAACAAATAATAAAAAAAATCTTTCCCCAATCCTTACTTATGCTAAAAAATGACAAAAAGTGTCTGATAGATTTCTAATTAAAGTCTTTTTAAAGAAATTATATTTTATACTTTGAATTTAAAAACCTAAATTCTGCTTTTCAAAGAGTGATAATGACTTTACTTTTGTTAAACACCCCATCTGGATTTGATCTATAGATCAAACAAAACAATTAAAATGTCAAATATGTATTTAATGACTGTTGTGCATCAACACATTAAATTTTACACTTCACATCACACTGCTTAAACTGTCAAACTGTGCTCAAAGCAGCACTTTGTCATCCAGATCAGGTAATAAAATTTCACTGATATTGTACTACATTAAAGTTTTGCCACTCTGGTACTTATGCAACCCTACATATGTCATGCAAAACAAGCAAGCTAACCAAAATAGTTTCTGAAACGTATAAGCAGAACACCTGTGTGATAAACAACACGTGCTTTAAGTCAGAGACAGGTTCCTGTCCAGTGGGCTGCTGCAAAAACATCCCGCAAGTGTCTTATTTGTGTTTACATGGCTCATTTCAGCTGTGACTGTGGTGAGGTAATTAGCTCCTGTAAGATTCAGACCCCACGGGGCCGTTTCGCCAGCCTCCCACTCACCTCTTCAATATCGCTGTTTTTGCGCGACTTGTAGACAAATTCTCCGATGGCCACGAATACAGAGAGCACGAGACCAGCGGCCAGCACGATGAAGATGCCTCCGATGTTCTCCACACCCAGGGCACTGGCCTCTTTGTTGTCCTCCTCAGGGCATCCATTACCTCGCCACCATTTTTCCTTCATCATGTGCAGCTTCCCCTCTTCTTGGAGCTGCAGGATGGCAATGGTCACCTTGTCCCGGTAGGGTGAGCCTGCAAATAACAGTTAAAAACACAGAAGAGTTACAGTCCAACAAATGCAACAGAATGCAACAGAACTTGCTCACCCTCACGTCATTCCCATCCTCGGAACAATTTTTTGATAAAATCCAAGAGCTTTCTGACCCTGCATAGACAGCAACACAACTACCACATTTAAAGACCCACAAAGGTAGTAAGGACATCGTTAAAATAGTCCATGTTCTTACTACTTTTTTGGGTCTTGAAAGTAGTTGCGTTTTTGTCTTTGCAGGGTCAGAAAGATCTCGGATTTCATCAAAAATATCTTAATTTGTATTCCGAAGATGAACTAAGGTCTTACTTGTTTGGAGCGACATGAGGGTGAGTAATTGATGACAGAATAAAGGAGTGCCACGTGAAAAAAAAAAAAGATAGTCGTAATATTGTCGAATAATATAAGTCGAAACTATGAGAATAAAGTCGAAATATTACAAAAATAAAGTCACAATTACAAGAATAAAGTCAAAATATTTTGAGAATAAAGTCAAAATTATAAGAAAAAAAGTCTAAATGTTTTGAGAATAAAGTCAAAATTACAAGAATAAAGGCGAAGTGTTTCAGAATAAAGTCTAAATATTTTGACAGTAGTCAACAAAACAAAAATCGAAATTTCAACTTTATTCTCGAAACATTTAGACTTCATTCTCAAAACATATCGACTTTATTCTCAAAACATTTCGACTTTATTCTTGAAATTTTGACTTTATTCTTAAAATTGTGACTATTCTCGAAACATTTCGACTTTATTCTGGAAACATTTAAACTATTCTTGAAACATTTCGACTTTATTTTTGACATTTTGACTTTATTCTCAAAACATTTAAAATATTCTCAAAACATTTTAATTTTATTATTTTAATTTTTGACTTTATTCTCAAAACATTTAAACTATTTTCTAAACATTTCAATTTTATTTTTGAAATTTTGACTTTATTCACAAAACATTTAAACTGTTCTCGAAACATTTTGACTTTATTCTCGAAACATTTCGACTGTATTCTTGAAATTTTGACTTTATTCTCGAAATAATTTGACTTTATTATTGAAACATTTCAACTTTGTTCTTGAAATTTCGACTTTATTCTCAAAAGTTTCGACTTTATTCCCAAAACGTTTCGACTTTATTCTCAAAATGTTTCGACTTTATTCTCAAAAGGTTTCGAATTTATTCTCAAAACGTTTCGGCCTTATTCTCGAAACATTTAAACTATTCTTGAAACATTTTAAGTTTATTTTTTAAATTTCAATTTTATTCTCAAAACATTAAAACTATTCTTGAAACATTTAAATTTTATTTCTGAAATTTCAACTTTATTCACAAAACATTTAAACTGTTCTCGAAACATTTCGATTTATTCTTGAAATTTTAACTTTATTCTTGAAATATTTTGACTTTGTTCTTGAAACATTTCAACTTTATTCTTAAAATTTTGACTTTATTCTCGAAACATTTCGACTTTATTCTTGAAATTTCAGCTTTACTCTCTAAACATTTTGACTTTATTCTCAAAAAATTTCAACTTTATTCTCAAAACATTTCGACTTTATTCTTGAAATTTCAACTTTATTCTCGAAACATTTTGACTTTATTCTCGAAACATTTCGACTTTATTCTTCAAATATATTGACTTTATTCTTGAAATTTCAACTTCATTCTCAAAACATTTAAACTATCCTCGAAACATTTTGACTTTATTCTTGAAATTTCAACTTTATTCTCGAAACATTTTGACTTTATTCTTGAAGCAGCAAATGAGCAGGACAAAACTAAATCAAGAAAGGTTCAATGGGTAGTGTTTGTGTTCATAATAAATTCCCATACCACATATTGAAAAAAGGCTTGTAAGGGTAGGATTAGCCAGCTTGCCAGGCAATATGCAAGGCACCATTACCTATTGGTGTGCCAACTCCATAGCCTTTAGAGTCGATTAGGCCTCCAACCTGGGTGAGGTTGCAGTTTCTCTGGGTGATGTACTCTATGCTGGTGGACTCCATGAGGAGGGCGTAGTCGGTGGTCAGGACTCTGGTAATCCCTTCCTTGTTGTTTTTCACCAGGGCTGTGTTCTTCCTGCTGCTCATGAACGCCCACATCTTCTCATACGTTGAGATTTTTGATTTCTAAAAGCAAATAAAGCGTTTCAAAGAGCTGATTCCATCTTCAAAAAGCAAAACATTAAAGACATGAGTCACGAGGATCGATATTTCTTTTCATTCTTTCACTTTCTTGTCTTCGGATCTTGTTCTTTCATCAGCTACTGGTATGGGCTTTTTAAGTCTGATAAGTTCTCCCTGATCTCTCATTAGGCTGTGTCAAAAGGGGACAAGTTGTAAAATTTTGTGTCTGAGTGTGTCAGAGGACAGCAGGGGAAATGGGACAGCTGTGCGCTAAATCTCTCACAGCTGATTCGATTTGTCTCGGTCCTCCACAGGCCTGTATTTTTCTAGATATACGTGGATGTAATCATAGCCTACAATCTCATGGATAAAGCTCACACCGGCCTCTGTACACACTTCTGTGCTTTATCTGTGTCACTTGTTAGTCTTTCTCTCTTTCTCTAAATGATGAATGGTGCATATGTGTGGCTCACGCTCATAAGATAGATCACTGGATTATTGGAATTACTGGAATTTTAGATGGCTGGATTGGTGGAGGTAAATAGAGTTCAGAAGGATTTCAGGCGGATTTGTGAACGTGTACACTTGAGGTATTAGCAAGCACTCCGTGATGTCTTCCTAGAAAATGAAAAGAATCAGACCTCTGTCAACTTTGAATAAATAATTTTCATGTGACTGAAGGATTCATTTACTGGTTAACTGTACATGTACATGTTAATTTGCACTGTTTTTACTTTTAGATTACATCTACTGTCATATAACACTTATGTAAAAATTCATTTTTAAAAAAACTAATCATTTAATGGTTATATTTTGCAAATCTCCAAATTAATATTCTGTTTACACTATCAGTCAAAAGTTTTGTTTTTTAAAGAATTCTCTTCTGCTCACCAAACCTGCAACCTGTATTTGATTCAAAATACAGCAAAAGCAGTAATATTGTGAAAAAATTGTAATATTTAAATAACTGCTTTCTATTTGAATATATTTTAATATGTAATTTATTCCTGTGATTAAAGCTAAATTTTCAACATCATTATTATTATTATTTGTTGTAGTAGTAGTAGTTTTTTTTTTTTTTTTTTTAAATCTGGATTCTTTAATGAATAGAAAGATCCAAAGATCAGCATTTTTCTGAAATATAAAAGCTTTTGTAACATTATACACTACCATTCTAAAGCTTGGAGTCAGTATAGTTGGGAAAGAAATGATAGAAATAAATACTTAAATTGATCAAAAATGATGATAAAGACATTTATTCAATTGATTTCAATTTCAGATAAATGCTGTTCTTCTGAACTTTCTATTAATCAAAGAAACCTGAAAAAAAATCTACTCTGCTGTTTTCAACATAATAACAATAATAAACATTTTTGAGCATCAAATCAGAATATTAGAATGATTTCTGAAGGATCATGTGATCATGTGGAGTAATGATGCTAAAAATTCAGCTTTGAAATCAAATCTTTGGATCAAATAAATGCAGGCTTGGTGAGTAGAAGAGACTTCTTTAAGAAACATTAAAAAGCATTTTCAAGTCTAAAAAATCAGCTTTTCCATTACAGGATTAAAATACACTTTAAAACGAACAAAGCTGTAAATACGTACACAATATATATACCGTTTTCTGACAAAATACTATCAAATTGTATTATCGTTTATTGTGAAAATGTTAACATAATTATCAGCAAACTGCGTTTGGTACATATTTTGAATTCTTTAGTGAATCTGGCACTAGAACAACGCAGACAGTGTGTGCAAAATAAACAATATTGAGCGGAATTTATTCGTAGAATTCCCTTCGCAATATGAAGGAACATTTATTGGATGTGATGTTTTTTAGTTAACACAACTCAAAACTCATCTGTGTGTGTCTCCGCATCCATTTTATTAGTTTGTATCTTATCATGAGACAGACGCGTAAGATTGATCTTCTTATTTTACTTCCTAGCAGAAATCCAATAAACTTACTCCTAAAAGCTCCAGCTCCTTCTGTGCAGGCGGCCTCTTGTAAAATTGATAATTTGCTGAGTGTTTGGATTGTGGCTGACTGTTCCTTCTGTATTTCAATAGCTTTCATGTGAGCAGTGTGTTGGGGCGCATCGATCCTGCATGGAAGATCAGAACATGTTACCTTAAAGAAAGTCATTGTAGAGCCATCTCTCACTGCTCCATATTCAATTCTGGTCTGCTTGGCCAAATCGTCAGCTGAATCGATTGGGGAGTCCATTCTTTCCACTGTGAGGAAAGCAGCCAGGTTGGCAGTGTAGGAAGATATGATGATTAAAGTGAAGAACCACCAAATCCCTCCTACGATTCTGGTGGACAAAGCCTTGGGCATCAGCTCAGATCCTAAAATAACATACAAGCGCTTAGCAAAACACAGACACTGGCCCCAAAAAGTCTTTGGACTCTAAAGCTATACTAACAATGTCTAAATGTTATTGCAATAGATAACAAAAAATAAAACTAAGTGACATTTAAAGAAAAACAGCTTTACAGGTAAATGGCATTTTAGGAAAAAAATTTTTTTTTTTAAGTTTTCAATTAAATAATAGATACGCATTTGACATCTGTAGTTACTCTGCTAGGAACTGATTCTTACATCCACATAAAACGATTTTCTTTGTCTAGACAGATGGCTGATATTTTGGTGTATTTTGCTTTTTGTATGGAGGCCCATTTCCACCACTAAATAAAAAATTAAAAAGGTAATTGCAACTTTTTATCTCACAATTCAGACTTTTTTCTTGCAGCTGCTAGTTAATATCTCGCAATTGTGACTTTTTTTCAGAATTGTGAGATATAAACTCGCAGTTGTGAGTTATAAAGTTAGTATTGCCTGATATAAACACACAATTCTGAGAAATTAAGATTAAAAAACCTCACTTTTCTGCCTTACTTCACTTTCAGATTTAAAATTTCCTGATAATTTACTCACCTCCATGTCATCCAAGATATTCATGTCTTTTTTCTTCAGTCACAAAAGAAATTAAGTTTTAAGAAATTGAGTATATTTCCCCCTTAGAATTAGACTGTGTAACTTGCAATTTTAAGTTTATATCTTACAATTTTGAGAAAAAAAAAGTCAGAATTGCGAGTTTTAATCTTGCAGTTCTGACTTTATTTCTTGCAATTGCGAGTTATAAAGTCAGAACTGTGAGAAATATGACTTTTCTGACTTTTTTCTCAACATAAACTCAATTGTGAGTTATAAAGTCAGAATAGTGGGATATAAACTTGCAATAATGAACTCTTTTTTTTTTCTCAGAATTGCGTGGCTGATATTTTGGTGTAGTTAGTTTTTTGTATGGAAGCCCATACTGAATAAAAAATAAAATAGGTTTCTCACTATCTCACAACTTTGAAAAAAAAAATTGTATCATGCAATTGTGAGAAAAAAAAGTCAGAATTGTGAGATAAAAACTTGTAATTACCTTTTGTAATTTATTATTCAGTGGTTAAAAAAAAAATATATAAAAATCTGAAACCCGAGGGTTCTTCTTAACAATAATAACTTCTCAACTGCCATTTCTTCACATTTTCGTACTTTAAGAAATAGTTTTATGTACTTCTTTTTTTCCTAAGAACGTTAAGACAAAACTTTCTAAAAAGAATCTTCATAACAATCATTGTAAATTCACTCTAGGGCACAAATAAATACAACCGACTGCTACATACCGAGAGAAGGTAAGAAAATTAAAGTGCTAATATACTAAAAGATAATAAGATACTATTTTAACTTGACAGTGTGCATTAAAAAAAGCAATGCTGATTGCTAAACTCAGGTCTTAAGGACCTTCCTAGATTTTTTTTTAAATTGATTGTCATGAATCCAGCCCCTTATGCAAACAACATTTACAAGAACTTTGAAACTATTAAAATCAGAGTTCAAATGATCAAATTAGATTTCAGACTTTTTTTTTTTTTTTTTTTGCATTTTTCTTTTCCAGAATGCAAATAGAAAAATTAAACGCTTTAGGAAAAGAGATGCTGCCTTTATCTGAACCTTTATCTGCAGATGTTTCTGTTACTTTAGAAAGTGGTTTAACACACCATTCCATCAACTATTTACAATATTTGTTTTGGTTCTTTACTCTTGAATACATTATTTTTCACACACACTCACACACATTTCCAAACAATCCCAGGATACCAGCAGCGTAAAGCTCGCTGTGACAACCTAAATGGTTTATTTATTTATTTTTTATTAACGGCTCATATTACTTTAATTACTCTCATCACACTCACACCAGATTTTAACCTTCAGTTTAATGATAAATCTAATGTGTGTTATTCTAACTGGGGATTTTTACTATGGCTGGATGGCTCAAGGCATTGATAGATCGCTAGAAAATGAAACTGTCATGGAAACTATACTTCATCTTTGCGAAATGCCAAGAAAAACAGAGAATTCTTTTCTTGGATGAACTTTATTGAACCGGTCTTTACAAGCAAAGTCACCATTCTGATTAACTAGGTGTGTTATTAAGATACATGGCAGGAGAACGTCCTATAAACTGATTAATATATGGTATTTTTTTGTAGACAGACCACAGAGTCTAAGCCTGATATATGATACCGAAGCTGCAGTGATTGTCTTTCATGCACCGATGCCCAGGTGAGGTGGTTGGAAGTTGAAACGACAGCACAAATTCAGAGTGTGTGTGTGTGTGCTGTATGTGTATTTGTACGCCTTGAGCGTCATGTGGAGCACAACTTTAAAATTCAGTTTGATTGCCAGCTAAATTATTAGCTTTGATCTAAGTGATACATCTAACAACAGTGATTACCCACCAAAGCAGTGAGCAAAAAAAAAAAACACAACAAAACAGCCATACATGCTGTTTTCCTTTTATAGTAGTCAGTCATGAGAAAAATAATAGATAATGACTGTGTATTATGTTACATATTTCTTTAAAAAGACAAGAGGAGAAAAGGCGAATGTAAAAGTGTTTACTATCTTTGAAATCACTTTGTTAGATTAATCCGGCTGAAAAGTAAAATGAAAAACAGTTTAATGTGTTTAACATGGTCTGTTTTGATAGTTTTAGATGGGTTTTGGACTAGTTGGCTAGTCTGGTTAGCTAAAATGGCAAACAACCAGAAAGATCACTTAAAACTAGCTAACCTACTGAAAAAAAAAAAAAAAACTAGCTGAAACCAGCCCGACTAGCCAAATAAGTGGTCAAAATCCCTCTAGAACCAGCCTAAAATTCAAGACTAAAGAATAATCCTGCTGAAAAGTAAGGAAAAACGTTTTAATGCGTTTTAGAGTAAAACTGTTTTGAACTGGCTGAAAAAATCTAGCTAAAACCCGCCTAAGCTGGTAGCTGGTCTCCCAGCCTGGTCAAACTGGTGTTTACCTGGTTTTAACTGGTTGGACAGCTGGTCAATTAGCCTTACCAGCTAAAGAAGTGGTAAAAATTCCTCTAAAACCAGCCTCGAAGCCAGTTATGACCAGCTTAGGCTAGCTAAAACCAGGCTATGCTGGTAGCTGGTCTTCTAGCCTGGCCAAACTGGTGTTCACCTGGTTTTAACTGGTTGGACATCTGGCCAACTAGCCCTACCCGCTAAAGAAGTGGTCAAAATTCCTCTAAAACCAGCTTAGAAACCAGCTATGACAAGCTCTGTTAGCATTAGTGTAACTGAAAAGTCAAGACTAAAGATTCCTGATGAAAGATAAGGAAAAACTTTTTTGCATGTTTAAGATGGTCTGTTTTGATAGTTTTGGTTGGTTTGGGGCTAGTCAGCTAGTCTGGTTATCTAAAATGGCAAACAACCAGCTTGACCTGGCTGGAAGATCACTTTAAATTAGGTTGCCTACTGAAAACTATTACTATCTAAAACCAGCCTAAGCTGGTAGCTGGTCTCCCAGCCTGGCCAAACTGCTGTTCAGCTGGTTTTAGTTGGTTGGTCAGCTGGCCTCCTAGCCTGACCAACTAAATAAGTGGTCAAAATCCCTCTAAACCAGCCTCGAAACCAGCTATAACCAGGCTGGAAGACCAGCTAAAACCAGACTGGAAGACCAGCTAAAACCAGCCAACTAGGCTGGTTTCAGCTGTGTTTTTCAGCAGGGTAAAACCAGCAAAGCTACTCAAGGCTAGTTTATTTTTTTCAAGCAGGGCTAATCCATGATTCTGACCTTTCAGTAATGCTTATGCTAATAAATCCCTTTGAAAGATACAAACACTTTTACATTAGCCACCTGGGGAGCCAGAGCTCACTGACAGACACCATGAGGTGTGTTTGTTCCTTTAGAAATGCGGTGTTGCTACTCTCAGATAATTAGCATGGCTAAATGCTAACTACTGACCTATGTCTTTCTCTTAAATGGCATGGTGAGGACACAACTGTCAATCACAGACATGATTTTATCACAGTGTGTGACATCAATTTACTGAAGAGAGAAAGAAAAAATAAAATCATCTGGATAGTTGAAGAAACTCCAAACAGAACAGCAGAGGCTAAACTCTGAATAATCCTCTTAAATATTGTTCTGTCAACTTTAAGACAAAAACTAACAGTAACTAGTTATTGTATGTTCTCACTGCTTTTCTACTGTTGGCTAATTGGTACAACTCTGCATGCTTTAATTGACGAGATGTTTCAAAAAGATGACAAGGTTAATTCAGTAACCTCGTGAAGGAGGTTTAGCTGTGGTAGGTAATAATGCAAATACACGTGCACACACACACACACACACACACACACACACACACGCACACAAGATGAATACTAAAATAAATCAGCCCAATTAACACAATGAATATGTGTGGGTTTCAAAATGCTTGTTAGTTCAGGGGTCCATATTACATATTTTTGTAATCACTTTTTTTGATAATGTTAATCTGAATAATGTTTCTTGTTCCAACAAATCTAATCTAGTTTAACATGACCATTTTTCAATCTCCCTTTGAAATGAATTGAAATTAACCTGTCTATTTTCTATGTAAATACGGTCTTCTACATCAGAGTTAGTTCTTTTCATACTGAAATGTTTAGATATTCTTCTTGTTATTAATAGAAATAGGTTTAACATGATATTGTTTACATTCACATTCTTAAAATTTTAATACCGTTATTAAAGGAACACTCTACTTTTTTGAAAATAGGCTCATTTTCCAACTCTCCTAGAGTTAAACAGATGAGTTTTACCGTTTTTGAATCCATTCAGCTGATCTCCGGGTCTGCTGGTAGCACTTTTAGCATAGCTTAGCATAAATCATTGAGTCAGATTAGACCATTAGGATCTTGTTCAAAAATTGCAACTTTTCATTTTCTGTCAGTCTTTGTACACGATGTAACTACAGAAGAGTCAAGTTTTAAATAGGAAAAATATTGAAAATCTTTGGTCATTTTTGAACAAGATGCTAATGGTTTAATCTGACTCAATGATTTATGCTAAAAGTGCTAACGGCAGACCCGGAGATTGGCTGAATGGATTTAAAAATGGTAAAACTTATCTGTTTAACTCTAGGGGAGTTGGAAAATTAGCTTATTTTCGAAAAAAGTGGAGTGTTCCTTTAACGTGGCACACTGATAGAGGATAGTCTCAACATTAATCATAGCAACTCTCTAGTGCCACCACTTGTCCAAAGTTTCACTCATGTTTATGCAATGAACTTTTGAACCATAAGGTCTAGAATGAAAATGCTGAACCAAACAGACATTTTAAAAAAAAAAAAATTACACAATTTTTAAAAGTTTCATTTTTTCACTATTTTTAATAGTTCAAAAAACTACTTTTTCAAATTTCATCCAAGACTGTTTGTCTGACTTTTACCAAAATTGGCTCAGATCATCTTTAGACCATGACAGAAAAAGTTATGGAAATTAAGGTGATCTCTGCAATGGTTGAGCGTATTGACACCAAACATGGTGTGTGTTACAATAATCATGATCTCAGGTTATTTGCACATTTTCTGTGCAGCGCCACCTAGAGGTCAGGAGATATGAAAAATGCCTTTTTTTGTTTATAACATTTGAATGGTTTGACCAAAAATCGCAAAACTTTTAGATTCGGTGCAACATGCCCAATTTTGAACCATACCCAGTTTTCCTATGTCAGCTATTATGGGGTCGACCATTTCAGATTTTGTCATAAAATGCTATATTTTATGAAAGCATTGGCATATCATTATGAAACTCGGTATGGGTCTTCAGCACCATGCTCTGACAGTACTCAAAAAGTTTGGGGGCAGCACCACCTTGTGACAAAAAAAGACATTTCAAAAATTCTAGTAATATTTTAATATATTGGAATATTGTAATAAAACTGGTCTTAGTATATTCTTTGGGTCATGCCAATAACTTAGATATAAATTTTTCCACAGTCAGCCAAACTTCCTGCCTGCTATTTTGATTTAGGTTGAAAACCAACTTTTTTGAACTCCTCCTATATTATTGGTCCAATTTTCACAAAATTGATGACTTAGATCATTGTCAGACCATTCTGGCAAAAATTACGGATTTCATGTCGATATACGAAAGGGTTATTGTTTAACGCATCAACAAATTTTCACCTCAGACTGAACACACCACATCGTTTTGATAACAGCACCACCTATTCGGTCAAAAGTGATAACCCATTTAATCATATTACTAGTGATTGTATTTATGATTTTTCAGGCATTTTGACTAAAATCATCTTAAAACAGCTTTAATTACTCATTGCTTCAGTTGCTCTGATGGTTGCTGCCTTGCTTGCCTAGTGTTTGGCCCCTTAAATGCTGCTTGCAGCTATATTTTAATTTTGTATTTTTATTTTAAAGTTGTTGAGAAACAGAAGTAGAGATATATCACCAGAGATATGTCACCAGAGGGGGATTTTAAAAAAATAGAACAATTACAAATTAGATTTTCCTTTCATGCCACCTTTAATATTTTTCTCTCAAAGTATAAATTGATTTTTATACTTGAAAGGGGATCATCACATTTGGAGATTCTTGGCATCAACAAGTTTGAGAAACCCTGTGTTAACCCTCTGGGGTCTGAGGGTGTTTTTGGGCCCTGAAGAAATTTTGACATGCCCTGACATTTGTGCATTTTTCAGTATCTTAAAAACATATTCATGGCTAAAGTCAGATTACATTGTAATCAGCACAAACTGGGCTACAATAATATGCAAGCAACATGAATGTACATGTTTGTGTTTTTGAGAAAACAACGTTTATGCGTGGTTTGTGAAAAACTAAAAAAATCAAAGTCACTTAAAAACAGCAATGAAACACGGACAGAATATTTGTTCACAAGGCTTTTGAGATCTGGATGTGGTAGGCTAGAGTTTTTTCTAAACAATGATGTGAAAATCATCTCATTCACTCATTCAAAGAAAACAATATATTGATGTAAATTTACCAAAACATGTTTTGTGATGGAAAGACAATATGCAAGAGATTGACAATGGTCATGAATATTTAGTGATTCACACCTGACACACACAAAGCCCTCCCTAATGGCCCATCAAGGACACTCTGACTCTCAGGTAAAAAACTATGTGAGAAGATTCAGAGAATGGAGTTTTAGATTAGTTGTATTTTATTTAACACAGTATGATCAAAACATTCATAATGAAGGTAAAGACACATTATTGAGCACTCTGATCTACAGATATGAACAGACTTTGTGTCATTTGCGTTTTTTTCCTGAATTCTGTTCAACAAGTGAAACAAGTAAATCATGCCTGACATTTAAGTGCTTGCAAAACTCATCATCAGTGGTCAAGAAACTTGTTTTGCACTAGAATATCAGTGTAGATGAACATCTGAAGCTGCATCTGAGTTTTATATCTGAGAAACTAATTTATTGTTTAGCAGATCGCGATCAGAGTATTACTAATAAACATGGTCTAAACATACACTCAGTATAAACACTCATAGGCTATTTTTTTATTTTATTTAATTCATTTTGCGATAAATAAATAAAATACATATACAAATATGATCTTATAGTCATAAACACAAGCATGTTTTGTATGCAATACATGCCGTCTAAACATTCTTAGACTCTATCATTCAGTGTTACAGTGTAAACGCTATTACTTTTATATCGCATCTTTTTCTAGAACGTTAAAAACATCCTTGCGTCGTGAGACATTTAGATGCAATGAAATGAAACCTACATCATAACGTTTCACTTGATGAGGTCAGTAATTATAGTTTGAAAAAAAGTCTAACTAGTAAAATCTATACAACTTAGTCTGTCACAGTAACACAATAACAGCGAATGCAAGCAAGCTAATAAAATAAAGTCTTACATGTAAATGTAGAATATATTCTCTGTTGAATCTGCTGCGCGTCACATCGCGTTCTTCTTCTGATGAGGTAAATATAAGATTTATTCCTCTCAGCACGTCTTCTTTCAGAAATGAACAGTAATCCAGATAAACTTGAAGTCTTGCCGCTTTGTTGACGGTGATGTGGGCGTTTAACTCCCGCGCTTCTCACGTGGCTAATTGTAATATGAAAGCGAAAATAACTTATGGGCGGTGACAAATTAAAACTTAATTAGATCCAAGGGGGAGATTGGACATCGCGTTGTTTTCATAAGGATTACTTCATCACAGAATATTTGTTTTCGATAAGACTTACTTCGTTTAAGAGTAGAAATATCAAGCTTTCTCCAGGTATGTGTATAATGTCTCCATGTGCTGTTTTCGCCGAGTATTTGATCATTTAAGTTACGCGTTTCAAAATGAAGAGCAGAGAGACCAACGCGGCACACAGCACTCCCTGTATATTTTCTTTATTTGTCAAAAACTCACCGTTTCACTGTTATTATGTGTCTGTGCAAATAAAAGTAGACCCTTTACAGATTCGATTGATGTATTTATCTTATCTGTACGATCAAAACTGACGAAATAATTTAAGTTTATATAGAGGGCTTTTTAAAAAAAACGCACCAAAACGCGCCGGCGCGGTCTTCGACCCCAGAGGGTTAATATCTGTTTAACAAGAAACTATAAGACTAAAACTTACTACATGTTTGCACAATACATTTAAAAGGATGGTTTACCTCAAAATGAAAATGAACCCATGATTTACTTACCCTCAAGCCATCCTACAGTAGATGTATATGACTGCCAAAATAATACAATCAGAGTTATGTTAAAAAATGTCCTGGCTCTTCCAAGCCTTATAAAGGCAGTGAATGGGTGTTGAGATTTTAGGTCCAATAAAGTCCATCCATGTATCATAGAAAGTGCTCCACATGGCTCCAGGGGGGTTAATAAAAGCCTTCTGAAGTGAATTGATGCATTTGTGTAAGAAATATATCCATATTTAAAAGTATATAAAGCGGTATCTGTAGCTTCCGCTAACTGTTGCACGCACTTTCATGAGAGAGTGTTGTTTTGTGGCCTTTATTAACCCCATGGAGCCATGTGGAGTACTTTTTTAAAGGATGGATGCACTTTATTGGACTTAAAAATCTCAACACCCATTCACTGCCATTATAAAGCTTGGAAGAGCGAGAAGGTTTTTTAATATAACTCTGATTGTATTCGTCTGAAAGAAGAAAGTCATATATACCTAGGATGGCTTGAGGGTGCATAAAGCATGGGGGATCTTTCATTTTTGGATGAACTATCCCTTTAAGAGTTATAATTCACAAACAAATGCAAATGTGAATGATATTTCATGATATAACCTGCTTAAAGTATAATGGAATAGCCTAACATCCACCAGTGACACAAAATACCTACAATTACACTCCACCACTGTTCCCTAAAATTCCTGTTAGCGGTCCTTCTTCATGGCTGAGCGGTTGTTCTGATGTAAATAAGATTTATCTAATATTTCAGAAGAAAACTCTTTGTAACGTGAGGTCAGACTATGCAGCATAATGATTTGTCTGGTTCTCCCATGCTCATTAAAGCCGCTTTTGGCGTTTCACACTTTTCTGCACACCTGACAGGTCATCCATTTTGTTTCATTCCTTCTGTAGCGGAACCTGCAAACCTCTCCTCACTAGCATCAGATCCATTACACCAGAGGAAACCCAAGTAAAAGTTTGCAAGCCAGAACAAAAATCAATTTTATAACTAGATGTGACTTATAACTGTGCCAGAGGTGTGTTGTCATCTTTATACCGCTACAACTCCCTACTGTATGAATGCCATTGCATAACAAATCATTGCATAAAAACATACTTTTTTGATTTTTTCTCTATTAATTTCAACCAGCTGGTCTCAAAGTGATTTTTTTAGTGAGTGTATAAAGTCAGTTCCCCTCAAGTTCACCTCACACAGATATAGCAGAGCAGTCACAGTGCTTCTGCTGTTTTTCTTGATCAAAATAAATGCCAGTCGGTTCAATGTTTTTTTTGTCAGCTTGAAGTGTTTTGTGTGACATACCTTGACGCATTAGAGCAGCAACACCAAACCATAAACTATTCAACAGTGTGAAGTTGTTCTCAACCACTTCAGACGAGGGGTTGCAGGGGTGAGGGTTGTACCATTCATACGGTGTAAACCTGCCACAAGTAAAAAAAACAAAACAAAAAACAGCTTTATCACAAAAAAAAAATGCAGACACCACAGAAGACTGAGTATTAATACTGCGCATGAGAGGCTGCAAGTTTTGGCAATTTCTAAATTGCTTTCGCAGAACAGCTACAAAATTTCTTCTTGCTACAGGCTATCAATAACTGCTCCAACCGAAGATTAATAAACATATCGTTTCATGGGAAAGCTTTCCAGCGTTACAATCTCTCCAGTTACCAAACGCAGAGAGAGCTGGAGAAGGAATCTTAAGTTAAACTGCAGTGTGCTTCTAGATTAGACAGTTTTTATTCCTGTAAAAAAAAGGGCTCTCAATTTATAATGTAAACATAAAGTGTGATTTTAAATAAAATAATAAAATTAATTATTAAAAGAAAAAATAGTCATGCAAAAGTGAAATAATTACACAACTTTATGAAGTTTTTTAATTCTCTCTCTCTCTCTCTCTCTCTCTCTCTCTCTCTCTATATATATATATGTGTGTGTGTGTGTGTGTGTGTGTGTGTGTTAATGTGTTGCAAAATGTTTATTATTTTACCAAAATAAGAGGGATCATACAAAATGCGTGTTGTTTATTTAGTACTGCCCTGAATAATAGTCCACAAGAGAAAATAATAGTTGAATTTATAAAAAATTACCCCGTTCAAAAGTTTACATACGCTTGATTCTTAATACTGTGTTATTACCTGAATAAACCACAGCTGTGTTTTTTTGTTTAGTGATAGTTGTTCATGAGTCAATTGTTTGTCCTGAACAGTTGAAATGCCCGCTGTTCTTTTAGAAAAATCCTTCAGGTCCCACAGATTCTTTGGTTTTTCAGCATTTTTGTGGATTTGAACCATTTCCAACAATGACTGCATGATTTTGAAAAACCAAAGAATCTGTGGGAACAGAACAGAAAATCTGTTTAACTGATTTGTTTTAATTTAACTGTTCAGGACAAACAAGGGATTCATGAACAACTATCACTAAACAAAAAAACACAGCTGTGAATCATTCAGGTAGCAACACAGTATTAAGAATCAAGTGTATGAAAACTTTTGAATGGGGGTATTTTTATAAATGAAAAACTATTATTTTATCTTGTGGACTATATGTAAACGTCTTTTATGTGAATATCTTATTCAGGTCAGTACTAAATAAAAAAATAACACGCATTTTGTATGATCCCTCTTATTTTGGTAAAACAATTAACATTTTGCAGATTCTTCAAGGAGTATGTAAACTTTTGACCACAACTGTAAATGTCAATTAGCTGTTTTTATTCCTGTTAAAATTTACAAAAATATTATAGATAGGGATGCCAATTTAATATGTAAATTTAGTGTGACTGAGTCTAAAAGATTAAAAAACATTAATATTTTATAGTCATAAACAAAATTAATAAATAAAAAATGTATTATTAAAAAAAGCTTTCTGTACACAACTTCTTGTAATGTTTATTCATTGCATTTGCCTGCCTTGATTAATTATTATTAAATAAATTATGCATTGCTGCATCACATATTTTTTAATCAACTGACAACCCTTATTAATTAATATAACCATATTAGCCTGAATATATTAGATTATAATATAAAAGTCTATTAAGAAGCTACAATTTAAAGTCCCTATGTGACTTTTTTAAACACTTTTCCATTTTTTTTTAATACAGTGCTGGAAGGCAAAGGGAACTGGTGGAAATTTCCTTTTGAAAGTGATTACAGTTACACAAGAACATCTGAAAGACACATCCTCCATTCTACCACTCAATAATTGGGTCATTTATAAAACCCTCGTGGATAATCGATGCCTGATCAGAACGTGTCACAAGACTCATTTGTCATGCCTCACCAGTGTGTAGAAGCTCACTCTATAAACTGCTACTACCAAAGCTGCCAAATTTCAAGATCACAGTTTAAAAGCCCCCCAGCAGACTGTATCAGTGAACAAATGGGTCATCCAGCGCACACTAACACCGAGACCCCACCAGATGTCCATTAAAAGAGTCTGATTGGACAGTATTTTTACTGCCCATTTGCATTTTAATTGAAGTAACCAATCATCTGGCTCTGATGGTGTAGCGTGGCACGCTTGATATTCTCTTTAGGTAGACGTGGACATCAGCCCAATGCTTATGAACTGGGTTTCAATACAGACAACCTTGAACTCTCTCATACAAAATACAAAACACTGCCGAATGAGAAATTGCATTATGCATTTATAGAGTAAAAAGTGCATCTGGACAACCATGACTGAAATTTTTACATCATTAATCTATAATCCGACAGCAATATAATAAAGTCTGGGCGCCGTGCTTATTACTTATTGATCTGCTTCCAGATCAAATCAGCATTTTGATTCTGGCGTCTCATAAGCGCAGTGATATAATATGAGGAAAATACACTGCTTTAAATGCACTCCCACAAAGAAACATGATATCTATCGGCACACTCTGCAAAACAGCATTAAAATTTAAATCAGAGGGCGCAAAAACTTCTTGACAGCTTCAAAGAGAGATGTACGATGTTCCCTTAAGCAGCAGATAACAGCAATATTCTTCAAATGACAGCTTGATAATGTGTCTTCACATGTTATGTCAAACTATAAAACATCTGAAGACATTTCTTGAACAATTGGGTCAATGTTCCTAGATCTAAAAACCCAATTTACACATTTGCTTTGCTATATTTCCCAGAAGCAGATGTTAACCAAGATGTTTATCCGTACCTGGCTATGACAAAGAGCACACAGCTCACTCCAAGACAGGCCAGCAGCACGTACATCCAGATATCCGGGGTGAGGGGGTTGAGAAAGGAGAAGACACCTGGATTGGTGCCGTTTGGTTTGCGGTAAAGTATGCTGATGCCCAGGGTCATAAAGGGTTTGGAGAAGTCAATAACTTTCTCTCTGACGTAAGTGATGGTCAGTGGAGCCACAGCCAGGTCAGCTATCTGTTTAAAGGAAAAAAGGAGTGCTGGGAAAAAATGCAGAGTGATGCAGCTAAATCACTGAGATATACACAAGTAAAGCCTGTGGGGATGGATCCCACAATGGGGCTTTGATAAAAAATGACTATCTGTTTGAAGCTTCCCACTGTTTTATGAAGCTCGTTTAAACAATAGATGTGCAAAAAGTGCTCTTTTATACATTGCAGTATTTATCAGTATGGTAGGAATAAAAATCTGACAAAGACTCTGGGGGTTGACAAAGGTACTTAGAAACAAAATCTGTGTAGAAGTACAAAGGTAGTTATAATCAATTAAAACAGTCAGATGAAGGCACAAATGCTGTTTTATATTGAAAAATGCCTTATTAATTTCATAAAGTAAAAGATCTTGATGTATTGCATACCCAAATCTAGTCTTCCTACCGAAGCTTTGAACTACTTAAATTTGCAGTAAACAAACATAATCAAGCTAATTAAACCAAATATAAAACAAAACCAAATTCTTAGCTCTTCCAAGCTGCCTGTGAAGAGCCAAGTTACAAAAACAGTTCCTGTCCCGAACTTCATTGAAAAATATCTTAATTTGTGTTCCCAAGATGAACGAATGACTTACAGGTTTGGAACAACATAAGGGTGAGTAATTAACGACAGAATTGTCTTTTTTGGGTGAACTATCTCTTTAAAAATTGAAATATCTTGGTTAATCAAAGGAAATCAAAGGAAATTGTATGACTTCATATAACAAAAATGGTGTATTTGTACTGAAATGTGTAGTAGAAACCACATGAAAGATTTACATTATTGGGAAAATATTAGGGGAAGAGTTACATTTTTCATTCACTACACTGTACTTAGGAAAAATACCTAAAACAGTTCTAGACAGCGATAAATACTTATTAAAAATACTTTTATCAAGCAGTCGGAAAGCCATAACACGTAAATGGTTTCAGGTTGACCCTCCAACAAGGGACCAATGTTTGGGAATTGTAAACGAAATATGGAGAGATTTACATTTACTGTTAGACTTAATTTGAATGTATGGAAATTGAAGTGTCTTGACTTTGTAATGACCATGATGACCCTTTGTTCCGTGTTTTCAATAAAAAAAAAAAAGAAAAAAAAAAGATAAAGATTTACATTATTTAAAAAAAAAAAAAAAACATTGTTTTATACGTATTTTGGACTATGGGGGCTGCCATTATTTCGATGATGTAAAATGGCTACACTCGTTTAGCTACTTGTGCTACCTGTTGCTATTTTTACTGCCACACAACTTTGGAATACGCAACTTGAAAAATAAAAAGCTTATACAATGCCACATTGTGCGGCTTTTGGTTGTAATTTTCAGTCAAAGTGAGAAGACAAGACAAGAAAAGCGATGCAAGTCTTCCATGCTTTCCTAGCGATAAGAAGAAGGGGGAAAATGGAAAGATGCTTGTGGACGAATAAAACTTTCTAAAGACCAGCGTCTTTGTTCTCTCCACTTGTGGTTTTAGCGGACCACAGCTACGGAAAGTGCTTACAAACAGCAGAGACAAGAAATGCTAGATGCCATCCTGGCAGGATGTAAACATGGCGACGCTTGTCATGACTTCGCAGCCACTGAAGGAGTTTCTCAGCATGAATCAGCATGAAAGACTCTTTGTGGGGAAACATATCCTACGCTTATATCCATCACCACCTGTTAGCTCTTTCAGTAGCTGTGGTCATTGTATCAGTATTTTATTTTCCGAGTTGTGTTTTGCGGTAAAAATAGCAACAAATATGTATAAAACAATGTGGATTTTTTAAATAATGTTCAGTAATTGAGTAATAGACATCATTTACATTATATTTAAACCATACAAGTCTTAATACCCGGGGTTCCCTTTAACAAGTCTGAATGTAGTCTCTAAATAGTGAGATCTAAACTGAAATATAATGGAGTGAAAGGCAGAAGGTCATCTACAGAGTCTGCATTTGGATGGTATGATCGAAAGACCTTGAAAATCTTTGTGTAGCAGCACGGGAGATCACTCACATGATCGATTAGTTCCCGCACCATGCCGTTCCATTCGCCTTTGTCATTCTGAGCTCCATATTTCCCATCAGAAACCAGCCTGACTTCATAAGTGAATCCAAGGATGTTGGAGAGCTCTTTCAGCAGGTCAAGACAGTAGCCCTCAAAGCGATCATTCCCATATAGCACCTTGTCAGACTTCTTATACATAACGTAAGGGTTTTCCTGTACACAAAATAAATTTACATGTAATGCAGTTTGTAAAATGTATTATATTTTATTTAATTATGTCAAGGCGAAGTTATGATACTAAACATAAAATGTACACATTTACAAAAAAAAATCTCTCATGCATATATAAATACATTGCTAAAAACTCAATTTGGTGGGCCAGTAGAACTACTCACAAGGTAAAGATAAATCTTAACTACTGAAAAAGTTTTTTTACATAAATGTGGAGAGTGAAATAGTAAGTTTACCAGGATTGTGGTGACGATAAGCGTTCTGTTAGCCAGAGAGTCTGTGATGTTTTTGTTGTCTTTTATTTCAGTCAGGTTGAGGCCGGTGTAAGAGTTCCACACTCCAATCTAACAATACAGTACAACAATGACAAGGCGTGAAGAACATGAGTCTCTGTTTCTGAGCACATGAGATGACAATAAAAGAGGGGTAGACTTTATCAGTGAAGACTCATAAAATAGGTCAGGAAAGGAAAGGGAAAAAAACTAAATGAAAGAAAATGAAAGAATCTTGGTCTAATCCATTAGATTGTAAAACACTTCTTTATTGCTCAATAAAACACAGTACAGCACTGAGCTACCCTCTTTAATGCATGGTCTATAAATTCTGAATGATTTTGATGCATTAATTATTAAATCACAATGGAGAAAAAAAAGTACTCTTACTTTTTACCTGAACCAAACTATAATCATTCAAACATTTTTTACTTATCTGTCCACTAAAAATTGAAGGTCATAGAAAATATCTAAATGTATTACCGTTCACTTTAACAGCCATAAATACACAATGACATTTATAGATGGCAGTCAAAAAAGATTATGAGAAATAGCCAGTGGATGCAACATCACACTCTAAATGTTTCAACTGGCTTATAAAGATCTGTCCACTGTCTAAAAATGAAAGTATGAGACTCCACCAATCTACTTGCTAGTCAAATATATATACTACCAGTCAAATGATTTCTGAAGGATTATGTGAAACTGAAGGCTGGAGTAATGGCTGCTTAATGAAGCAGGAAAAGTTCTTTCCAACATTTCTGGAACGATAAAGCTTTTCTGTTATCTCCACCGGATGCCATCATAATAATGGCTTTCAAATATGAGTATGAAATATGAACACAAGAAGCATAAGAAGACTGATGGAAAATGTGTAAAGATGTGAAGATTTGGGAGCAGGTTTTAAAGAGGTTTAAACTTTTGAGGCATCACAGCTTGTATAAAAAAGGAAACAATATCATCAGGATATGCTGTATTTTAAAAGGAACTATTTTGACAATAAATCAAGAAGATTTTGTTGTTTGGCAAGCTTGAGGAGATTGATTTCTTAAAAAAATATTACAAAACAAGATATTACCTGATACAACATCTCTATTATTTAAACTAGAAACTTCACTTGAGGAATCAAATTATTCTTTATGAGAAAAGAGTTTCAGAAATCTATGGAAGTTTATTCACAAAATAAAAAAAATAAAAAGGTTTATATCTTTCACTTCTGACTTTTTCCAAGTCCAAATTGTGAGACACACTACCAGTCAAAAGTTTTTGAATAGTAAGATTTTTAATGCTTTTTAAATTTAGAAGTCTCTTCTGCTCAACAAGCCTGAATTTATTTGATCCAAAGTACAGCAAAAACTGTAAAATTTGTAAATAAAATAATAAAAATTTTACTATTTACATTAACTTTTTTTATTTGAATATATTTAAATTTTAATTTATTCCTGTGATTTCAAAGCTGAAAGTTTAGCATAATTACCCCAGTCACATGATCCTTCAGCAATCTTTCTAATATTCTGATTTGCTTCTAAAAAACTTTATTATTATTATTAACATTATAAATGTCTTTATCATCACTTTTGATGAATTTAAAGCATGTAAAAGCTAAATAAAAGTATGGAGTCAGTATAAAAAATGTTACTGACTCCAAGCTTTTGAATTGCGTAGTGTAAAATGTTACAAAAGCTTTTTATTTCAGACAAATGCTGATCTTTGGATCTTTCTATTTTAAAAGAATGCACTCAGCTGTTTTAAATGTTTATAATAATAATAATAATAATAATAATAATAATAATAAAATCTTGAACTGCGAATCAGTATATGAGAATGATTTTAGAAGGATCATGTGACACTGATGACTGGAGTAATGATGCTGAAAATGTAGCTTTGATCACAGGAAAAAATTATATTTTAAAATATATTCAAAGAGAAAACAGTTATTGTAAATAGTACAAATATTTCAAAACTGTACTATTTTTTCTGTATTTTGGATCAAATAAATGCAGGCTTGGTGAGCAGAAGAGACTTCTTTAAGAAACATTAAAAACCTAAAACCTAAAAAACCTAAACCTAAAAACCTAAAAACTTTTGACTGGTAATGTATAAACATGCGTTTAAAATATATAAGCTTGTGATTACCTTATTTTTATTTGTTTATTCCGTAATAGAAATCAACACTTTGGACACTTTTGTAAAACCAGTTGCCAAATGAATAAGTAACATTCAATAAAAGGATTCTAAAGATCTGAAAGAGTTGAAAGTGGTGTGAAAAGGAACATTATACAGGATCTTAAAATAAAATAATAAGCAAAACTACGATATGATCTCTTTAACACAGGATGTCAGCAGTAAAGGAATTAAAGCAGGCTTGCTTTTCTATGTTTAATAAACCCTTTGTTAACACAAGCCTAATCTAGTCTATGTTTATGTATGGCACTTGTCATACAGCTCATATGAGTCTGAAATGAGCGACTTATTCAAATGAATTTTAAAAGTAGATTAGAGCTGCTCTCTAAATATCTGCCCATGGATTAATGCACGTTTTTCTGCACGCCTGAGCTGGCTTTTATGGAGATGTGTTACTGAGGCGCGAAGCATTGTGAAAAAAAAGCCCCAATTTTACAGTGCTGGATATCAAGTAGGGTGATTTAACTGTCATAACTATAACTGGCACACATTATGCTTCTCAGCAAGACATTCTGGCAAAAGCGACTGGCAGCGATCTCTTTCCATAAGGAAGCAAAGGGATTTCTGCAGGGAAAGGGAAGCTGATGAAAGGGCACCAGTTTACTGAAGTGAATTTCACACAGGGGAGGAAATCCAAGCGCTCCACAGGTCTTAATCATGAACTCAGGGAATGAAACAAGAATGGAACAAACCTTTGTCCATAATTTAGTAGGTCGTGATGCAGCATCAGCCGCTCGCTTTTAGGAGGAATTGAAGAGTATTGTAGTCAGCATGGGAGCAGCAAGGTCAATACAAATGATCTGGCTAATTAATAGGTCTGCTTTGAGAAAAACATATTCAAGAGTCCACTTACAGGGAATAGATTTAATCCATATACTCGATTCAAGGTTTCCTGTCATTTCTGCTTCTGCGGAAATCATATCATTGAACGTCTCTTATCGGCGTCCAGCTAAGCTGACTCACCTTCGCTGTGCCGTCCTCCTTGAGGCTGATGAGGTCTAAGTTGAACTCTTTCCGCAGACCATCAGTCTTGTTAAGGACTATCCGTCCTGTCAAACCATCCCATTGGGCCTGAGGCACAAAAACAGTATACAATGAGAATGATGCACAACATCAGTTTTACTGCTGTGTCTTTCAGTCATAGCGGTAATGGAATATTATGTAGCCCCAGGGCACGTGTGTCTTTTAACACACACACACACAGCAAACCACAACAGTTTCAACTAAACATTTTGCTGGTCAGTTACATTTTAGTTAAATGGACTGTTGTGAAGATAAAGAGTGTCTGAACATGAACACCTGGATCATGTGCTTCAGGTTTGCCTAATGATAAATAAAATTGTAAATGACTGTATTATCTCTCAAGTTATACCACATTTTATTCTCTTATGTAAAAAAAATAGTCTTATATAAGGGAAAAAGGCAATAAAAAGTAAAAAATGTCTTCCATTTGCAATTCTTTAAGAGATCTCAAATAAGAATTTAAATTCTGTCATTAATTACTCACCCTCATGTTGTTCCAAACCTTTGTTCATCTTCAGAACACAAATTAACATATTTTTTATGAAATCTGAGAGCTTTCTAACCCTGCATTGACAGCAACAAAACTGACACATTCAAGGCCCAGAAAGGTAGTAAAGATATTGTTAAAATAGTCCATGTGACATCAGTGGTTCAACCGTAAAAAAGAAAAGTGGCAGAGACTGACGTGGAATAGGAGAAATTGTTGAATAAAGTCATTAGGAATTCAAGCCCTAATGACTGAAACCCTATTGTAATGGTTAGAATGGTCACGGATTAGCGATAGCCACATAAAACTGACAGTGCAGACCAAACTGTGGGAAACTTGGAGGGAAGGTAGTACTCACCACCTACAACGTAACCAAGGCTCACCCCAATCAGCCTGATGGGGCACTACAGCAATCAAAAGTATTAAAGCGCTCATAACTCCTAAATCGTCAGTCGCTTAAGTGTCTTAAGTCGTTGGAATAATTTTTGCATTTTTTGAAAAAAACTACTTCTGCAAACTAGTCCTAGGTTTTTCACCTGAGCAGAACCAAACCAAACTCAAAACACTTATGTAAGAGCTCAATCTGAGGTCACAGGAAAGAAATTGTGGAGCTTGGTCACTTGGTGCACTATAAGAGGGAAAAAAACATAAAAATGGCTATAATCAGTGCACTGCCTTGGTCCGAAGTGCCATAAATATCTACAAGAACATTTGCCGCCATTGGCCGACAAACTTGCGCACCTGTCAGACAAGGTTAATGGAGGTCGATCGGAATGAAACTCAGTGGGCCTGTTGGACTCACGGCCCTAAAGGTCTAAGAGAAATTTGAAAGAAATCGGCCACTGGGGGGCGATATTGAATTTTTCAAGGGCGTAACTGTTTGTACCTCAAGCGATTTTTCGCCTATACACACAATATTCCTATCACACGATAGAACTCATTCCAGACAACTTTGCCTCTAGAACCACTGCTGTCAATCAAATCGTTTGGTTAAATGATTGAGAAGATGTAAAAAACCTACTTTTGCTAACTTTCGCTCTGGAAAAACCACTGCAGTACAATTTTCTGGACTCTCTAGGTCAATAATTATCAAAAAACAAAATGTTGAAATTTACCCTTTGGGAAGCTATAGCAGGGTCATTTAGAAAAGATGCCTGCCCAAATTTACCCAAAATCCTATAAAGCCTAAAGGAAAACTCAAAACTTCACGAAACCTACTGAGCATACGCAACATATGATTCTAAACAAACATGCAAAGTTTTAAGGGAAATTTCATCAAAAATATCTTACTTTGTGTTCCGAAGTTGACCAGAGGTCTTACAGGTTTGGAATGACATGAGGGTGAGTAATTAATGACAGAATTTTTTTATTTTTTTATTTTTTTATTTTGATGGTGACAATTTATTTATAATACATCAAATCATACATTTGGGGTCTGTGAGTTTTTTTTTTTTTCTCTTATGGAGACTTCAGGTTCTGCAGTAAAGCAGCTCTAAAAAACAATAGTGTTATTATCTAGCTCAAGTCGATTCAGGAAACAGAAAAACAGTAATATTGTGAAATATTATTACAGTTTAAAAGAATGTTTTTTTTATTTATTTCAAAAGATCAATGTTAATTTGAAATGGAACTCTTTGTAACATTATAATTGTCTTTAATGTCACTTTTCATCAATTTATTGTGTCCTCGCTGGATAAAAGTAATAATTTCTTAAAAGAAAATCTCACTGACCACAAACTTAGTGTAGTGCACAGCAGTGTATATCATATTAAACCACTGTCTCTCCGTCAATGTTGTTTTTAAGCCCAAATTTTGTAACGGTATTATAAAACATCTGCGTTGTTCCTGTGTGAATAAATGTAACAGCTGCTTCTTGTTCAGTGGAATGAAGGTCCAAACCAGCTTCTATTTGCAATATTAAAGTGTGGATGAGGGGTAGATTTTAAACTTGACTTGAATCTCTAAGAAGTAAATCTTAGAGTTTCAACTTTATTAAAACAGGTATTTTTCATACTAACTTGCTTAAGGTGGGTTTACATATACTCTGACATCACTGGTGTGCGGTGATGTTCTGAACTAAGGAGGCAAAGTCCTCTTTTTTTTATCAAATGTAAATTCATGTCCCAGTTTCTTGGTTAAATAAAGATTATTTAAACTATCAGATAATATATATATATACATATATATTTTATATTTTTACAATTACAATGTAATTATTATTCTATTTATACTCTTAAGGCAGTAACAATTTAAACAATATATTTTATTTGTGAACTTACATTCAATTATTCTTTTTAATAGTTCACTTTTAAAAAAGCAAGTGATTTATACACTTTTTCATGTTAGATTTTGTAATATTTGCATTGATTTATTTTTGTACTACGAATTTCAATCCAATATTTTGAGGAGAAATCATTTACTGTTACACTTAATCACATGCAACTAAAACAAATGTAAAATCAGACTGTGTACTTGTAGTAAAATGTATAAATTGAGTTGGCACAGATGACGATGCCAATATGCAGCTTCTTTTCTGAACAAATGACAACTGCTCTTCCCTACACAATGCGCTCAGGCCTGACTATATATTGTTCCCAAAAGCAAAAACATCACGCTAGCTTACCGACATTTCATTTCCACTAGCTTTATTGTACCAAAAATGAGAGCAAACAATCCCAGAATTCAATCAGCTAAGGCAACTAAGGAAGAGTAATAGCCCTGTTCAAGCCCTCTCTAGCTTTGATAAGTGGGTATGATATCAGAAAAACAGCACTTCTCTTCTCAAGGTTGCAGCGTTTCTCAGAGCACATCTCAAAAAGAGGCAACGGCTGGCCTTCAACACGTCACCAGCTCATGCTCAGGTGGATACAGCTTTACTATCCCGCAGGATACCTGGAGACTTGATGATGACCTCGATATAAACCATTTCAACCATTTCAGGGAGCTGTAATGGAGCCACTGGAGACAAGTGGTGCACTGCATACTAATGTGTTTAGGAATTTTATTTAATTTTTTTTAAACAGACTTTGTTTTAAAAATGACAACAGGAATTCACTTGTTACTAATTTGTCATTCAGCTCAGACTTGTCCAAACTGACCCTGGAGCAACCCAAGTGCCTTGCTCAAGGCCAAAACACTGCATGGGGCAATTTCTGTGGGATTTGAACTCACAACCTTTTGGGTTTTCAACACACACTTTAAACGACTAGGCTGTATCTCCTACAACATACGTTTCTGACACATCAGGCATCTCTAAAAACCAAGCTTGCTGGGTAGGGTACTGGTCTGTTAGTGCTGACTTACTGTCATATCCACTGAATTGCAGTGGCGGTTAACACTGGTCACTTTAAATGTCTTTGATTTCTGGGGTGAGAGAGAAGAAAAGCTTTTGGCGATGAAGTCAGGCTTGGATTCTCAGCACTGCAACAGTAAAAAAAAAAAAATCAAATATAAAATAAAAAAGTAAAATAAAATAAAATAAAATGAAGTAAAATAAAATAAAAAAGTAAAATTAAAACAAAATAAAGTAAAATTAAATTAAATATAATTACTAAAATAAAATGAAATAAAATGAAGTAAAATAAAATAAAGTAAAATATAAAAAAGTAAAATAAAATGAAATAAAGTAAAATAAAATGAAAATAAAAAGTAAAGTAAAATAAATAAATAAATAAAAGACTTAAATTAAATTAAAGTAAAATTAAATAAAAAAAATAATACAATTAAATTAAGAAATAAAGTAAAATAAAATAGTGTAAAGTACAATAAACTCAAATAAAAAATAATAAAGGAAAAATAATAAAAAATGTATTAAAAAATAAAATAATGTAAATTAAATAAAAAAGATAAAATAAAATAAAACAAAATAAAGTAAAATAAAATTGAATATAACTACAAAAATAGAATATAAAAATAAAGTAAAATAAAATAAAATGAAGTAAAGTAAAATAAAGTACAATATTAAAACAAAAAAATATATAAATAAATAAAACAATAAAATTAAATTAAGAAAAAATAAAGTAAAGTAAAATAAAATAAATAAATAAATAAAATATTTAAATTAAATGAAAGTAAAATTAAATATTATAATATAATACAATTAAATTAAGAAATAAAGTAAAATTAAATAAAGCAATGTAAAGTAAGATAAAATAAAATAAAATAAATAAAATAAGGAAAAATACTAAAAAATAAATGAAAAATTAAATAAAGTAATGTAAATTAAATAAAAAGTAAAATAAAATAAAATAAAACAAAAAGTAAAATAAAATAAAATAAAATGAAGTAAAGTAAAATAAAGTAAAATAATAAAACAAAAAAGTAAAATAAAATAATTAAATTAAGAAAAAATAAAGTAAAATAAAATGAAACAAAGTAAAATAAAAAAGTAAAATTAAATAACATAAACAAATAAAATATTTAAATTAAAGTAAAATTAAATAAAAAATACAATAAAATAATACTATTAAATTAAGAAATAAAGTAAAATAAAATAAAATAATGCAAAGTAAAATAAAATAAAATAAAAAATGTATGTACATTTCATGTGTAATATACACAATAAAGTAAACACAAACAACAAATGCAAAAACATTAAAAGCAGGAATGTGAATATCTTATCATTAACACATAAACTTGCTTTAACCAGTGTAACTTCAAAGTTACAGTTAAACTACGATTCATGTAACAAGTCACTTTTTTTTTTAGAGGCAAAAAGCTCTTGCGTATTTCCCTCTAAGTTTGGAGAAGCAGAGGGTGCTAACCCTAATATGTGAATCACAAACATTTTTGGTGCCAAAAATAACATAATTATACTTATTTTTCACTTCAACCCTACAATTTGGCCACAAGCAGGGATAAATATCATGAACCCCCCACATGTGTGACTAGAGATGTGGGTCTTATATGCAGTGTTTTTCATCATATGCAGTGTAATATAATTAATGCTCCCTAAATGGAGTGTAAAAACATTTTTCTTTTTTTCTGCTACAGTACAGGAGCTACATAATTCCAAATTATATGGCACATAATACATTCTGTAGCTCTTTTCCTTATAAAAGCAGACCCCATAAGCAAAACCGCACTGATCAGCATCTCCTGCCCACCGGGTCAACAAAAACAGATACTACATTTAAAGATGTTCAGCCTTCTGTCACAGTTGATTAGTCACACCGAAATTCGCATTAGAGCACTTAAGTGAGTGAAAATGAGTTAAAAAAAAATAGGACAAGCAAGAAAAAGAATAAATGAAATGAAGAAGGATTTTATTTGTCCTGGCAATCTATTTGCTGCTGTTAAGATGAAGAATTGAAATGACTGCAGCACATACACAGTTCACAGAAGAATGTGTTTTTGTACCTTACAACATTTCACACATTATGAACTTTCTACCTTAGAGTCTGTAGAGAGGCCTCTTACAACACAGTGTTTTATGGCTTTAATGGGCTTGTAATACAGAGTTTATGGGTCGTTAAAATGTAGCATCTGGACTCATTAGCGTTTGTCTTGGTGTTGGCATGTGTAGAAAAACGCCACACTCGCTCAACTCAAAACAAGCCTAATTAGACACTTAACTACGAAGCGCGTCATTTTTCAGATGCTCAATACTTTCTACGTTCCCAGTTAAACATGTGATTTAAAGCCATTTAAAGGCTCATTTGCCTTTGAAGTGTAAACACTATCTCTGTGGCATTTTCAAAACATAGCAGCCCAGAAACAGCAACACTGGCTCAACCAATATGAGTTTGAGGGAAGAGCTACCTAATTTTTTTGATCAATGTAAGACTGTGAAAATGTTCCAGGAAATCTGTTTGAAAACAGCTATTATCTTTACAATTTTATTTGGTGACGCTAATAGAGTGCAAAATTTGGGTTCTGAAAGTAAAAATCCTATTCATTTTCTCCATATTGGAACTGATTTTGAATGATATCTTTTAAAGACATACTGTAAGCTACACTACAAACTCAAAAATCAGATACAGTTCAATTCGATATGCCGTTTCGAATCTAACAAAACCAGTCTTTTGATTTTTGGCCAAACAGATCAGAAGTTGTAAGTATTAATGTCAGTTTCTTATATATTTTGATAAGCAGGTGGCGCTGTGCCAAAACTATTCATGTGCCCTCAGATCATGCTTGGTATAACTAGTACCAAATTTAGTCTGAATCCACTAAAGCATTGCGAAGATATAGCCTTGAGACAATTATGGCACAAATTTTGTCATATTTGTTAACATACAAAAACAGTTTGCTATATCAAAAAGCTAAAAGATACTTTTTTGCCAGCACTGTCTAAAGATGATCTGAGACAATTTTGGTAAAAATCGGACAATCCGCCTAGGATAAGCTAAAAAAAAAGCAGATTTTTCGCTAAGAGGTATTAGCAGAAACATGAGCGCAAATTTGGCCTTTGGAAGAAGTCAGGCTTGGATTCTCAGCACTGCAACAGTAAAAAAAATAAATAAATAAAAAAAGTCTAATGTAAAATAAAATAAAATAAAATAAAGTGAAATATTAAAACAAAAATGTAAAATAAAATAATTAAATTAAATTAAGAAAAATAAAGTAAAATTAAATGAAATAAAGTAAAATAAAAATAAAAACGTAAAATAAAATTAACAATTAAACAATTAAATTAAGAAATAAAATAAAATAAAATAAAGTAATGAAAAGTAATTAAAATAAAATAAAATAATAAAATAAGGAAAAATAATAAAATCTTAATAAAAAAATGTAAATAAAGTAAAATAAAATAAAATAAAATATTTATGTATATTTCATGCATAATATACACAATAAAGTAAATATACAACTAGTACCAAATATAGTCTGAATCCACTAAAGCATTGCAAAGATATAGCCTTGGGTCAATTATTGCACAAATTTCGTCATATTTGTTAACATGTTATACAAAAACAGTTTGTTATATCAAAAAGCAAAAAGATACTTTTTTGCCAGCAGTGTCTAAAGATGATCTGAACCAATTTTGGTAAAAATCGGACATCTCGTCTAAGATAAGCTCAAAAAAGCTGATTTTTCGCTAAAAGTTATTAGCAGAAACATAAGTGCAAATTTGGCCTATTGATAGCGCTACAGTGTTTGAGATAGAGACTCCAAATTTGCTATAGTTCATTTTAAGACTGTCCTCTATCTATGTGCAAAATTTCATAACTTTCCCGCAAGCAGTTCTTTTGGCTTCCACAGACTCCAACAGCAGCAGAAGAAGGCGGCTAACAGATACAATAGTTGCCTAAGCACATAGGTGCCTTTGTTTTAACAATGAATTGGTGGCACCAGAGAGTCTCTAAATTTGCTATGGTTAATATTGAGACTGTCCTCTATCTGTGTGCCAAATTTCATAACTATGGGCTGCCATAGACTACCAGAGTCAAGAAGAAGACTAAGAGATACAATATGTGCCTATACAATATGTGTATATATATGTTTTAACGATTACAGCATTTCACAATGCTTCATGGGATTGTAGTTCTGTCTCTCATTAAAGCCATTAAGTACAGTCAGTACAGCCATTAAGCCTTGTACTTTTGTCAAATTTTCAAATGTTTTTGCTTCAAATCAAAGCTTGTAATGTTGTGATACACCTCGTAGCTGAGTAGTTCATGGCTCTGAAATGAAGACTAATTTTGAATGATAACTTTTAAAGACATACTGTGAGTTACAATACAAAACTCAAAAATTAGACATTTGGTATGCCATTTTGAATCTAATGACACCAATCTTCTGATTTTTGGTAAAACTGGTTAGAATTTATAAGCAGAAATATACATTTTGTATATATGTTGACCAGTAGGTGGCACTATGCCGAAACTACTCATGTGCCCTCAGGTTATGCTTGGTACAGCACGTACCAAATTTGGTCCGAATCCACTAGAGCATTGTGCAGGTATAGCCTCATGTCCATTTTTGCGTAAATTACGTCAACACTCTTTATGAAAACGTTCTGGTATATCAAAAACTTTTGCTAACTTTTTGCCAGGATTGTCTGAAGATGTTCTGAGCCAATTTTGGTTGAAAAATCTGTCTAGGATGAGTTCAAAACAAGTTGATTTTTCGCTAAAAGTTATTAGCAGAAACATAAGTCCAAATTTGGCCTATTGATGGCGCTACAGTGTTTGAGATAGAGACTCCAAATTTGCTATGGTTAATATTAAGACTGTCCTCTATCTATGTGCAAAATTTTATAACTTTCCCGAAAGCAGTTATTTTGGCTTCCATAGACTCCCATAGCAGCAGAAGAAGAAGGCTAACAGATACAATAGGTGTCTAATAGGTGCCTTTGTTTTAACGATTACGCCATGCTTCATGGGACTGTAGTTCTTTCTCTCTCATTAAAGACATTAAGTACAATCAGTACAGCCATTAAGTCTTGTACTTTTGCCTTTTTTGTCCAGTTTCCAATGTTTTTGCTTGAAATCAAAGCTTGTAATGTTGTGATTTACTTCATAGCTGATTTCATGGCTCTTAAATAAAAACTGATTTTGAATGATAACTTTTAAAGACATACTATGAGCTACACTACGAAACTCAAAAATTAGATATTCAATATGGCGTTTTCAATCTAACAAGACCAATCTTCTGATTTTTGGCCAAACTGGTCAGAAGTTATAAGCAGAAATATATATATTTTTAATATTTTTTGACCAGTAGGTGGCACTGTGCCAAAACTACTCATGTGCCCTCAAGTCATGCTTGGTATATAACGTACCAAGTTTGGTCCGAATCCACTAAAGCATTGTGGAGATACAGCCTCATGTCCATTTTTGTGCAAATTGCATAAAATTCATTAGCACTCTTTATGAAAACGCTCTGGTATATCAAAATACTTCTGCTAACTTTCTGAAAGGATTGTCTGAAGATGTTCTGAGCCAATTTTGGTGAAAATCAGACAATCTGTCTAGGAAAAGTTTGAAAAAGTAGATTTTTTGCTAAAAGTTATTAGCATTTACATAACGTCGCTGTCGGGCGGAAACCTTGTATGTCCAAATTTTGTCAATTTCATATTTTTACACAAATTGATGCTATTGGTCAGTGCCCATGTGGATCTGTAATTTTTTACAAATTATTAACCAATCTAAAGTGTTGAAAATAGCTTGAGCGCAAATCTCTTAACTCATTTGAACACTTCAACTGTCTGAGAAGAGCTCGTATCTCCACCTTTTCTTCACTCCGCTGGAGCGTCGGGGCATATGTCCCCTTCCATCTTCTTGACACAAAGCACCGGCAAAAATAATTAGCATTGAATGTGTCGGTGGAAACAGTAAGGAGATATTTGAATGATCTATTAAACTAGTGTATTCTGAGATAATCTACCTGACTCTCAATCTCTTCTTTGGACGCAACCTTTGAAGGAAAGCATCTTTCCGGATTGCATAATTAAAGCGTTTTTTTCTGATTGTTTTATTTCGTTAAGTAATAATTTATAGCTTTATATTTATTTATTTATTTATTCATCATGTTTGTGAGGCATGTAGCCTATTCGCTGAAAAAATGTGATCGCGCTGGCTCCTCATGTCCTGCAAAGCGATTTCAACTTCTCCTCTTCAAAAACTATATTCACCTAATAGCGCACATTTATCTAGGTTGAATGTTTAAACTAACATTGTTCTATAGCTACTTTAACTGTTTTAGATCTATAGATTTTATTTTATGCAAGTCGTGATGATTTAAAAGGCAAGTTGAGCAGAGCAGTCTTCCGCTGGCCGCTGTTCGCTACTTAAAAAAACAACAAAAAAAAACTGATATTTAACGAACAAAAAAATGCTCCAAAAGTTTTTCTAAATTAACTTAATAAGAAAACGAAATGAAATATAACCACTTTGGCATTACATACAAAACGTAACTATTTTAATAGCTGAAACAGTAGTAGCCTATAAACTGTTCTGGAAAAATTTAAGGGGAATAAAGTCATCTTATCGTTTTATTTTGGTATTGCATCACTTATAGCTCTAACGTTTAAAATAGAGTTTAGAAAAATTTATGTAACCACAGTCGTTAGCTTTGGTTAGCTATTGAAGCCTTTTCTCTTGTCAAAAGGCTCAACACGACCGCAGACTTTGATGAACACTGCTGGCAGCAGCGACGTCTGTGTCTGTACCATTCTTATCAATGACAGCATAATCTCGTATCTCCCGGCTCCCAAGTCATAAACCTTGTATCTCCGATAAAACATGATTTTGGGGAAATGTTGTCTTAATGTTGGTACACAACAGTGTATGATAGCAATATATGGTATAATACCAACTTTAACGATAAAATATTTAATAACTCAAAAAATATGCAGTTTTTTTCATTTCCTGAAAAATGACGGTTTTGGAGATGCGAGGATTCCGCCCGACAGCGACGATAAGTTATTAGCTATTGGGGATGCTAGAGAGTTTAAAATAGAGACTCCAAATTTGCTTTGGTTAATATTGTTCTCTATATGTGTGCCAAATTTCATAACTTTTCTGCAAGCGGCTCTATGGGTTGCCATAGACTTTCAGAGCAGAAAAAGACTAACGGATACAATAGGTGCCTAAGCACATAGGTGCCTTTGTTTTAACGATTATGCCTTTCGCAATGCTTCATGGGATTGTAGTTCTGTCTCTCATTAAAACCATTAAGTACAGTAAGTACAGCCATTAAGCCTTGTAGTTTTGCCTTTTTGTCCAATTTTTAAATGTTTTTGCTTCAATTCAAAGCTGAGTAGTTCATGGCTTTTAAATTAAGACTTTTAAGACCTGTATGGGAAAAATACATCTGGAATACTTTTAGAAACAGTGGACAGGTAGTGTTGCAAACTACAATGCAGAATATGACATACTTTAATCAATAGCAGGATTTTGGAGGTGGGACTACCTGTTTCTGACCAATGGTAGATTGTGAAGATGTTCCACAAGCCTTTTTGAAATATATTATGTTTACAAATTTCATTTGTTGATGCTAAGGGTGCAGAAATGACACGCTTCAGCTTTCAAGTTGTTGTATTAGCCACATTGTTAATAATTAGACCGCCTTCCCATTTAAACCAAACATCTCTTCAAAAACCCTCTAAAACATGTCAGCAAACCAGACATCAGCAAATCCGAATGTGCAAAACGACTGACAGTCAGTCTGGTGCAAAACATTTTGACAGGCCTTTCTGTTGTTTATAGAGCTTAGGGCTGTCACAGAGACAAGTGTGATTCCTCATGAAACCTTTTTCACTGATATCTGTCAGGTAGTAGAATAGGTAATAAAAAAATAGCTAACAGCAGCTTTAAGTCCTGTGGTGCTCTGTGATTAAGGTGCAAACTGAGCACTAAGGACTGCGGGTTCCCAGTTCAAACACATACGGCAAACTCAAGCAGGGAAATAAATTCACCTTCTGTACCGCTGAGTTACGCCGGGCCGCTCCTTCTCTAATGCACTGTGGCACTATTCATTTTTATATATATATAAAAAAAAACGCCATAAAGCCTCTTCCATTTCTATAACCAGTAACACTCCGACTGCTGAGACACACTACGCAAGTGGAACTGAAAGCATATCTAAAAATGTTACTGAAAAGCCTATTCAGAATGAACTTTCATTCCCCTCGACAGCCATTTTGTGTTATCACAGGCACTTTTTTGAAAAGTTCTCAGAGTGGAGGGACACACACCCCACACTCAGACATGAAGGAGGACTGTTATGACCTCTCGGTTCAAAGGCGGTGAGAGCATCCAGCAGTGATCTGGGACTTAAAAAAGATCAAAACGCAGAGGTACCAGTATTCATTTTCAGGCACCTCTGCCCTGACAAACATGTTTTTCATCTACAAATACATTTTTATGTAACCTACGGGTCAAAAATCTGATTTTTTTTTTTTAATAAAATCTACAAGAGTTCAAAAAGACTGTCTGATAAATATCTCACAAAGTGTCGAGCATCATTCACACATGCATTTATCAAATAGGAAATCCATATAAGAAGCTAATTTTCAACACAAGTGACTACGATTGTTGACCAGAGGTTTCATTTTATGCAATTCAGAGATTACAAACAGGATTAAAGGGATAGTTCACACAAAAATTAAAATTCAGTAATAAATTGCTCACTCTTATGTTGTTCCAACCTTATAAAACCTTTGTTCATCTTCAGAACACAAATTGAGATATTTATGATTAAATCTGAGAGCTTTCTGATCCTGCATAGACAGCCACACAACTACCACATTCAAGGCCCAGAAGGGTAGTAAGGACATTGGTAAAATAGTCCATGTGACATCAGTGGTTCAACCTTAATTTTGCAAAGCTACACTAATACTTTTTGTGCACAAAGAAAAGAAAAATAATGACTTTATTGAACAATTTCTTTTTTTTTCTTGTTCTGATGTAGAACCCGGACACATTGTGGAATGTTACTTAGAGCTGGGTATCGATACACTACCTTGAATTTAATACCGGTTCCTGAATGATACCTTTTTAAAATATTAATTTTATAAAACCAATTTTAACAAGATTACATTATGTCAAAAAACATTGGTTTTATTTTATAAGCTTGTTTTTAGTTTAGTTCTGTCATGACAACTCTCGGAGGGATTGGCATGGTAATGTACATGACAATACGGAGACTTTGCTACTGCCAATACATCCATAACATGCTGCTGTAAGAATATAAGAAACACTGCTGCTGCACATATAACATATATAATTAACCCCCATATAGCATATATGAATCACCTCGTAGCAGTAGCACTTAGCACTAGTCATGTATTTGAATGTTGAGTAGTGAGCTCATTGGCTACTGATATAGGAGAGAACCAATCGGCTGTGCCATGTGATTATGATGTCATGTTGTCAGATTGAATTAGACCATCGGACTGCATCTAGAGTTTCATGCCAGAACTCAGTTATTTTTTAGACAGTTTTACAGACCCGAACACTCATCTTCTGAGCCACTGCTTAAAAGAACAAAAAAAAGCACAAAGGAACAAAATGTAACCAACACAATAAATAGTTTTAATAAAGTTGTAACAGTTTTCAGTTTTTTACATTAAGGCTACGTTTACACTACTGCATGTTCATTCTAAAAAGCACTGCACAGAAAGAATCATCATTTTTATTAATTTTACACTGATTTACTGATCAGTAATTCAGTGTAATCAGCATTAGCTGTAAAACAATAAATAAATAAATACATTTTACAAATTAAACAAAGCTAATAAACACATGATTTGTATGTGATTTTCGTGAGATTCTGCCTATTTTTATATTAATATAGGGTGTTTACGTGAGAAATTCTAAGAAGATGTACCGATTATCTTGATATAAAAGACTACAAATAACATATTTCAGCAACATTATTTGGCCAAAACACACAATAGGGGCCATTCACACAGAACGCGCCTTTGCGTCTAAAAAGTGCAGCATAGAACGCGAGGGTCTCGAGACGTGCTTTTGAGACGTGATGCAATAACGACAATACGGGGCTTTTTCAGTATATATATATTCAGTGACAGAGATATTTCTCTCCAAGCTCCTTTTTAAGGAACAAGTTGTGATAATCACTTGAAGAAATGTTATATAATTCAGGGTATCTGGACACAGCCACTATGAGCGCCTCCTCCGCCATGTTGCCATCAAATAAAACAGTTGTCATGCCAACTTGCTAATGTAATTGGTCCACTGCTTTGGAACTGACATTGATGAGCGGCGCTGTGTGTAAAAGTTGAAATTCTTTTAACTTGACACAGCGTCTTAAAAACGTGGTGCTCCTGAGGGAGGCGCTGCAAAAGCCATGAGACGCGAGAGTAACAATCATACACGTCCGTCAAGCACGTGTTTACATACAAAAACAATGGAAAAGTAGCGCATTGGAATGTAAAAACATGTTCTGTGTGAATGGCCCCTTAGACCGCAATCAGATGTTATTACAAACCTTTGTGATTTTTTTACGGTGAGTAAAAGCAGAATATAAATCTTATTTATTGTCTTATGTAGCATGATGTTTTCAGTTGTGTAGTTTGAACAATTTTTTCTTAAACGCACTGTAAAAGCTATAATGGTCCAGGGTTGTTTTCATTTTAAACACAAACATACCAGTGTAAAAGTAGCCTTATGTCTCTGGGTGTAACCGTCATAAACTAGTAGGTGTAATCTTGTGAATGTGCGTCAAACACTGACACAGAAGAAAATAAACTGTTGAATAAAGTTTTTTTTTTTCCTCACGCAAAAGTATTCTCGTAGCTTCATAAAATTAGGGTTGAAACACTTATGTCACATGGACTATTATATACCTTTAATGCATCTACAATTAGTAAAGTTGGATATATTTTGCAAGTAAAATTTTTCACCTACAATGAAAGTCAAGCATAAAATTCAAATCAATCAGTGTTTTGCTACATAAAGTACAATATTCTCACCTCTTTAAACAAGTTCATGAAGCGCGGGCCGTACCTCCAGGGCTTGTGTCTGTGGCACTGCAGGGAGCTCACTGTCATCTGCGTGGCCCGCTGAGACGCAACCGCAACCATGAACACTGCGTCATACATGAGCGCAGCCTCGGTCTGTGGAACGAGAAAAGAATTTACATGTAAAGCATGCTCTAAATATAATCAAACTTCATTATGCATTGCTATACTGGCAGAAGGTGTTTTTGTTTCCCATTTGCACAATATTGGATGTTACGTAACGGTATTTAAGTTTCATTCCTTTTGCATCCGATCACAGAAGGAGAGCCCCTCCCCCGTCCCCTGCCGCACGCACCTTATGTTTCTCTGGGTGTTATTCAGTGCTAAAATGTGACCTGGATGGTAAAAATAGATTTGAATAAATCTCCCGATGCTTCCTGCTTTAAGCCCTTCATGCATGTCTAATAAGGCTGAGTGTGCTAGCAGTATCTACACTGCCTTCTGGAGGACGGGTAGATTAGTCAACATCGGTGAGACTTAATCCCAGTTATTCTAACTGTGAAGGAAGGGCTTAAGGAGAGAAGTTAGGATCTGGTTTTAGTTCTGGTTTATATGTAAATGAGGATTTCGAGCAGTGCGCACAGTCAGTGTTTGCGATCGACAACCAATTGTCCTGTTCATGCAATAACTTACAAAGTTGATTTAAATTGCTGTCTGTATGACACTTTTCTATTTTTGTGATAACTGAACTGACTAGGAATTTGACTATAATGTAACAGTGTCACTTCGGTTTGACTAGGTGTGAATAGAAATGTATGACAGCAGATCAGTCCTCACAGTCATAATGCCACTCATCAATCCACTCTCAGGTTTGGGTGGTGCCAGCTGGCGCTCCATGGACCACTTTTGGATCACGGAAGCCACATATGGATCATCTAGATTCAGGAGGCGGAAGGCTGTCATGTTGACTCCACTATAGCGGTACGGCTCAAGATCCAAAGCAAACATATCCTGCAAGGCAACGAGAGTTTGTCCAGATTTAGCCTTAAGAGCTGTGCAAACTTTGCACAAGATATAGACTCCTCATGCCATGGTTTTCTTTGCTCTAAGAGATAAAAAGGAGCCTTCAGCTCTTATTCGAAGTCCACAAAACATGGTTGTGCAAAACTTTAAGAACTGACAATTTCAATTCATATGTTGGAATGTTTAATTAAACTGGCAAGTTGAACTGGAATTTGAATTACAGAAAGCAGAATTTCCTGAATTACTAAATTCAACAAGTAATTCATTTTGGAAAATTAAGTGGCCATGGTCTATACATTTGTATGGTATAAAATTATTTAGGTGATATTTCTAACAGATCCACACTACTGTTTAAAAGTATAACTTTAATATCTTAAAATGTAATTTATTCCTGTGATGCAAAGCTCAATTTTAGCAGTCATTACTCCAGTCTTCAGTGTCACATGATCCTTTAGAAATCATTCTAATATGCTGATTTGGCACTCATGAAACATTTCTTATATTATCAGTGTTGTAAATAAGTGTGCTAAGTGTTTCAGGACTCTTTCATGTATAGAAGTCCAAATAAAACGCATTTATTTTAAATACAGATATTTTATAACAATGTAAAATTCTTTAAAGTTACTTCTGGTCAATTTAATGGCTTAATTTCCTTATAGATGTGCAACAGTTTGCTTTAGAAGGCCTTTATTAACCCCCTGGAGTCGTGTGGACTACATTTTACAATGGATGAGTGCACTTTATTGGAATTCAAAATCTCAACAGCCATTCACTGCCATTTTTAAACTTGAAAGAGCCAAAACATTTTTTGTATAACTATGATTGTATTCGTCTGAAAGAAAAAAGTTATATACACCTTTGGCTTGAGGGGGATGAGTAAATCATGGGGTAATTTTATTTGTGGGCAAGCTATCCCTTTAACCCCAAACTTTTGAACATTAGTGTATCTGCTTACCTGTTAGACCTTGTAAATCCTACAAACTTTAACATTTTTCAAACTTCTTTTAATTTTCTGATAAGGTTGCCATCAGTGTTGGGGGTAACGCATTACAAGTAACGCGAGTTACATAATAATATTATGTAAGTAACAAGTAAAGCAATGCATTACTTTTTCATTTACAAGAAAATATCTCAGTTACTTTTTGTTTCCTTTATGTATTTAATCCTATTTTATTAGCCAATGTCTTTGCTGCTAACTTTTGTTGATCCAATTCAAACATACTAATAAGCAAAACTTACTAGATTAACTAACATTTATGCTTCATTTTTCTCATTTTTCGCTGAAGAGTGTTGAAGTTCCTTTTCCTACAGTTCTACTGTACAGACATGAACAGGCATGTGCAGAGGGGGGGGCGGAGGGTGCTCGAGCACCCGCCCCTTTTGCTCAGATGCCTAAAGTGCCCTTCTGTCAAAGGTCTCCGCCCACCCTTAGGCTTATTCATGTCACTTTTTGGTGTGAAAGGGTTTTTACATTTGTTAAAAATTTAACTTTTTATATTAAAAACAAACAAGCCTTGCCTAGATTTAAAAAGTAATGCAAAAGGGACGCAAAAGTAATATAACGCATTACTTTCCATAAAAGTAACTAAGTAACGCAATTAGTTACTTTTTTAGGGAGTAACACAATATTGCAATGCATTACTTTTAAAAGTAACTTTCCCCAACACTGGCTGCCATTCCATAATTCAAAGATGAACCTTACGTTTCTATAGTGAAAAATTAGGCTTGTTGTAAATTTCCACTTTCTTTAATTCAAACTCAAACTGCAATTCTGCATTCTGTTTGTTACCGCATTTCAAATTAATACTGAATTAATTAATACTGAACTGAATTGGAATCTTAAAACCATTTTGAAATCATATCTAGATATCCCCTAGAGTTAAACAGATGAGTTTTACCGTTTTTTTAATCCATTCAGCCGATCTCCGGGTCGGCCAGTAGCACTTTTATCATAGCTTAGCATAAATCATTGAATCTGATTAGACCATTAGCATCTTTTCAAAATTACTAAATATTTCCGATATTTTCCCTATTTTCCCTATTTAAAACTTGACACTTCTATGGTTACATTGTGTACTAAGACTGACAGAAAATGAAAAGTTGTGATTTTTTCAGGCACCATGGGTGCAGCAGGCGCAATGATATTATGCAGCACCTGAATATAGTCCCCAGCTATTTTACTATTACCTTAGTGGCTTAGTGCTGGTCACATTGGAAGTTACCTAGCTGGGGACTATTTCAGGCGCTGCGTAATATCATTGCGCCTGCTGCACCCATGGTATGACAGCAAAGTTCCTTGATTTTTACACCAGAATAAGAGTATAGTTCCTATCCATATCAGCCTGGAAAATCACAACTTTTCATTTTCTGTCAGTCTTAGTACACGATGTAACTACAGAAGAGTCAAGTTTTAAATAGGAAAAAAATAGAAAATCTTTGGTCATTTTTAACGATCATGCTAATGGTCTAATCTGATTCAGTGATTTATGCTAAGATATGCTAAAAGTGCTAACAGGAGACCCGGAGATCGGCTGAATGGTAAAACTCATCTGTTTAACTCTAGGGAAGCTGGAAAATGAGCCTATGTTCAAAAAAAGTGGAGTGTTCCTTTAAGTTTCATGTGTCAATGAGAATGTCAGAATATGACATTATGATATGAAATAATGATATTTAAAGCCCAGTGAACGCTGTCAAACATAAATTAGGAAGAACTGTTGTACAGCCTGACACGACATGTCGCCCAGGGTGCATAAGGGTTTTATGTCTCATGTCATTGGGGTCGAATCACACAATCTGACAAGCAACAATTATGAAAAAAGGAAAAAATCACTCAGCATGTTCGTCATCTATTGTTATGAAAAACACTCAAGCAGTCAGCTTTTCAGACTTACCAAAGTTGTGAAGAAGAAATGATAGTACTCTGTCATCATACCCATCGACATCAGCTGCAGGGAAGAAACCCAACAAAACATATTTGGGAGGAATCCGAAAGAAAAAGAAAGTAATGATTGGTTGAGTGTGAAATAAGAGAGTTTCAGCAGTATTCAGGAATGAAGGCAGCATGGCAAAAACTGTATTACATCTTTCTGCTTTAAAGCATAGCTCTGAAATCCAACTGGGCCACAGCATGCAAGAGCACTTCACTCTCATTTTCAATCCATTTCAATCTGTGTGACGTACTTTGCAAGTTCAATAAAAGTTCATAGCAAGAGTCTACAGGAATGGTGCCGCACCTGTTTGAGAAGCTCGGCGGCAACTTGGTAGGAGCAGTCGAAGATGATGTAAAACTCTTTTTCTTTCTTCATCTCCTTCAGCAGGGGGCGACTGTCGCCTCCTCCCGACGGCAGCTGTCGGATACGGATCTTCAGGTTGTTTTTGGACGGAGCTTTGATCAGTTCCTGCATACGCATTAATCCTTGAAACAAGAAAACACAAAAGAGTGATCGAAGGTGGGGGGCAATGGAAGAGAAACAAACTCATCACGAGCTGCAGTAATTACACTTTTGATTTCCCCAGTGTGATAGCAGATGTTTACGCGGACCATAAATTGGGACTCATCTATTCCGTTGATACATAACAATCAGATGCTTTTTTTCAGCTTCTCTTTAATCAAAACACTCAGCAAAAAGTAATGCATTAAATAGTAGCAGGTTAAAATGGTACCCAAAGGTTAAACAGACCTATGAAAGGGATGAAAATGACTGTGAGGCAGTCAGTGTTATTAGATAATATGATACTTCCACTTAAGTATAATTGCATACAACTCTAAATCTTTCTTTTTACTTCAACAGATTTGAGAATAAAAGTAAAGGCTAGAGAAATCCTATAAATATCCTTTTAAAATGTAACATTGTGAAAGCCTAATAGTTTCGCCTAGGCTGGATCAAAAGTCCACAGGGCTCTAGGGTACAAACGTCCACAAGGCAGCATGATGCAATGACCTCTATAAACACAATCCCAACTATAAGCCACATTTAACAATGTCTGCACAGTATAACTGCAGCTGTTTGATATTATATTCACCCAATCCCTCCCTAGTTTTTGACTGTTTAAACTTTGATGATCATTTATATCAACACTTTGAGAGGTCTTAGATTCAATGTTAGTATTATTATATGTGCAATACAGTTTTTATTTAATAAGTACCTTAAACGGGACATTGGATACAAAATTCACTTTGTATATAAATGTGTCTTAGCAGTGTGTGGACACAACCACCCTACAATGACAAAAATCTTTTTTTTTAATTCCCCAAAAACCTAAACAGCCTCAATTATCAAGCCGTTCTGATTTTCTGAGCAGTATGATGTCATACTGCTCAGGCTCCACCCACAACCTCTGACTGACTGTCCCGTATTAGCATATTTTCACCCTCAGCCAGTTGTACATTGTCCACCATTTGCTTCACGCTTGAGCAGCTGTAGTGACAACGTCTTGTAAGCAATGCAATGCTTTGTAGTTGGATGTAAAATTGAACATAAGAGTCTTAATTTACTCCTGACATCAGAGCCACTGAGGACACAGTGGATTAGTTTTGTTTTTGATGGTAATGCGCCACCAAATACACAAAAAAATGGAAGAGAGAAGCTGGGTGAGCAGTAGCTCATTATCATTTAAAGAGATATGCACCGAAACGGGTCGCTGTTTTTGACAAAGTAAAAAGGGTGTTGTTTTTCACAACCACTGAAGAATTTTAACCAAAGTATGTTGCAGACACTTCATGAAGACCCTAAAGAAATATACCAACATGTGGAAAATGAGCATCCGATGCCCCCTTTAACTCTTTCCCTGGCAAACACAGAATTTTCCATTATTCATGAGACAATGCTTCCCTGCCAAACACTGAATTTTCCACGTTTTCACTGTTATACATTCGGGGCGCTATTACGCATCTCCTGAATGAGTCTAGAATGTGCCATTTAAAAACACAGACACAGAGGAAGATGGAAAAACAAGCGATTTCATATATAAGCATATGCATATGATTAACACTAACCACATACAGCCATGGTCAAAAATATCGGCATTCTTGCAATTCTGTCAGAAAATGCAACACATCTGTCAGAAAATTGCTGCAGCTGCAAATGTTTTGTTACTCACATGTTTATTTTTTGGATTGCAATGGAACAACACACACACACACACACACACAAAAAAAACAAAAAGAAGAAAAAAGAAATGTCAAATCTGGACAAATTCCACACAGAACCTAAAAAAATGCTCTGGACAAAATTATTGTCACTTAACTTGATATTTGTTTTCTATAACCATGAATGAGTTTCTTACACCTCTCTACTGGAATTTTGGACCACTCTTCTTTTGCAAACTGCTCTAGGTCATTCAGATTTGAAGGATGCCTTCTCCCAGCTGCTGTTTTGAGATCTCTCCACAGGTGTTCTTTGGGATTCAGATCTGGACTCATTGCTGGCCATTTCAGAACTCTCCAGTGCTTTGTTTGTAACCATTTCTGAGTGCTTTTTGAAGTCTGTTTTGGGTCATTGTCCTGCTGGAAGACCCATGACCTCTGGTGGAGACGCAACTTTCTGACACCGCAGCTTTTTGACGAGGTGCCAATAATTTTGTCCAGTCCAAGTTTGACTTTTCTTCTCTTTTTTTGTATGTTGTGCCAGTGCAAACAAAAACAATAAACACGTGAATATCAAAACATTTGCAATTGGAACAAGTGTTGCATTTTCTGACAGAATTGCAAGGGTGTCAACATTTTTGGCAGAATGAAATGTTGTTCCAGGAAGTGGTTAAAGCCTATGCAAGCTTTTGGAGTGCTGATCATCTACCATCTACTGCATCTTTGCTTTAATAACAGTACTGAATATAATCCAGATGTAGTATTTGATAAAAAGTAATCTTTCATTTCTCAAAAAGTTGCTTCTTTTTTTTTATGAAAGCTACCTATGTTCACATGTTGATAAAAAGAATGCTTAAAGCTAGAATAAAACAGTTTTTTTTATAATTAGTAGAGCGACTGTTCTTTATTTGTGTATGTTCAGAAATTTATACAACAAAATATACTGGGGGCCATGAAATTTTAATAAAAATCATCAAAAATGGTGGTGGTGGCTGGCAAATTTTTCAAAAACGCTACCGGGGAAAGAGTTTATTATTATATTATAATTTTCCATTTAGCTTTAATTCTGCAGTTTTAGTTTTTAGTTTTTTTTTAATAGTGTAATGCTTAACTAGTGCTTTGGGGTAGCTGTGGTCTAATGTAACCCGAAGGTTGCAGGTTTGAGTCTCAGGTCCGGCAGGGATTGTCGAAGGGGGGAGTGAATGTACAGCCCTCTCTGTACACCCTCAATACCACAAATGAGCAAGGCACCGAACCCGGGCACCATAGCAATATGGCTGTGTGTTCACAGTGTGTGTGCGTTCACTACTGTGTGTGTGCACTTGGATGGGTTAAACAGAGCACATATTTCGATTTTCCAAGCAACATTTCTGCAGCTGTTTGCCCAGTCATTTTCATGTAATATTTATATTTTATTTTATTTCAGGTTTACTTCAGTTATTAGTTTTACTTTTAACAATAACAATACTGTTACTGTTACATGAGCAAACACACATTAATAGAAGCTATTTTGCAGATCAGTCGATCAAGTGTAATGCTTGTGCATTAAAATGTGACAACACTGCGAATGACTATTGATTCTTTAAGACACAAATTACCTCCTCATGAACTCATCAATTACTGTAGGACATTAATAATCACACAAGCTGAGATTCAGGGGTCCCTAGGCTTTAAGGATGGCACTCTGATACATATTGGGCTCTAGTACATGTAGGGGAACCTGGGAGTCACAAGGCTGAAATATTTTTATTATTCTATAGTATTTATTCTCTTTATATTCTAAAAATATATTGTAAATGTATTGTATATAATCCACACTTTTAGGTCATACTGACGTTTGCATATAATGAACATGTACGTTTATTAAAATGGTTACCTGGTGTAGGATCTAATCAGACCATATAAGCTACCTGATTCAATTAGTTAATTTAATAATTTGTTAATAAATAATCATGGCTTTATTAGGTAATCACAGTGTAGTAACACCCTAACCGTTTGGTACAACCTTAAACTAGCATATTCATCTCTACCGAAACTCAAAGGGATTGAAATTGGTTTACAGAATTATATATTTTGAAGAAAATATCCTATGCAAGATCAAAGGAAAATTCAATAAAAGTAGCGGTAGACTAATATTAGGGACATGAATTACTTATAAAGGCAGTGCTAGTGCACAAGTTCAGTGCAAATGACACGCATAAAGAAATATGTTGGTCATAATAAACCCCAATAATACAAGCAAAACACATATTTGAACAACAAAACGGCTTTGATGCTCAGAGAAAAAAAAGTATGAAACTATTTTAGTAACAGGCTACAGTCATTTGCCTTAAATTTAGTCTTGGCCATATAATGACGTACTTCCAAGCAACGATAAGATCATAAATCAGGCTATCGACGTATGAGATTCCTAGACATAAACACACAGAAAGTAGTGTGTAATTTGTCTTTTCAAACAGATGGCTCGCAGGAATTCAAGACAAATCGCACTACAGCGGAGACAGTGTGATGTGTAAATACTAGGGTAAATTTGTGCTGGCATCTGTTCCCTGAGCTCCCCTAATGATTTTGATCCAAGTCACTGGCTATGAATCAGACACACTAATCATTTTGAAACTGGTCAATCTGACACAAATTTTATCTGTTGCAAGCAATTTCTGCAAAGGCATTGGCTACAGTGTCGGCGTGCTCAATTTAGGCTGTGGAAATGGAAGTGTTCACAGGGCAATTTTCCATTTGTTTTACCTTGAGGTTATTTGTTTTTATGTGTTATTAAGCTCTAGATTTGTTTGTCTGCATTTGATTTGCTCTACAAATTAGTTTGCTGCCATCAGGGGATCTCTTGAAGTGTGTTAGTGAACTACAGCATACTGGAGAATTTGCATATAATATGATTATTTTGATACATTGTGTTGGTCGTTCTGCTGCTTTTTTTAATTGACGGGGGGGGGGAGTTAAATCAGGATGTGATGCAGGTCAGATTTTATTTGTTCACACTACAGCAACATAAATAATTTTATACTTCTTTCTGATCCTTATGGAAGCCTGTTTCTGACCCTGAATATAAAGTAAATAAAGGTAGTTGTGATTTTTTTATCTCACAATTCTGACTTTTTTTCTTGCAATTGCGAGTTTACAACTAAAGAAATAAAGAAAATATAAAGTCACAATTTTCGAGAAATAAAGTCATAATTCCGATATGAACACTCGATTCTGACTTTTTTCCTTCAGAATTGTGTGATATAAATTCACAATTGTGAGTTATAAAGATATAAACTCACAATTCTGAAAAGTCACAACTGCGAGATATAGAACTCATTATTCTGAGAAATAAAGTTGCAATTTGCAGAAATAAAGTCAGAATTCTGATATAAACTCACAATTATGAGCAGAATAGTCACAACTGTGAGATATAAACTCATTATTCTGAGAAATAAAGTCACAATTTGCAGAAATAAAGTTAGAATTCATTCTCATTTGCAATTCTGACTTTTCCCCCTCAGAACTGCGTGATATAAATTCACAATTCTGAGTAGAAAAGGAAGTAACTGTGAGATATAAACTCATTATTCTGAGAAATAAACTCACAATTCTGAATTTTTTCCTTCAGAATTGTGTGATATAAATTCACAATTGTGAGTTATAAAGACATAAACTCACAATTCTGAGAAAAAAAGCCACAATTGCAAGATACAAAGTCAGAATTACGACTTTTTTCTCAGAACTGCTAGTTTATATCACGCAATTCTGACTTTATAACACGCAATTGCGAGTTATTAAGTCAGAATTGTGAGATGTGCAATTCTGAGAAAAAAAGTCAGAACTGCAAGTTTATATCACGCAATTCTGGCTCCATAACACGTGATGATGATTCTAGTTACATTATTCCGTCAGTAGATGGCGGCGTGTCTTTTATATTAAAAGAGACTATTTTTACTTTCAACAACACCTTGTAAGACGCAGCCTACAAATGCACTGAGCAGCACTGTCATCGGAAATCATCCTTAACAGATGAAAGGATACTACCAGAAAGATGTCGCTTTTCTCAGCGGACATTCAAACTGTTTGTTTTGTAATGTTTTATTGTGAATATGAGACTGAGCAGAAGAATGAATGCTCTATCCAGTCCAGATAATCGCACTCACTCAGTCCATCTCTCTCTCATAATACTCGACTCTACACAATACAGTGACACAATACACTATTCTTTTAATGAAGCAAATTAACGGTCCTTCGTTACTAGTTCTAAAGTGATGTTTTCGAATTAGTAACAGAGGCGCTGTTAAACTGTCAAACTGACATTTGAATCCATAGAGGAAGGAAGTAGTTGCACAGAAAAGGGTTTTTAAAGACACTCTTTTGTTGTTTCTTATTTTATTTATCATTGTGTCACTGAACTGTTGTATAAATGCAATATCACACTCGTAGCTGTGTGATATGGATGTATATGCTGGTTTACAGCAATATTGCTACAGCACTCCCAACATTTAACAGATCTAGTTGGACATAATGATATTATTTTTTCCCATCTGTGTGTCCCTGATTACATCAAAAAAGAAGTCATCACAGAGGCAGAGTTATTACAATTGATGCATAATACTGACCAGAGACAATTTATTAAAATGCAGACAGAGTGACACTTAATGTCATGTTAAGTTGATTTATATATACAGCTATTGTTCAAGTCTTCTGGTTGAGTGTAAGTAATGAACACATTTTATAATCTCTTTCAGAGAAATAATAATAATAATTATAAATGAATACCTCTGAAATCTGAACATGAGCCAAGGCCTATAAAATACACGCCTATAATAAACAGTAAACAATGTGAGAGAAGATATTCAATATTCAGTCAATACTTCGCTGTTTTCAAAACCATTCTGGTTTAGAAAAGGTCACAATGTCAAAATATAAAGAAAATGAAATATGGTATTGAAATGATGCTGTGAAAAGGAAATAAACTGATAAGGTCAATGGGAAGCTAAACCAAACTGACCTAGAAAAACAAACAAACACTTGCACTTGAAATCGCATTAAACTTGCCAATGCCAAATCTAAAACATTCACCACAGTGCATTTCAATGCAGGGATTTAATGCCGAGGAACTGAATGTAAATGCTGTGAGTGACAGCGCCCTGCTAATTAAAATAAAATCAACATTTACACATTACAGGCTGACTGTGTGCAATGTCTCGTCTTTAAATTTGCTAGTTACAAAACTGTCCTATAACAAACATTACCAGAACAAAAAAATTCCTCCTGGCTAATGAGTAGAAGACACAAGTTGAAAGCAGGAAAGCTAAACAAGCTTTCAAGTGTTTCTGCACTGGTTTCTGCTGGTTTAATGTTGGTATATGCTGTTTACCAATTAAACTTGACTGGGGTTACTGTTGAATTCATTGAATTCCCACTTGTATAAAATATAATAGAATGTAAATGTATGTAGATATCAGTAGAAGAAGAGGATTTCAGAATAAATGTTGTGGCCTGCAGTGTCCCATTTCAAAGCTCAAAGGTGTAAAGATCCCACTTCAAAAATCCTCTCAACAAAACCTCAAAAAAAGCACATTGAGCTGCCCTTCAAAAATCCCTTTGTAAAAACTGTCACCCCTTTCTAAACCATAGCAGTCACTCACCTGTGCTGTCCTCGTAAACCACAGTAACAGACTTCCATTTGTAGAAAATGACAATGTCCAGGATAGCCCTGCTTATGGAGGTGTACTCAGGGTAGAGGTTAATGTAAAAATTGTCTTTATTGTCCACAGATGGGTGTTTCCAGCGCGTCTGGATGTGCGGCACCTCTAGGGCATTGCAAATGGATTGGACGGCACTGACCGAGGAGCTGTGAGAGGGGCCGAAGACCGCCGCAACCCCCAGGGCAAGCTGGTCACATACTGAGAGAAGACAAATTGAAAAAAAAAAAGAGCAGATTGGAAGAAAAAAACATGTGACATGAAAAAATATACAGTAGAAAAAGAGAAAAGGAAAGCACAATAGGAAGTACGTACAAAAATCTAGCCTTTGTAGTTCTGCTAAGTTTTCATTATTCTTACAATGGCACTTTAAAAGTATTTCAAAAGTATTTTGGGGTATTCTGGGTTTATAATTTCTGTTTTTAAAGCATTAGAGGTTCAAATAATGTGTTTTTTGTTGTTGTGACACTTACTAGATATGTTGAACATAATGATACTAGACATAACATAATTACACCTTAACATAAAATAGTGATTTTAATCTGCCCAACATCAGACTTCTCAACTATTTAATAATTTTAAATAATTATGACATACCATTGAACTGATATTCAATTAATAATAAAACATAATATATCTACATTTAATATATAACTATAAACCAAGAAAAAAATATTTAAATTAATAGATTAAGTATACTTAACTTAGTCACTATTTAGGCTAATTTTATAGAATAAACTTGTAAAATAAATACAAAATATATACAAAGAGTCATACCTCTTCGGGAGGCTTCAAAGCTGTCAAAGAGGTTTACTCTCTGGATATCGTAGGTCAATGTGGTGTTTGGCATCAAGGTTCTGTTTCGGTTGATACTTGTAACTGCAAATTTAAAGGCGAGTTCATCCATGCTGACAGGTTCATTCTCCCGTGTCTCAAAGATGCCTCCTTCAATCAAAATAAAGAGAAAAACTGTGTAAAGCAACAGGTAAATTTGTACTTTCAAGTCAGTAAACAGAGTAGATGTCTAAACGCGCTTCAAGTAAAACATGTTTAAAAACCAGTATGAAGCTAATGTATTATTAAAGTTTAAAATCAATGCCATATTAATGCAAAAACCTCATTTAAATCCAGGTGCCAAGCTAATGCTAAATACAAACCAAAATACAGCTGCAAGCAGCAATTAAGAGGCCAAGCACAGCAGAGGCAAAATGAGGAGCTAAGCATGGCATGGAGCGTCAAACCAACTGCAACAACATTTTAGGATGATTTTAGTCAAAATGGCTGAAACATCATAAATACAACCTCTAGTAATATGATTTAATGGGTTCTCATATTGATTTTGTATTTTCTGTGTGATGTGATAAGGGCACACACAACGTTTGGTGTCAATATGTCAAAGCTTTGCAGAGATACAGCCTCAGGTTTTCAACATAGATCAAAATGGCGGACAAGACATAATTGCTATCAATGTTCTCAGCATGACCTAAGCAATCGATTAAACTTTATGTGCATTTTTGCAAATTTCATTATAATGTTTGACTACAAGATGGTGCTGCTCCTTAAAGGAACACTCTACTTTTTTTGAAAATAGGCTCATTTTCCAATTTCCCTAGAGTTAAACAGATGAGTTTTACCATTTTTGAATCCATTCAGATGATCTCCAGGTCTGCCGGTAGCACTTTTAGCATAGCTTAGCATAAATTATGCAACAGGCGCAATGATATTACACAGCACCTGAAAATAGTCCATAATACCATTGCGCCTGCTGCACCCATGGTGCGGCAGCAAAGTTCCTTGATTATTACGCCGGAATGAGAGTATAGTTCCTATTCATATCAGCTTGGAAAATCACAACTTTTCATTTTCTGCCAGTCTTCGTACACAATGTAACCACAGAAGAGTCAAGTTTGAAATAGGAAAAATATCAAAAATTTTTGGTCATTTTTGAACGAGATGCTAATGGTCTAATTTGATTCAGTGATTTATGCTAAGCTATGCTAAAAGTGCTAAGCAGACGCGGAGATTGGCTGAATTGATTCAAAAACAATAAAACTCATCTGTTTAACTCTAGGGGAGTTGAAAAACGAGCCTATTTTCAAAAAAGTGGAGTGTTCCTTTAAGGGCATGGCGTTGAAGACACACCAAGTTTGGTAACAATACACAAATGCGTTCGTAAAATATAGCATTTTTTGACAAAATTCAAAATGGCTGACATGGGAAAATTGTTCACAAGTCATTCAAAAATGGTTTAACTAATCAACTTCAATTCCATATCTTTTTGCCAGCATGGTCTGAAGATGAGCTGAGCCAATTTTGGTGAAAATCAGACAAACGGTCTAGGAAGAGTTTGAAAAAGTAGTTTTTTTTAACTATTAAAAATATAATAAAAATTTGACTAGTAGAAATTTGAATTTTGGTGTTCATTTAACTCGGGATTCAGAGGAAAAAAAGGATTTTGCTTCTAAAATGTATAGTTCAAAAGTTATTAGCATAAAGATGAGTAAAATTTTGGACAAGTGGTGGTGATGGACAGTTTGAGTTAGAGACTCCAAACTTGCTATGGCTAATGCATTATCACTTGCATTATCAGTGTGCCAAATTTTATAACTTTCCTGCAAGTGGTTCTATGGGCTGCCAAGACCCAAGAGCGGAAGCCACGGAAGAACAAGAATGATAAGAATGTTAATGGATACAACAAGTGCCAACGCACCTTTGGTGCTTGGCCCCTAATAATAATAAGAACTCCAACAGATACAATAGTTGCCTCTGTACCTTTGTTGCTTGGCCTCTAATTAGATCCAAGCTAGAGCTAAGGCAAACTGAAAAAGGATAAATCCAGCTTTGGTGTAGGTTATTTAAAAACACATTGAACAGGGCCAGGTGTCCAGGTAATGGATAAATTCCAGCTCCACACTAATTCAAAAGCAGTTAAACAAAAGTGCCAAGCTAATGCTAAAAACAAATCAGTTAATGCATTTTTCAAAAAGCAGAATCTAACTTTTGTTAGTTAAATGCATTTAGAAAGGTACTAGGTAAATGTACAATTAAATCAGTGCCCTGGAAATAGATATAGTACAGTTTCACACTAATTTAAAAGCAGTTTTAAACAATAGTGCCAAGCTGATGCTAAATAGTGCTGGGGGGATTGACCAAAAATCTGTATCACTTTTTTTTTTTTTAGGATTCTGTCAGTGTGACAGTTCATCACAGTGTTTCCTTTATTGTGCCTTTATATTAATCAGAATGCATGAAACCACTGCATTTTAATCATGTAGCATAAGCAGTTTTTGATGTCAATTACATTGTATAATTTCGAGATCTGAAGCAAAAACAAATTCACTCTCTCACAGCAGGTGGCGCCTATGGAACAGCAACTATACAGCGTTTCCTCGGCTGTAAACAAAGCAGTGCTTTGCTTTTAAATATTAAATGAATATGTATTATATAAAAAGAAAAAAAAACAGCTTTCTGAAGACAGTTCCCCTCAGAGATACATTCATATAAACCCCTCACACTCACACCCAGCTCAGTATTTAGTATTTTCTTCCTATATTTTGCACATTGTGAACAGTGAGCTACTCTGCCTGCAAGAGTATTTTTCATCTTTGTGTCCATCTTCAGCAACTCTGGCTTCTGTTAAAGGAATAGTTCACCCAAAATTGAAAATGACCCCATGATTTACTCACCCTTAAGCCATAGGTGCCTAGGTGTATATGTCTTTCTTCTTCCAGACAAACACAATCAGAGTTGTTTTAAAATTTATCCTGGCTCTTTGAAGCTTTATTTGTGGTGGATAGTGGCTATTATTTTGAAGCTCCAAAAAGTGCATATATCCATCATAAAACTAACCCATACACCTACATTGGTTAACACATGTCTTTTAAAGCAAATCCATGGGTTTTTGTAACAAAAATATTTCTATTTTTAAAATTATAAACTCAAATCACTTCCGACAATGGCGTACTCGTGTTCGCAAGAGAGACGAGTTCTAGCTTTTTCCCTGGCCTCTGACTCGACGTATGACATAAGCCGCATTCGTAATGTAAGCTCAGGTGGGAATAAACGAACGAGAATACTAAACGCCTGTAACGGATTAAAAGTTGAAAATGAGAAGTTCAAAAAAATGTCTGCGAATTTTACTATAAGAGAAGAAGAGCTTGAGTTTTTTTGCACAGCCTTATTTGTTTGAACTGAGTTACACCGACCAGGAACTCGACTCCCTCGCGAACGCACATACAGCCGTTGCCAAAGTCAGTGATTTGAGCTTATAATTTTAAAAATATAAATATCTTTGTAATAAAACACCATGGATCCGCTTCAGAAGACCTGTGTTAACCCCTGGAGGTGTATGGGTTAGTTTTACGACGGATATATGAGCTTTTTGGAGCTTCAAAATAATAGCCACTATCCACCACCATTATTAAGCTTGGAAGAGCCAGGATAAATTTTCAAACAACTCTGACTGTGTTCGTCTGGAAGAAGAAAGTCATATACACCTAGGATGGCCTGGGAGTGAGTAAATCATGATGAAGTTTTCATTTTTGGGTGAACTATTCCTTTAACAGCGGTTTACAGTTGATTTATTTGCCCCGGTAAAGAATGAACTGTGCTGTGTTATTAATAGTTCTAAAAGTTTTTCAACCATTAAGGTCATTGCACACTGAGTCCAAAAATTTTGTCCTTCATAAAAAATTCGGATCAGGTTCGATTTTCTGTGTTTTCGCATCCATATCAAGTATTTTGATTGGAAAGGATAATGAATATGAAAAAAAGGCAAACAATAATTTCAGACTCAGTGTGTAATGATCTTTAGTCAGAAGTTAACAGGGATTTCCTCTCAATTCACGACACTGTGTATGCTGTTTAGGCATTTTTTTACCTTTTTTTCATGTATACTGTTTACATACAAACCATTTGAACAAGTACATCACCCAGCTCTATTACTAAATACAAATAAAATCCAAGTTAATGCTATAGTATACTGAAAAAGTTAAATCCAGCTTTTGTTAAATATATTTAAAGACAACTGTCCACCAATAAAAGACACTAAAAAGATGAACCTTTGAGCCAGGAGGTATGTTTGAGTTCTTTCCTTTTTTGAACAAAAATATTGCATATTGTGGATACACAAGCAGTATAGCTGTTCTTTAAATAACATCCCCTAGAGTAAAAGACACCATTCAGAAAGTCATGTAGCCTTTGAGTATTTTTCACTTATGCAAACATTACCAGTAAACAGCCTGTATTAAATTGAAGAACAAAGAAATCTATTACAAGCAAAAGAACAAAGAGATGCTCAAAGTTTCTCTGTATCTACAGTAACTATAGAGGATTAATAAAGTTGCAAAAGCAGTGAGCGTTGCTGTATTACTAAGAACATAAAAGACAGGCTTGTCTATTGCTCATGAACATGTAAGAAATTAAAACAACCTCTTCATGAATACATAATCTTAACAATTCATAACAAAAAACATACAATGGCTGTTTTACTCCTGCTCTTAAATAATTCACAGATGCATCTAAATGCCATTATTATGTGATGTCATTTGCTTACAGGTTTCAGCAGGTTATTTAGCGATCCCATAACATTTAGAAAACCTGAAATGGCAAATCATGCAGATTTAGCCGCTTAAGAAATTCAGACTAATTGGCCAACACAGTGTTTGACCTTTAACATGCCATTTTTAAACCACTTGCTGGCATTGAGGCTTGCTCTCACAATTGCACAAGGTTAATCAACATCATCTCCTCTCAATGATCGCATGCAAATCAGACAATCATGAAGACCAAAACAGACCGTTCACACCTGAATCAGCAAATGATCATGATCAAAACACCAGACTTTGTTAGTGAATACGCCAATCAAGACTCAATTTAACTCAGCTGGGTGCAAAGTCAACATGACGCAAATGTGTGGACTAAGAGACCAAGACTTTCACTGGAGTATATCTCCAGAATTATGCATGAGCATCTGTTACCACACACATTGTTATGACATATTACTTGTAACGCTGCATATACTAGAACTACAATGCAAAACGACGAGATCCGTCTGGAGGACATCCACCTGAGATCAGACTCTATTCATAGATGGCCAACAAACAGGTCTCAGCAGGAAATAATGGCCCATTAACTCGCCAATAAACAGCCAACCTCCAACAGTGAAAGTGACAGATTGGCTCTTTAATGAAAAGACTGTGAATGAAGATAAGAATAATTAAATGGAAATGTTTGAGAGATGAAGCTCATCAGAGTGCACATACAAGCTTCTGTGAAACCCGGTCTCAGTGGCTTGTTTTGGCTCTTTGAAAGCTGAATTGGAATGAGCAGGACTTCAAGCAAAGCCAGAAAGTCCTGCTGTGGATAACACCGTCTGATGTTCAGATAGTCCCTCGGGGAGAGCACGGACCGAACGCTCCACGCAGGGAGAAAGGAGAGGAGATTTTGTCTGTGAAAAACTGATTGCTTTCATATAGTGGGAGATGGTCAGATTGGGTAGGATTGGGAGGCTGGAGATGAGAATGAAGCCTGAAGGTTTTCTAGACGATGCAGATGCACTAACATGAAGAAGAGTTGTTAACAATGAGTCTCGGTTCGTTTTTGAAAAAGTGTCGGATCTGTGCTTTTGCTATGTTTATTTACTCTTTTTCCACTGTGGCTAAAAAGTCTGATCCCTCATTGATCTTTTATTATCCTGGAAACACCAAATCCATCTAGCTTTACTTCTGCTTTAATTGGCACATTAAGAGTCAGCCATTGGAACCAAATAGATTTACAGTGTCTTTAAAACATCAGGCAGCATTAGAGTGAAATGAAAAAGCCGAAAGAGTGGCATATAGACACTTTTGTATGTGTGCGTAGGCACTGTGATGGTTACTTGAGCATGCTTTAATGCTTTATTTCTATTCATTGGAAAATGGTCCCCTAGGGATGTCCAAAGCCTCTGCCGTTCACCTTGGAGACTGCCGCTTTAATGAATCCATTTTCTATCATGATGTTTGTGTCATTACATGCATTTCACTCTTGAGATAAACAATAAGTTAACAAGAAAGTTATGTGCTTTGGATCTATATGCTTGTATGCAGAGGCAGAGCTTTGCATATTTTTATGATTTGAAAAAAAAAATGCTGTAAATATCTTATTTCACATCAAGGACAATGTGCCTCTCTAACTTAAAAAGAAAACATAAATGCTTGACAGGGTTGTTATAGTTACTATATAGTTATAACTAAAATCAAAAGCATAAACAACAAGTTTGTTATATGAAATAAAATAAATGTTAATTGAAATAAGATAAAATATTAATAAAACACTTAATTCAGCTAGTTAACAAGGCAGACCCAGACCACAAAATGTACCGGACACATTTAAATTCTGCACAGAATGCTACATACAGGTGCATCTAAATAAATTAGAATAAAATAAAATAAATTCGTTGTGGAAAAGTTCATTTATTTCAGTAATTCAACTCAAATTGTGAAACTCATGTACTAAATAAATTCAGTGCACACAGACTGAAGTAGTTTAAGTCTTTGGTTCTATTAATGATGATGATTTTGGCTCACTTTTAACAAAAACCCACCATCTCAACAAATTAGAAAACTTTATAAGACCAATAATTTTTTTTTTTTTTTTGTGAATTGTTGGCCTTCTGGAAAGTTCATTTACTGTGTATGTACTCAATACTTGGTAGGGGCTCCTTTTGCTTTAATTACTGCCTCAATTCGGCGTGGCATGGAGGTGATCAGTCTGTGGCACTGCTGAGGTGGTATGGAAGCCCAGGTTATTTGACAGTGGCCTTCAGCTCGTCTGCATTTTTTGGTCTTTTGTTTCTCATTTTCCTCTTGACAATACCCCATAGATTCTCTATGGGGTTCAGGTCTGGTGAGTTTGCTGGCCAGTCAAGCACACCAACATCATGGTCATTTAACCAACTTTTGGTGCTTTTGGCAGTGTGGGCAGGTGCCAAATCCTGCTGCAAAACGAAATCAGCAACTTCAAAAAGCTGGTCAGCAGAAAGAAGCATAAAGTGCTCTAAAATTAATGGGAAAACAGGTGCAGTCAAAAAACACAGTGGACCAACACCAGCTGATGACATTGCACCCCAAATCATCACAGACTGTGGAAACTTAACACTGGACTTCAAGCAACTTGGGCTATGAGCTTCTCCACCCTTCCTCCAGACTCTAGGACCTTGGTTTCCAAATGAAATACAAAACTTGCTCTCATCTGAAAAGACGACTTTGGACCACTGGACAACAGTCCATTTCTTCTTCTCCTTAGCTCATGTAAGATGCCTCCGACGTTGTCTGTGGTTCAGGAGTGGCTTAACAAGAGGAATACGACAACTGTAGTCAAATTCCTTGACACGTCTATGTGTGGTGGCTCTTGATGCCTTGACCCCAGCCTCAGTCCATTCCTTGTGAAGTTCATCCAAATTCTTGAATCGATTTTGCTTGACAAGCCTCTCAAGGCTGAAGTTCTCTTGGTTGGTCTTCCACACTTTTTCCTTCCACTCAACTTTCTGTTAACATGCTTGGATACAGCACTCTGTGAACTTGAATTTGTGAATTTGCAGAGATTAGTGAATTAGTGGGTTTTATAAAAATTAAATCTGAGCCAAAATCATCACATTAAAATAACCAAAGTTAACCAAACTTAAACTACTTCAGTCCGTGTGCATTGAATTTATTTAATACACTAGTTTCACAATTTGAGTTGAATTACTGAAATAAATGAACTTTTCCACAACATTCTAATTTATTGAGATGTGCACCTGTATGTTATAGCGATATGGTTATTTATATTATATACATGATCGATTATTAGCTGTTTTATTAATATTTTATCACCGCCCTAGTCCAATCTTAAGCCTGGCAGACAAAGAGGACATTCTCTACAACAGCTGAGAATATTCCCAGTGGACAATTCATTTATGCAGTTCATGGAAGTTTAATGTAGAACATGTCCCTTTGACAGGTGATATATGCAGAATGCAGTATGCAGTGCCTTCTCTCTGGCTTGATCAACAGTCAGTTCAAAGACTGGTCCTAGCAAGTGCTAAGCGTGTTTTAGCAGGCAACTCAAACTCCAGTGCTTGGCAAAAATTACGGACTACAAGTAGAATTTCAATTTCATAGATGCCATACACTCCCAAATATGGCTGAGGGACCAGCATTCTAAAATGTAAAAAGCAGGTATATATTTTCATATACCATATAAGGTTTAATATTATAAATAGGTTATGTATAAAATAATATTTGGAAAATATTTGCAAATATTTAGCTTCCATCATATTTTCTTAACTGTTACTATTATTACTTTATTTATATATTTTTTTGTTAGATGTACTATTTATTTAATTTAGTGTATTATTTATTTTAATCATTTTTATCATTTATTAATTGTACAATTTTGTATTCATTTTATATTTTTATTTACCTAATTTTTTGTATTTGTTTAGTTTAATATTATTTTTTTATAATTTACTTGTTTCTATTTGTTTCTTTTTTCTACATTTTATTTCTGCAAACCTCTGCAATAGACAACAGAGTTCAGACCACATATATCACAGTATAAAGACTAAACGTGCAAGTAACTTTAAAAGGCCTAATTTGACTGTCAACAAACGCTTGAGTGGAAATATTTGCTTCACATTTTTTCTTTCATTAAAATTCTGCACACACAAGTCACAATGGCGCAGAGGTTAGGCAGTTTTCACATTTAAATTGACGTAAATTAGCTGAATTATGGGTAATTGTCACCATTCCCAGACTGCTACTGGGTGCATTGTCTTTTTTCTTTTTTAGCCCACAAGGTCTTTGTGTGTCTTTCTCATTCTTGCACATTTTATGCATCATCATTTTTCCCCAGGAACTGGATGATGAAGGAAACAGCATGCCTTTTTATTCATAAAATACTGGAGTTTTAGCTAACAGCTGTAATATATACCTAATGAAGAATGTGTGCAATTAGAGTCAAAAGATTTCTCAGCATTTCTTTACCATTTCACCAAAATTAACATCTCAAAGGCCTTTTGGAGATTATGACTAAATGGAACCCATAAAAAAGCGCTTGGTCTTTAAGTGCCTTCATTTTTCCCTCCAATTATTGAGCTCAATGAACTTTAGAAGATTAAACCCAGAGACATGAAATAAAAACATCTAAAAAAACATTCTCTTCGAGTAAGTACCTTTTTAAAAAAGTACGTACTTTGTCACCATGTAAAAAGTTCCATATAGTTTGAATGCAGATTATCCTGACATACTATATTCATCATGTTGGGATAGTGTCCAAAGGATGCATTGCAAAAGAATGTTTTCTTACGTAGATTTTTTGTCTTGTTTCCAGCTAAAATATCTAAAAATTCTTACATCAAGAAGGATTTTTTAGACATGTACAAATGATTGTCTTGTTTTCAGACAAAATATGTTAAAATTAAGTGAAACAAGCTAAATTATCTGCCAATGGGGTAATCAAAATAATCTAGCTTTTTGCTTGAAAAAAGATTATTTTGCTTACCCCAATGGCAGATTATTTTGCTTAATTTTGATTTATGTAAATTCAGACATACTATTCTTTCACATAAAGAAACTGAACTGTTTTTCATCTACTATACAGTAGAGAAGTAGCATATTTGGACATATAAGTCTTTTTGGCATACAAAAATCATGCACCAATGTTTGCTGACTTTTTTGAGTCTGCTAAAGTGCATCTGACCTTGTGATTCCATGATGGATCTTAGATTTTCTCTATGGTTTCAGTCAGGTACTGTTTTTAATTTTTCCCCCAGATCATTCTGGGAGATGTTTGATTGATACTATTCAATGTTACATATCTGTCAGCTCTAACAATATATCATTGTCATCAGTCGCTCTGCTCTCATCCAGACAGAATGCTCCACTCAACGATCAGTCCTAGAATGAAACATTACAGTAAGAACAAACTGAATGCTCGGGATGGATGTGGAAAGGTTTTTATCCAGCATCCAAATTGTTTTGGCAAAAGAACAATCAGTTTCAACAGTTTGTGAAAGAAAATATTTCACAAATGCAAATGGTAGAACATGGCTGATTAATATAATGTACTGTTGTATGATTAAAATCGATATTTAACGTTGATGATGAGTTTCCCTTTGCTCCACTCAATGTAATTATTCAAATTTGAGTCAGACAAATGTAATTAATCATGATGAGTTCGAGTTTTTGTTCACAGATGTACCAGACACCTGATGGCCTGGGTGCATGGAGTTTGTTTACTAACCGCAAAATGAAACTGTTTGTTTATCTAGTTTTGATCCTTTTTGTCTGTTTATCTCTATTTCATGCTGCATTGCACTGTGACCACTGGCTGTCTTGCTGTCACGACTGGATCTTGGATGAACACAGAGGCATTTTTTGTGTCATGGTTTGTTTCGTCATTCAAGTCTCGACTGTCTATTTGGATATTTATTTTTTTTCACTTGGTGTGCTTGTTGTGTTTGGTTGTTTGTTTAGAGTACTGGCTAAAAGTACTATATGAAATATAATTAGTAACTTGCTAATCACAATACATGGCTTGTGACCTTAACATAGCAGTGTCCAAAACTGTACATGAAAAAATGGTTTTCTATTGACATGACTGGACTGGAATCTTTATGTTAAAGTCACAATGAAATTGAATAAAATGAATTGAATTGAATGAAATTCTTCCATATTGTGATGTGATGAAAAAAAAAAAAGGTATTGCAAAAACTTGGTTTCATCTGTTATTGATTGGATAGAGGTCGATCTGAGTAACTGGGTTTCCATCCAAAGTTGTGAATTTAGCAAAAGATTTAGCAAAACTGGAATATCGCATAAGCACAATAATATTTGCGAATAAGCACCGTTTCCATCCAACGAGTCAAAGAGAACAAAATCGTCACTTCCAGATAACCTGGCACTAAATATCACTTAGAAAACTTGGGAAAGCCACTGAATAGAATCATTTTTGTACATAATAAATTACTTGTGCCTCAGAGTGAGCAGACAAAACACAATATAATAAAAGAAGCCTGCTGTTTGGGAACGCAGTCATATAAAACAGTTCTGGGAGGCAATTATACAGAAATACTTTGACAATAGACTTCGCTTAAGCATTTAAGAATGACCATAACATTTAGGGATGTAAGAAAATATCTATATACATGTGGGGTCCTACCGCTTTCTCTTGTGGTGGGGCCGTTTTGTGCAGTTGAGGCGGTGCTCGCGTCGCAGTATTGGCGATTCCATGCGGAACAAACTTACAAACTAAAACACTTGCGAAATCCAAAACTTGCTAAATTCTCAGAACCAAAAATGTTCTCAGAATGACCAATATCTGTATTTATTTTATTGTTTTACAATTCTTTTTTTAGGAATCCTGCAAGCACTTTATTTTTCAATGATATTAAGCAGATGTAATTCTTAAGTTCAGATCAAAATGTTCTGACATTGTATGTTACAAATATGGGCTGTTTATACATTTAATAACTAAAGAATCTTGCAAGCACTTTATTTTCGCCCTTTACTCATACTGCACAAAAAAGTTGTTCAATAACATTAATTTTACAGGGACCGATTCATGCAAATGCACATCCCACTGTGTATGTGTGTGTGTGTGTGTGTGTGTTTTTGTTTTTTTGGCTAAGGTTTGCATGTGGTGGTGTGTTCTTAATTACAGCTTTCCTAAAATTATGTCCTATTCATAAAATAAGAAATATCCCAATATACTGCCTTGCTTCGCAAAGTATCGTAAAGCAACCCTTGTCTCGTGATATGTTTCATATCACCAGATTCTTGGCAATACACAGCCCTAATAACAGTGTTTCAGATGCTGTGCAATGAGATCAGTCTGCTGATTAGTCAGGTTATGCCATCCCACAGCACAAAGTCACATGACTTTTGTGCATTTTTATATGCATTTTGAAGTATCACATCAGAAAACACAAAATTTGGAGGCAATTACACACAAATACTTTGACAACAGACTTCACTCTGGCATTTCAAAATGACCGTAACATTTCAGATCCTCTGCGACAAGATCGGTCCGCTGGTTAGTCAGGATTACAATGGTGTTTCATATATTCAGAGTTGTTTACAGTGTTAAAGAGTTGGATTCTCATGATAAACATGGCCAAAGTTTTAAAAAATAATTTGAACGAATGACTGAGAATTTCTGTGCCGAAAATCTTACTTCCGGGTTGGTACAAGCTGGTACAATGTTGTTGTTTTTTTATGGTAAATCTAATGACGTAGACGATGGTGGAACTCCTTATATGAGCATTTCTTCCGGAAAAGCTCGTCCGCGCACACTTCGACCAGAGGAGAGCGAGACTGTACCCTTCAACACGCTTCATCGGAAATCGTCGGCAGAGCTGCATAGGATACAACTGCATCAGATTTCTGTCTTTTGTTGGAAATCAGCTTGTTGGACTCTATAGCTCCGCCCACGGCACGCCTCCAGGAGCTCGGCTTTTTCCGGAGAGAATCGAAAAGCTGTATTTTTCTTTTATAAATATGATAAAACTAGGATGCAGTACTACTCTATAGGTACTCAAGATTAACATGAGATTAGGTGAAACTGTGTATGTTATGTACCCTTTAAGAATTGTTTTTCTGAAAAATTCTGATAGTTCTGGGAGGCAATTATGCAGAAGTACTTTGACCATAGACTTCGTTTAAGCACTTAAGAATGACCATAAAAATGTTTCAGATGCTTGACAACGAGATCGGTCTTCTGGTTAGTCAGGTTATGCCATCCCATGGTGCAAAGTCACATGACTTTTCTGCATTTTGAAGCAACGCATCAGAAAATGCCAAATTTTTAGGCATTTAAGAAGATCACGCATTTCAGAATGATCATAACAACATTTCCTATGCTGTTCAACAAAATCAGTTCGCTGGTTAGTCAGGTTATGCCATCCCATAACACAAAGTCAAATGACTTTTTTGATGGACATGAAGGAATTTATGAATTTCCACCTACCATAACTCTTTTTCGCAAAAACCTCCTCAAGCAAGCCTAAAAAACCTTTTTTTTCTCTGAAATTTGCTTTTGAAATTTTAATTTCTAAACATCACTCGTTTCTGATGTGATACTTCAAAATGCGCACAAAAACAGAGCAATGGAAATAGCTAATGACCTGAGAGAATACTGTTGTTTCACTGATTAAAAAAGAAAAATGTAGCGAATGCATGGATGAATCGTTTACAATATGATCAATAACATAAAATGCACCAAAAATTACTTTACAATTTTTTTACTCAGAAATTGCTAGTAAATTTGACAAAAAATGACAAAGAATAGCAATTAATGCATTGAATTAGACATTATATTTTGAAAGACAGAAATTTTTTTTTTCTTGTAAAACAACTTTGAAAATTTAAGTTTTAGTTTTAAAATATTTTTTAGTTAAAAATATCCATTTAATTTCATGTTAAAAATGAACATTTGTACATTTGAATAATATAAACCCTAATATAAAAATATAAACCACATGTTTCTAACACTAATTTTAATCAGGTAAAACTCTGTTCAGTGCATCTAAATGAAATGCTTACGATGTTCCTCACTTTCGATAAAAAACATCTGACAGATGGATGATTGTACTGTACACAGTTCTTGATTAATCAAGACGTTCATAAGTCTAGAACCTTTCTAATACACAAATGCCCATAATAACAAACGCAAGCATGCACATGTACAAACACATACACAAACCTGCATGCAAGTGGCTGCTGAATACTCAGGTCATCTCGGACACAGCCTTTGACTTTCTCTCTCTCTCTGTTCTTCTTTTCACCATTTCTGTCACTGTCTATGATGTATTCCACACACTCCTCATAAAGACATCACAATGATTTCAGCAAACACACAGGCCAAACGCATCATCAAAGAAAAAAACCTTCTTTCTCATTCAAATTCATGAAATCTTGTTCAAACACATCCCTTCTGACAAACACAAGAAAACACAAAGGGATAAGGAGTCAGCATGCATACCAATGCTCTCGCAGAGAATGAGCCAGAGACATTAGCTATTCTCCATTCTCTCCGCCACTGTGATCGAACCCTTTGATTTTCTCATGGGGCTCATTCTAAACACTCAAATTCGTTTATTGTTATTTCAAGCTCAATCTATAAGAGGCTCAATAAAAGCGAGTATGTTCTGATGCAAATGTTTACAACCTATATTAGTCGTTCAAAACGACGCGACTTTGGAAACCAGGTTCTTAATTCGCCATATCCGTACAGGCTTTTAGGGAAATTCTGCTGACGGTCAAAGAGCAGTGCCATTTCACAGTGCTGAACATACATCTGAGGCCACATGGATCCAAATCTAAAAGGATTAATTTCTCTTCATAGCCTGTGAAATACTTCCAACATCACTGCACATTCCCTCAGTCAACGCTGTGATACTTCCAGAGCCTGGAGATTATTTTAAACCACTCACAGGAATGAGCTGATGCAGCTCTATATTCACAACAAAATCTGCTTTAAGATATTAAAAACAGCAATTTGTGCAAAGCTGGACAATAATTATATGATTTATAGAGGTCTTAAACAAGAATGCATGCGGTAATGGTCCTGCCCGACACAGTTGGACCAAAGCCCGGCACTAACAAAATTGCTGCCATACGGTCACAAAATCTGTGCTAGTAACCAGTGGGATGATAAATGGCATCGGCAGACATCCTATATAGGACACATTTATGATTTAATTTTTGAGGTAGACGAGTAAACAAATTTCGTTTTTTTTCCTTTACGTTAATAGGAACTTGTAGATGGCTGTATCAAACCACTTACAAGCTGGCAGACGTTTTGGACTCACTGGCATGGACGCAGCATTATGTAAATGTAGGGCCCAATGAAATCAGTTTTTTTTCCCTAAAATTAATTTTTTCTAGACTGTTTTAATAGCTAAACTACAAAAAATAATAAATCAAAAAGCATGTATAATTAATTAAATTCATGAAGCTTACAGAATATAACAGCAATTTGATAAAAATTAAACAAAAATTTAATTAAGGTCTGTTTACAATTTCAAATTAATTATATTTTGAACAAATTATGCATTTTCAATTAATTTTTTGGATTCCATTTTAATGCTTTCATTAGTTTTTGATAATCAAAAGCATCTCTAATTAATGAGTTCATTTTATTAAATATAATTTATTATTATAAATATTATTTTCAGAAATACTATGTTATGTATTTAATTTTTTTTTTCCTGTTAAATCAATTCTGGTAATTTTTTTTCCTGGTAACTATTCCTTAAAATAGATATATATTATAGTAGTAGTACTATCATTGCATTATGTAATATATTTCTTCAAGTTAAACCGAACTTTTATTTTGACGGGTTGTTGTTTCTCTTTGTATATGATATGATGATGTTTTTCTCAAAAGAACCAGTAAAATGCTCATTAAGTGACTCTCAGACCAGTTCCATGTACTCATATATTGAGGAGGCAGAGCCTGAAAACGACATGCTTCAGTATTAAGGCCAGTATTTCAGTATTTTCAAATTCAGTTTTATTTTTAGCAAATAATGTTTTCTATGAATTTTCTGGATTCCATTTAATGGTTTCATTAAAGGGATAGTTCACTTTGAAATTAAATTTTGATATGTTTTAGCTTACCCCAAGGGCATCCAAGATGTAGGTGTCTTTGTTTCCGCAGTAGTTTCAATTTTGATATTTTTAGGTCCAACCGTTCTTGTCTGTCAGTCATATAATGCATGCCTATGGTCACCTCACAAAAGAAAATACACAGATTCAAATTAAACAGTCCAAATTAAACAATTCCTCACCGTAAGTACACATTAATGACCTAAGACACGAAACGAGTGGTTTGTGTGAGAAAACAAACAGTATTTATATCGTTTTTACCTCTTGTAAACAATCACGTCCAAGTTGAAGGGGGCACGCTATCTGGTGTGTGAGCGCGTTCTGGCTACGCCGGCGCTACTCCCGGAAAGCGCCGGACGTGATCCATTACACGAGCACAAGTAATTATTTTCTTTTTTAAACATCCCTAAACATACCTTTTTTAACCATTTCTTGTTTAAACATCCCGGATAAGCGCAAACGAGTACCATTTCTGTTAGCCGTCTTACCTACAATCTCTGTTCTGTGTAAACAATGGGTGACGCTCACGCGCGAGAGATCACTTCCGGACCTTTCCGGGAGTAGCGCCGGCGTGCTCACACAGCAGGAGGCGCGCACACTTCAACTTGGACATGGTTATTTACAAAAGGTAAAAAACGACATAAATACTGTTCGTTTTCTCACACAAACCGCTCGTTTCGTGTCTTAGGTCATCAATGTGTACTTACGATGGGGAATTGTTTAATTTTGACTGTTTAATATGAATCTGTGCGTTTTCTTTTGTGAGGTGACCATAGGCATGCATTATATGACTGACAGACAAGAACGGTTGGACCTAAAATATCAAAATTGAAACTACTGCGGAAACAAAGACACCTACATCTTGGATGCCCTTGGGGTAAGCTAAAACATATCAAAATTTTATTTCAAAGTGAACTATCCCTTTAACTATAATAATCAAAAGCATCTTTAATTAATTGATTTTATGAAAAAAGAAAAAAAAAAATATATATATACTGTGTTTAGAAATACTGTTAAATATATATTTTTTCAAATTCACTTTTATTTATTTATTTTTTAATCTCTAATTAATTATTTAATCTCTAATTAATTTATTTTATGAAAAAATGTACAACTTATTATTATTACTATTTTAGAAAATACTGTGTTACTTATTTTATTTTTTTCCTGGTAAATATTTCTAATAAATAATAATAAATAATTTTATTAGTAGTAGTAGAACTCATTAAATTAGATAATATATTTTGTTCACAATTTCTTCAAGTTAAACCAAACTTTTATTTTGATGGGTCGCTGTGAAAACCTTGAAATATCTGTTTTTATGTAGGCTATATGATCTGATAGTTTTTTTTTTTTTTAAAGAAATGTTAAAATGCTCATGAAATGACTTTCAGAGCAGTTCTAGAGATCATGTTTATATGTTATGTCAAAATGGAGACAGACCCACTACTTGTATATGAAATGAGCTTTTATTACTTCACTGCTATAAAGAATGGTTTATATAGTTTTGCTTTTTAAAACACCATATTAATTTGATGATGTGTAAAACTTTTAATGATGGAACATTATTTAAGTTACCAAAATTTATTGAAATTAAAAATGTATAACCAGAAATGCATTATGACCATAGTGTATGTTAGATTGGTATTGTTTACATCTCTTAAACTGTTCTGGAAAATGAATTTAGAGTCACTGAAAAATCTTGCTTCCTTCAGTATCATTCAACATCTATTTTCAGTTCATACTTTGCCCATAATCTGTATAAAAAAAGCACTAGCTGTACCTTGTCGACCAATGTTGACATGAACATTAGTGAAAAATGTCAGTGTATCCATTACGGCTCACTGTTATGCAAACTAACTCCACCATCACTGCATGTCTCCAGCGACCTGCGCTTTTTTAAGATGCCAATCATAACATTCAGGTGACAGATGGCAGTTGTGCGCACCTATAGCATATTTTCAAGAGCACATAGGGACGGTCTTCTGTATCTCCAGCCTGAAATACAGCGTCCTACCAAATCCATGTGTACGTGTAAGGTTGTGAGTTTATCTAATAAAACGATTGGTTGCTCCGATGCACATCCATCTTAAAGACAGATCACTGTGTGCTCAAGACGACAGAACATCTGTAAACCAGCAATATCGGATAAACTTTGACAAATGTCTCCGATAAAGAGGGTCCACACATGGTGGGGTCGAAACAAGTCCCCTCAGGGACAGACCTGATGAAATACCTGTGGAATCAATAGTGCAGTCAAGAGGCTACATCTGGGGCTAAAGTACTCTTTTCTTTTGCTCTATACACAAGTCCTAAAAAAATGACCCACTTTTAGAGCAGATCTATAGAGTAAACTTAAACATCGTCTAGTTTATTTATGGATGGATGAACTATCATTCATACTATTAGTATTTCAAACTCCGTTTCACAATCCATCCCACAGAAGCAATACGCTAAGCTTTCTGTTTCAACTGAAGTCCCATCATTTGGAGAGGAACATCAAATCAGACTTGGGTAGGAAAGAGGATTAATGTAGGTTGTTAAAACTGCTTTGGGGATTTACCGTGATGGCAAAGTCAGACAGCAGCAATCATCGGACACCACTGTGACTACAGGACGCTTTATCTCAATAACACATAGAGGAGACCCAGTGATCAAATCTCTCAAATCTCATTTCAGTGATGATGATGCTGATGGTTTAATATTAAATGAGGAATATTGTTTGTTTACTTTCAAGATGACCTGCCAACTGCACTTCTTATGTAAAGAAAGGTCAAACCATCACAAACAGAACAAGTGACTGATATGCTTTGTTTATGATTTCACCCCATTTTGAGAAAGTTTTAACCCTTAGTTCGACTTCTGACACAGTAGATTATTATAGTAGCTGTATCAATAACAATGCTGATAGTTTAAGTGAATATGCAGACTATTCTACATGGATATGCAGATAAAAACGACAAAAACTGAATGCCTTAGAGGTAAAAAACAAACATCAGAATGGTCTAACAATGGGTAAAACAGGCAATAACATTTTCCCAAGTCGGCTGAACACTGAAAGTCTATGAAATATCAATAACTGCAGGTGACAAGGAACGACTCGTGAAAGATAATCACTTACCAATTCGTATGACTTGCTGCTCACTAAGGTAAAACTTTGACATCAAGTAAAAAAGGAAAAATAACAGTCGTTTGCGCTTCTGCATGGCTCTGTAATCAAAAGAGGTAAAAATGAAAAACTTAATGTCATAAAACCGGATTTAAGGAACCGTAGTGCGCGCTCATCAACTTCCATTCAGCTCCCATCGTGCGTAATGGAAACAGCTCCTTTGAGAAAAAAAGACAGTTTTGCCTCAAAAACAACACGTTATCATCCTTTCATCGAAAATCCACGACGTAACGGACTCTTCAAGATATTTCAGGTAGGATTTTGTGCTGGTATCCTTTGTTCATCGCTTCAAATACTTGTAGCACCCCGAACGCGCAACGCGAAGATAGTAAAGAGCGCGTTCCACTGACAGACTCATGATCCAGACGCAGGATTAAAGCAAAATCTCCTAAGCGTTTGGCTTTCTTCAAGACGTTAGCTTCATTTTTAAGTTCACACGGATTGAAGATAAATTTGCAGGGCTTGGAATGTTTTTAGCGTTCTATTTCTATATCTATTTTTCTTTTCAAACTAGCCATATTCATTGAGATGTCACAATCCGTTAAAAAAAAAACAGCTGAATGTTGGCATAGAAAGTTGGATAATTTCTCGTAATTAGTTCATGTTCAAAATATATGTGTGCACGGGACAGTCCACACAGAAATAGTGACGATGTGTTTGTTGTTCGCACGAAATGTTCTTTTGAACCGAATCTTGATTGAGTCAGTCGAAATGATTCGCAGCGCGTTGTAGACCACTCAGCTGCAAATAATAACGTTGTTTTGAATAATACTGTAATAGATGTAATACATATGTGACCCTGGACCACACAACCAGTCATAAGGTTGATTTTATAAAAAATATTTTTATTATTATTATTATTATTATTATTATTATTTATGAATTGTTTGTATATATAAAATTAAGATTAATACATCATTTGAAAGCTAAGCTTTCCATTGATATGATTGATCCATGTTTAGGTTAGGACAATATTAGGAATCTAGAATAAAAAAAAAAATAAAAAAAATCACCTTTAAAGTTGTCCAAATGCAGTTTTTAGCAATGCATATTACTAATCAAAAATTACGTTTTTATATATTTACGGAAGGGAATTTACAAAATATCTTAATGGAACATGATCTTTACTTAATACCTTTACTTAATGATTTTTGGCATTAAAAAAATCGATCGTTTGGACCCATAAAATGTACTTTGCCTATTGCTACAAAGCTACTTAAGACTGGTTTTGTCGTCCTGGGTCACATATTGTTAATTGTTAATATGTGAATATTATCATTATTAAAATACAGTGAAAAGCAACAATGTTCAAAAATCTAATATAATTCTTGAAGCACGTTTAAGTGATGACTCGGCTGAATTCGGTCCTGTTCATTGGAACGAACCGATTCGGTAAATTGAATCGGATCTACGAACGCCACAGTGAATTAAAAAGCTCGCTTTTGCCAAATGGTGGAACACAACGCCACCTGTGGGACAAATATTATAACAGCAAAAGAAAAAGCAAGATAAAAAACACTAAAATGTTATTCACTAAATTATACACCTTAAAGGGATAGTTCACTCAAAAATGAAAATTCTGTCATTAATTGCTCAGTCTCATGTCGTTCCAAACCCGTAAGACCTTCCTTCATCCTTGGAACACAAATTTAAACATTTTAAATTAATCGAAGTGCTATCTGACCCTCCATAGAACATCATTAAAATAGTCCATGTGACATCAGTGGTTCAACCGTAATTTTACAAAGCTATGAGAATTTTTTTTATGGTTGAACCACTGATGTCACACACTCTAAAAAAAGATGGTTCTTTGAAGGTTCTTTACATGTAGTAACAGTTCTATTTAGAACCATAGCATCCTGAAGAACCCTTTTAATGCTGAAATGGTTCTTAGAGTTAGAGTTAGGGTTCTTTATTCCCGCCCTTTTGATTTTCAAATCTGTAACTGTCAAAGCACCTTATTAGTGAGTTTCTGGCGCTGAGAGATCCAACTACAGACTGTCAACACACTCTCAACAGGTAAATGATTTCATTCTTACATTTAAATACAAAATTAAATTTTAAAATGGTATTGGTTTCCAAACAAATATGTTCTTTTCTCTTCTTTTTAAATCACATGTAGCCTAAGTGTGAGCAGCTCTGACAATCCTCTTCCTACAACCTCGACATCTGCAGAGAGAAACTGCCACTAGTGACATCAAAACACATAATGATGAACTTACAGGCATCATAGAGGATTATGAAAATACAGTATTTCACTGGAACCTGGTCTTCATTTCACTATTTTGATTCTATTTTTACTTCTTTAAGCATTTATGTTCAATGTGAAAGGCATCTATTAATGTTTTCTTGTTGTTATAGTGCTGTCATTTTTTGCTACCAATTCATTTCATTAAAAAAGAAAAAGTACCTAACTGACACATGTTGGTGTTGTATATACACTACAAGATACTGAAATACCAGACAGAAGAGTAAAAAGCAATAAAACAGTTAATACATAGTATATTCAAATAATATTAATAATTACATAAATATACTAATATTAATGAAAATAAACTAGCATTGAAAAGGTTATTTATAATAAAGTTTATATTTATAAAGTTCTATATAGCATTTTCAAAGCATGGTTCTTTATGGAACCCTATAAAAAAGGGTTCTATTTAGCACCAAAAAGGATTCTGCTATTGTTACAAGCCAAAGAACCCTTTTCTGGTACTATATAGAACCATTTTTCTTAAGAGTGCATGGACTATTTCATCAATGTCTTTACTACATTTCTGGGCCTTGAATATGTCTCTCGGCTCCTGGATTTCATCAAAAATATCTTCATTTGTGTTCTGAAGATGAATGAAGGTTTGGAACGGCATGAGACAATAAATACTGACAGAATTTAACTATTCCTTTAATATGATGTTGTAGCACGTATTGAATTACTCTTTCAGTTTTTCTTTAACTAAAAATGACAATTCATACTGTTACCAACTCGACCATTTTTACAATTCCCTAATGCATGCATTTGCATGAGAGTCTAGGCTTGCTGAGATAAACAGTGTGTCCAAATTGATGCCACTGTGGCTGGAGGTCTCAGCGAAGCTCGTTTCTTCTCCTGCCCTGCCGAGGGAATCAGAACAGCATTGCAACAACCCAGCTGTGCATAGCAAACATGAGGCCAGCCAGCCTACAAACAGAGCCTCCCCCATGTGTAAGCGAATGAAGCTCAGACTACGATCGGCATGGAAGATGCTGAGTGCTGTCCAGGACACAGGGATGAGAGTAGTGAGTGAAGCGAGCAGGTGCAAACAGGCTGCTCCAATCAGGCAGCGCCTGGCACTGTTGGGACGGATGCACTGAATGCTCACGAGTGAAGCGATTCATGCAGCCGAAGCCAGAACCAAAGAGAGAGTCACAAAGTAACGAGCTGACCACGGGGCTGGATCTAAATAGGCTTTGCATGTTAATGAACTGGCATCATGGTTAGAACATTTAGTTCAAAGTCCTTCATATTCTGCCCATGATTCAGAGCGTACAGTGAGTTTCCACCTCGGTGACCCTGTGATCGTGCCACGGCTACACAGAAAAAGCCGGAAAAAAGCACAAATCAAAGCTAGTATACAGTATCAACACATAGGATTCTTTCTCTCCTCAGACTGATGAATGTTTCATGTGTTTGATTCAGCAACTCATCCATGATTTCTTCTTCTCAAAGCCTTTTCAGTCCTCTGTTGATTGTGGCAAAGCTAATATTGATGATCAGCTGTAGCTTGTTGGAGAGAAGCAAAGAAGAATTTCAGTTTCACTCCTGGAGCATTTCAAATAATGCATGGTCGCATCTTCACCTGAGTGCATCTATTGACACATTTATGATTTATTATTCATTAAAATTGACTAGTCAGCATGCTGAAGTGCTTGGAAAGAATAGAAATTTTTTCAGAGGTGAAAAAAAATCACAATCTATAAAGCAGCTCATCGACCACAACAAATAATTTTGCAACCCATAATAAAGCAGTTCAATGATCAGGAAGTCCAACTACCCAGTTAAAACAATACAGTTCCAGCTCATTCCATAGATTAACTTATAGAAGGTTAATAGCCATATTGGAGATACTCGGATGTAAACAACAGCATTAATTGCATGGTTTACCGTTTATGTACTACTGAATATGTTGTTCTGCTAATTTATGCTGTCTAAACCCTGGGAAAACTGTGTGGAAGCTGCTTAATCATACAGAGAAGGACTTAGTAAGCAGGAAAGGGCAAAATGTTTTGACAAACTAAAGTTAATAGTTGGGAAATATATGTAATATTTCAACTACCTGACTGGAAATAATAAGAAAAAACACAAATGTTGTTGAGATTCTTTCCCTGGAAATCCTTGTTCAGTTTGGGCAACCACAAATGCCTTTTGTTCCTCAGACAGTTTTTTCACTCTTCTCCTTGATTTTGTTATAACTTTTGGCAGTCTCCAAATGTTTTTCCTGGTCCAATTGATTAGTACAGCCCAAAACATGACAATAATTGACCATTTTCAACAGCAATAATCAGCAAAATATGCAAGTTTCATTCAGTTCAGTGGCATTGTTTACGTTCAGTGTCCAGCTGATAATGCGTCGTGAAAACAGTCTATTAAATGGCATTTAAAACTCACTGTACTTACTTGACGGTGGATAACATTTCTCCAAGACACTGAATGGAATCAGAGCAGGACTGATAAGGACTCTGGGAGTGTTAGCAAAGTTTTTAATAAGCATAAGTGTCCAAAATTGATGTTATCATGCGAGACACTGTCCCTTAGTTTGTTGTTTTGGTAACATTCTTCTTCCCTCAGGCCCTCATGGTCTGACAGCTACCTGAAATAGAAATCTGATGTGCTATTTAGCAAATGGCACATCCTATTTATTTTTTATTCAATGGCAGAGAGCTAGTTATGAGTGCTGTACTTATAGTAAACACTGTAAACGGTGGTTCATTTTTGGTTTCTCGTCAGCAGAGCAAAACATATGTTATAAATTGACGTCCAAATAGATCCCTATGAACTTAAAAAAAGATCAAAATCTATAGCAAATATATATAAAGCTGTGTGCTACTTTATATAAGGTCTTTACTATTGTATTTACATCAAGAAATGAAGCTTTCGATTCAGTGTACAGTGAATAACAAGCCCAGTCAGCAAATTTCTTTTGGCCCGGATTTAGCTCAAATCAACAGTTAAAGTGTGGCCCAGATTAGTACGTGTTCCCCGGCCCAAAACTGGTCCATATCTTTTTAGCCAGAACAAAACCAAAACAGTGCCGTACCCCAACCCAACATGAGCCAGATCATGAAAACAGATGTGGCTGATATATGGATCCTATATCCCAGTCAGCAGATTTCATTTGGCCCAGATCTGGCCCATATCAAGAGCTAAAGTGTGGCAGAGATTAGTATTTGTTCGCTGGCCCAAAACTGGTCCACATCTTTTTAGCCAGAACTAAACCAAAAAATGTGCCATAACCCAACCCAAACTGAGCCCTGTAAAGGGCTTATGGCCCTTATGTGGCCAGTATGTGGTAGATAGACCAAAAGCCATTATTTAACCATATTTATGCCAAACCTATTTTTTAGTTAAAATACACATTAGGCTACACAGTAAATCTTAAACACAAAATTGATTCACAGACAGACGTTTCTTATAATCAAATTTTAATAACAGAAGTACAATACAGCGGATTACAGAAGTGAGCTATATGTATATGTCAAATGAGTAAATGTATTGGAATAGATTTCTTATCGACAATAGCAAAACACAAAGCTTATTGCGATTACTGGACAGGAGTTATAATCACGGATATGAACTGAAATTCAGCACATGTAGTGATCAAAACGACTCTGTATTTTTTCGGTTTTCTTTATGAATTGCTAGAAAACATTTAAAACAGCAAAATTGCACGTACCTGAGTGTGTCTGGACAAAGGCTGTTGTTGTAAAGACGGAGCAGAGCGGGAAATAACGGACATATTTTTACATTTTCAGTAATCAGAATGAATAAAAAGGTGAGATGTGGACTGTCACACACCGGCCACATGTTATATATGTTTTTCCAAGTAAAAGCCAAATAAGTTAACATATCCCAAGGTGTGCCATACTCAAGCCAAATATGGCCCTCATTTGTGTGCTGTCATCTGGGCCATATACCTCAATACGGTCAGTCACCCAAAAGAAAATTCCCTCCAATTCTAAAGCCATGGCAAAACATATATGGTAAAGATTTGGCCCATATGTGTTCAGCCATGCCATACCTAGGCCAAACGTGACAGCTATCAGCCACATTTGGCCCAAAGGTTCTTGCTATCTGGGAAGTGCATGATGTCCATTAAAGGAACGATTGTGATGGGGGCCCCACAACAATCATTTGAATGGAGTGGCAGTGACCTTCACTTCTTACTGTGTGTTCAACTTGCAGTATCCTAAAGAAGCCTCCAGCACTCTTGAATTTGTCCAGAGGTATGTTTAAACTGTTCACACACTAATAAAGAAAATAGATCCAGCATTCTCATCTGTTTTTTTGAAATAGTATGGTTAAGGTATTTTGCAAACACTTTTGTTCAAAGTGACCTACAATATATAGTACATGCAGTTGAAGTCAAAAGTTTACATAACATCTTGCAGAATCTGCAAAATGTTATTTTAACAAAATAAGAGAACATACAAAATGCAGGTTATTTTTTATTTAGTACTGACCTGAGTAAGACATTTCACATAAAAGACATTTACATATAGTCCACAAGAGAAAATTATAGTTGAATTTATAAAATCGACTCTGCTCAAAAGTTTGAATAAGTTGATTCTAATTAATGTATTCTTACCTGAATTATCCACAGCTGTTTTTTTTTTTTTTGTTTAGTGATAGTTGTTCATGAGTCCATTGTTTGTCCTGAACAGTTAAACTGCCTGCTGTTCTTCAGAAAAATTCTCTAGCTCCCACAAATTCTGTGGTTTTCCAGCATTTTTGTGTATTTGAACCCTTTCAGACTATGATTTTGACATGCATCTTTTCATACTGAGGACAACTGAGGGACTCATACGCAATTATTACAGAAGGTTGAAACATTCACTGATGCTTTAGAAGGAAACGCAATGCATTAAGAGCCAGGGGGTTGAAAACTTTTTGCATTTAAAGATCATTGTAAATTACACTTATTTTGTCTTTTCAGAAGCAGTATCTACTGTAGCTTATGAAGGGCAGTACTAAATGAAAAAAATATATTTAGGCAAAACAAGAAAAATTTGCACATCTTCATTCTGTTCAAAAGTTTTCACCTCTCAGCTTTTAATGCATAGTGTTTCTTCTTCTGGAGCATCAGTGAGCCTTTGAACCTTCAGTAATATTTGCATATGAGTATTACCTCGGTGTGAAAAGATGGATCTCAAAATCATAGTCACTGTTTGAAAGAGTTCAAATACAGAAAAATGCTGAAAAACCACAGGATTTGTGGGAGCTGAAGGATTTTTCTAAAGAACAGCAGGCTGTTTAACTGTTCAGGACAAACAATGGACCCATGAACAAAAATGTAACAAAACAAAAAAATATATAGCTGTGGAACATTCAGTTAAAAACACAGTAATCAAAATCAAGTGAATGTAAACTTTTGAACAGTGTCATTTTTAAAAATTAAACTATAATATTCTTTTATGCACATGTAAATGTCTTTTATGTGAAATATCTGATTAAAATTAGTACTAAATAAAAAATAACATTCATTTTGTATGATTCATTTTCTCTTAGTTTGGTAAAATAATTAACATTTTGCAGATTCTGCAAGGTTTATGTAAACTTTTGACTTAAACTGTACATACAATGACATTATATATAAGAAAAACAATGTGAAAGCAAATGTAATTCTAAATGTTAACTTGTTAATTTTTTTTATGTAAAATAAATACATCAAGGTATTTTTTTTTTCTATGAGCAAGTAGGAATAGGTTACTTTTTATTTATTTATTGTATTTTTAGTATCCGTCATTAACAGATATGAAAACTTTTTTCACTGTTTTCAGAGCTTTTTGTGGAATCAACTCCCAGACGGGCAGCAAAGCAGAGAAGAGACACAAGCTCAACGCACCTGTCTGCACCCTCTTAAGAAAACTCCTGGACTTTGACTTGATGGGCTAATGTTAATGCCCCCCTGCCCCCCACAACTTCCTTTGTCTGGCAGATGCATTTGTTGTATACCACCATGTTCCCAGTGATGGACATTTGGAAGTGAGCTAGATTTTTCAGTGAAACTGCAATTTGTTTATATGAAAAAGAAATATGGATACTTTGTTTGGAAAAAAGTTTTAATTTTGTAATATGTGCTGTTGAATAGTATTTTAATAAAAAATAGAGAATAGTTGCCGTTGTTTTGGTTTTATTTGGGGAAGGTGGAAAATTAGAGTTTTTATTGTAACATTTACAAATAACAGCATATGTAAAGTATATTCAATTAAAAAATCAAATTGTAATTCTCTCCTGTAAAATTACAGGAAATTCCTGGCAACTAAGTTGCAGTAAATGTACAGTAAATTATAAGAAATTACAGCATTTTATTGTAATAATTCTACTATAATCACAGCAGCACTGCTGTATAAATACAACACTTTATTGTAATTAAAATACAGTATATTACCTGTATATTTTTTGTGGTAAATTCACGGCAATTAGTTGCCAGGAATTTCCTGTAAAATTACAATACATTTTTAACAGTGTATTTATTTGACACAAACTACCCTCGGTTGCTGATAGGCATGTAAAAATTGCCTAAATTAGAAAAAATGCACTTGACATAAAATCATATGGTGGCTGAAGGGTGTTTGAGGATACAGAATATCAATATAACATTAATTTTTTTTTGACGCAGACCCCCTGCGATTACTGACAGGTATCTGAGGTTACCGTCTATCAATTAAAAATGGCTTTGACTCCAAACGCACCAGACCGCTAAGACATAATTGACATTACAGCACAAAAATATGAAATGTATTTATTTGAAAAAAAAAATAAAATAAATCCTGCTATTATGTACAGGTATCTGAATTTACTTTATTTGAACAGAAAACGTATTTATTTCACGCAAACTACCCTCGGTTGCTGAGTAGCATGTAAAAATTGACAAAATTAGAAAAAAGTGCATTTGACATAAAATCCTATGGTGACAGAAGGGTGTTTGAGGATACAGAATATTAATATAACATTAATTTATTTGACGCAGACCCCCTGCGATTACTGACAGGTATCCGAGGTTACCGTCTATCTAATAAAAATGGCTTGACTCCAAACGCACCAGACCGCTAAGACATAATTGACATTACAGCACAAAAATATGAAATGTATTTATTTGAAAAAATAAAAATAAAAATCCTGCGATTATGTACAGATACCCAAATATACTTTATTTGAACAGAAAACGTATTTATTTCACGCAAACTACCCTCGGTTGCTGAGTAGCATGTAAAAATTGACTAAATTAGAAGAAAATGCATTTGACATTAAATCCTATGGTGACATAAGGGTGTTTGAGGATACAGAATATTAATACAACATGAATTTATTTGACGCAGACCCTCTGCGATTACTGACAGGTGTCCGAGGTTACCATCTATCAATTAAAAATGGCTTTGACTCCAAACGCACCAGACCGCTAAGACATAATTGACATTACAGCACAAAAATATGAAATGTATTTATTTGAAACAAAAATCCTGCGATTGCGTACTGGTATCTGAATTTACTTTATTTGAACAGAAAATGTATTTATTTGACGCAAACTACCCTCGGTTGCTGAAATAACTCTTTCTTCTTAGTTTTTTCTTTGCAGGTTTGTACATCAGGGTTGTATGCGACATCTAATGTTGCTAAATGAATGTTTATATATATATATGTTCATTTTTCAGTTTATTTCTGTTTCATGTGTGTTACCTTGATGGTGTGCAATGTTTGTGTGAATGACACTGTGCACCTTCTATATATGTTAATGTTTAAAAAGCTGCTTGTTATGGGCTTTAGTTTATCATGTGACTTTCTCATCACCACCTGGTTTTGGTGGTTATCAGTGTATTACAAAGGTATAAAACAGATTTCAGTTATTCAACAGATTGGTACATTACAATTATATTGTTGAAATTACGGTATTTACTTGTAAATTTAACTGAAAACCATAAACTGTAAAACGTTGTTACCGTATTTTTTACGGTAAAACTCTGGTAACCACAGCTGCCAGTTTTTTACCGTAAATTTTACAGATTTTTTTTACAGTGTAGATATGGTTAAATAATGGCTTTTGGTCTATCAGCCACATACTGGCCACATAAGGGCCGTTAGCCCTTTACGGGGCTCATTTTGGGTTGGGTTATGGCACAGTTTTTGGTTTAGTTCTGGCTAAAAACATGTGGACCAGTTTTAGGCCAGTGAACAAATACTAATCTCTGCCACACTTTAGCTCTTGATATGGGCCAGATCTGGGCCAAAGGAAATCTGCTGACTGGGATATCGGATCCATATATCAGCCACATCTGTTTTCTTTATCTGGCTCATGTTGGGTTGGGTTACGGCACTGTTTTGGTTCTGTTCTGGCTAAAAAGATATGGACCAGTTTTGGGCCGGGGAACACGTACTAATCTGGGCCACACTTTAGCTGTTGATTTGGGCCAAATCCGGGCCAAAAGAAATTTGCTGACTGGGAGTTTGCTGGATCCCAGAAATGTATACATTTCAGAAACTAGCCTAAGAAAATGTTGATAAATGGAGCATATTATGCTACAAAAAGAACAGGTGATGATTCAAACTGTTCTTGATATAAAAATATATCAAGAGCAGGAACTACTAATGGCAACTGCTTTGCTTGAATGTCTCATACGAGGACAAAAACAACCCGCAGGTGAGTAGAGGAAATGAGGAGATGCTGGTACTGGTTGAGTGCCCATTAAATATGACTCACTTGTATTATTTCTGCGGGTGGAAAATGTAGAAAAGATATTGTAGACCTTCTGTTTTGTGTTCAATAAAGTCGGAAGTACTTTTATGAGGGGGAAAAGCGACAGTTTGTCGTCAGGTAGTTGGTGCAACGCTTCACTGCCACCGTGTGGTTATACGTGATAGGACAAGGACATTTTCATAAACATTCCAGTGTGGAGTCAAAATATGAGTGAGAGGATTATTAGGGATTTAATGAAAGGGACCAGTAGCAGCATCCCCACTGAATAAACCAATCAGAACAGAGGGGTCAAATTAATAAAAAAAAGGCATTAAACAGCTAGCCTGACTGCCATGACATTTTCAGGGAACGTTGCTTTGTTTGACAAAATTTAAAAAAACTAGTGAGGTTATACAAATCTTCAAGTCACAAGAATAAAAATGTGAAGCACAACTGAACAGATCGACCACGATATTGTGTTTGAAACAAACAACAACAAAAATACAAGATCAAATGAAAGAACTGCCTGTCTGTCTGTATAAAGCCTATAGGCAAAGTCCCTTTAAAGCAGGGGTCACCAAACTTGATGCTGGAGGGCCGCTGTAGTTACATTGTGTACTAAGACCAACGTAAAAAGAAAAGTTGTGATTTTCCGATATGGCTAGGAATTACACTCTCTTTCTGGTGTAATAATCAAGGAACTGCCGTACTGCAGGTGTAATGATATTACGCAGCACCTGAAAATAGTCCCCAGCTAGGTAACTTTCAATGTGACCGGCATGCTCCCTGTGCAAGCAGGTGGTCACGTTGGTTATGTTGAGGAAGTTAGCCTATTTTCAGGCGCTGCGTAATATCATTATGTCTGCTGCACCAATGATATAGCAGCAAAGTTTCTTGATTATTACGTCGGAATGAAATTATAGCTCCTAGCCATATCGGCCTAGAAAATCGCAACTTTTCATTTTCCATTGGTCTTTGTACATGAAGTAACTAAAGAAGAGTCAAGTTTTAAACAGGAAAAATATAGAAACTCTTTGGTCATTTTTGAGCAAGATGTACACGGTTTAATTAGATTCTATTATCTAAGCTAAGCTATGCTAAAAGTGCTACCACCAGAGTTGGACTCTAGGGGAGTTGGAAAATGAGCCTATTTTCAAAAATAGTAGCGTGTTCCTTTAAGACAAGTCATTTCACTTGGCTGCCATCTTTGAAACACCTCTCGGGCTTGCAAGTGCAACTCGTATCTCTTTGAATGTGGAAACATAAAATTTTCCAAAACTGTTCACTAAGCTCACAATTAAAATGCATATTTGAAAAATAAATGAAATTTGACAACAACAGGCTCAAATAGCTTGTTTCTTATGTTCAAATACTGTTTAAAAAGCTTGTTTTTGATGCTACACCAGCCAAAGCACATGCAGTTTCTATACTAATCAACGATTGGCTCTTTCAATTTAGAAGGCGGAGCTTATTCACCAAACATGGGGCGTTGCACTTTCTCCCATTCATAATAGGTATAAAGTCTTTGCTATAAATCCTTGCACACTGAGTCCAACATTTCTGTATGCGTTTTTCATATTCGTCAAAATTTGTCACGCACAGAACCTCACGGTGGCTCAGAATTGTTGAAAAACTTCAAAATGCTTGTTATGGAATGCGAAAAATGCTGAAAATTGAACCCAATCAGATTTTTTTTTTTTTATGATGATGAATGATTTTTTTAATGCAGAACAAAAGTTTTATAGGCAGTGTGTAGACCTGAATGACACAATGGGAGGGTGTATTTATTTTTTAACGTCCAAAAATTTCAGACTCTTAAATTTTTGTACGTTTATTCACGTCAAAATTCGTCATGCACAGAGCGTCACGGTGGCTCAGAATTGTCAAAACAACTCTCAAAACTCTTGCTACAGTTGGGAAAAATGCAGAAAATTGAATCAGTTTTTTTTTTTTTTATGAACGAAAATTTCAGAGGCAGTGTGTAAATGTGATTGACAACGGAAGGTCGTATTTATTTTTAATGTGCGAAAGTTTCAGACTCCAAAATGCAGAAAATTGAACCCATTTATGACAAACTAAAGTTTTAGAGTAATTATTTTTTTAATGTGTGTTTTTTCGCGTTCAACAAAAATTTTTGGACTCCAACATTTTCTTATGCATTTTTTGCATTTGGCAAAAATCCGCCACACACTGATCATCTACAATTGCTAAAAAAGAAAAAAAAAAAAGGAACCCAATTTGATTTTTTATTTTATGACAAAAGTTTTGGAGTATTTATTTTTTAATGTACGTCTTTTCGTTTTCAGCAAAATTCAACACAGAATGTCAACAGTTCAGAACAATGTCAACAATCCAGAAAATGGAACCCAATACGATTATTATACGATTTATTTTTGTTATGACGAACTAAAGTTTTGGAGTATTTATTTTTTAATGTGTTAATTTTTTTTTCGTATTTGTCAAAATTCATCATGTACAAAACATCACGGTGGCTCAAAATTGTCAAAACTTCTCTCAAAATGCTTGCTAAGGTTGCGAAAAATTTAGAAAATTGAACCCAATCTTGATTTTATGACAATCTAAAGTATAAGAATTTCGGACTAAATTTAGTTTTAATAAGACAAGCCACTGTGTTCAAAAATCACACCAAACTTTATTTAAAAACACAGCAAACGGGTGCTGTGTTGACAAAGAGCAGACCACGTACAAAGTTATTTGGATAAAACTGCAAATATAAATTAGGAAAATTTATTTTAGGTTAATAATTATTTCCACAGTATGAACATACACAGTTTTAAAAAAGCAGAGGGTAAAAGCAAGGGAGTTTTTACACTTTTGTCTTAAATACAGTCAGTTCCACTAAAAGGGAGCCATGGCTGAAGGTGCAGTGATTGTTTTTTTTCAGGAAGGGCATCTCTTCTTTAAAATACACGTGCAGGGGGCAACATGTGCGTCTTTATCTTTCCAATAGTACAAAATACCATAACTCTTCAAAAATCTCATTCTCACCAAAATTCAGTATGAACAGGACAAATCTGCTACATTTATTACTTTGTAGGGGTGCTTTACTTTAAAATACCCTATTTATGCACCTAAATGGCTGGCTGGTGAATTCACAAGCACATCAAAGCCCATTGAGAGAGGATTATGGGTAGTTTGAATGACATTATTGCAGTACTTTCTTCTGTATTCAAGTAGAACATGATTTCTATGTGTGCGTGTGTTCGGTGAACAGTGATTGTTAATACTGGGTTGCTGGTGACCTATGAACAAAAGGGAACAAAGACAGCAAGTGAGGAACTGTTGGGACTGTAACAGGAATGGCATTAAACAGCTAGCTTAACACGTGGCATTTTCAGGGAATGTTGCCTCGCTCGACAAAATCACCTGCATGTAGCCAATACGAAGAACTAGCGAGGCTATACAAAGCGTCAAGTCACAAATCCCTGAATAAAAGGAGCAAGTTCAAACACAACTGAACAGATCGACCATGATCATGTGTTTGAAACAAAACAACAACAAAAGATCAACTGAAAGAACATGTAGCTGCCTGTCTGTCAGTATGAAGCCTCTATAAATACATTGGCTGTACAGTTGGCATCTTTAAATGTTCCTTGTGATGTCCAGACTTAAATGGCAGGAAGTCTGCATTTATATTTTTTTATGGTGCAAGTTCTTCAGTTCTGGCTTTCAGTAGGATTGTCAGTGCATTGTGTCCGTGAAGGCGTGGACTCAGTAGGTTTCTGCCTTATTCTCGCAAGAGACTATAAAAACAAAACGTCACTGCTTGCACATTCCCTCTCCGCTCAGAAGATGTCGCTGTTGCAGCTGTTTTTAAAATCCTCCCTGCGAACCCAAATAACCTCACAGTCCCTCTCAGAAGCGACACCCTCGACCGCGCACTGCTTTCTCAGGAGGGTCAGCTTCAGGGGGGCGTGGGATTTCGGAGGTTTTTCATCCGAAAGTCCGTTGAGACCTTTGTCTTCGTCTCCTTCCACTGAAAGGGCCTCTAAAGACTCCTCCAAACTCGGATCAGAGGAAGGGCTCCGGACAGATTGGCAGTACTCGTCGTCATCGCTGAGGATGTCCGTCTCCTTCACGTCGTCCTGGTTTTCATAGTGCTGCAGGTCAAACTGATCCTCCACCCAGCGGTCTGTGTCTCGGATGGGCTGCTGGGGTTTCTGGAGCGAAGACAGCGGGGGCTCGGTCGGGGTGATGGGTGAGAGGTCCTGGGACGTGCCGTCGTCAAAAACCACACTCGTGTCAATGGTAAAACGATTACGGATCAGCTTCCGGCGCCCAAGGGTTCGAGATGGGGCTGAAACTGGAAGAGGAGGAAGAGAATTTAGCAAACAGTATTCTCTTTTAGAAAAGAAAGCAGCAATATTGTCTGGTGGACATTAGGATTTTAATGTTACGTAATAATCAGCTCACCCCGAAGCCTAAAAACAAAACTGCATCGTTAATCATGTTAACGAGAGTAAGATGGAAAGCGAAACAGTGGGAGAGTTAGCAGGGATATAAGGAAAAGGGAAGTGTTGCGGAAAAAAGTAATCAGTGTTCACCGTCAAGAAGTCCCCAACCTACCCGCTCTGTTCATTGTAGGTCGTGAACCCTTTAGCGCACAAAGCCGCTTCCCTCCGAAGGGAATGTACTGCTGATTTGGAGGTAAACTCTCAGTTTTCATTAACTGACGCCGTTGTTTGTCCCTCAGGATAGAATGAACAGTCTTCAAGAAGTCTTTTTTATTCTCTGGAGAGCTAAAAAAAGAAAAAGCACATTTAAATCCTTTACTGAGGAACAGAATAGAAATATATACCATTTTACAGTGGCCCTAAACTGTTTTTTCCCCCCTAAAGGGATAAATGAAATTCTGTCATTAATTCCTCACCCACACGTCGTTCCAAAGACCTTCGTTCATCTTCAGAACACAAGGTGCTTAAAGTACTTGAATTTGACTTTTTGAAATTCAAGACCTGGAAAACCCTTGAAAATAGTAATATTCCTTAAGTGGTACTTGAAAAGTGCCTGAATTATTGAAAGACATTATATCTAAATAACTGTTTAATTTAGTCAATAAGAACATCTTTTCACACAAAATGTACGCAATTTAAAAAAAAATGTCATATGTTTTTCACTTATTTCAGTTAATGTCAGAAGTTTATCGAGCTAAGCAAGTAGTTGTACTAACAGTATTGTGTACACATGGCTGAAAATGAGAAAAGTTCAACAGATGAATCGAATAAATTGAGTTATTTATGCTGTAACCCAGGGCTGCCCAAACTCGATCCTGGAGGGCCGGTGTCCTGCAGAGTTTAGGTCCAACTTGCTTCAACACCTGTCTGGAATTTTCAAGTATGTCTAATAAGAGCTTGATAAGCTGGTTCAGGTGTGTCTAATTGGGGTTGCAACTAAACTCTGCAGGACACCGGCCCTCCAGGACCGAGTTTGGACAGCCCTGCTGTAACCGCTCCGATTGATTCCTACTTGTGACTTCGATCATTCATTTCATACGATTCATTAGCAAAAAAAAAAAAAAAAAAAAAAAGAAAAGAGATTACATTAAAAGAGCCATACGTTTTGAATTTCAACATCGCTTGTAGCGATTTTAAAAAGCACATAGTGATGGGTGAAACAGAGCTTATTGAAACTCTGAATCAGTTGCATTGCATTGCAAAACCATTGCATTGCAAAATGATTCATTGTTTCAAAGCGCTGCAATCGCTTATTGGAAATCATTTGTTTAAAATCATCACAAATAATTTGATTTAGATTGGAACTTCATGTATGCAAATCATCTGATTCAAATCGGAATTTTGGAGCAGGTTCGCAAATCTTTTGCTTTAGATCGGAACTTCAGAGAACGAATTGCAAATCATTTGATTCAGATTGGAACGGGTTTGCAAATCTTCTGCTTTACATCGGAACTTTAAAGTGTAAATCGCGAATCCCTCTATTCTGATCTGAACTCCAAAAGGGGTTCTCAAATCTTTTGGTTTAGATCAGAATGAGTCTGCAAAGTTTAGAGCATAAATCGTGAATCATTTCATTTAGATGGGAACAGGTTTGCAAATCTTTTGCTTTACTCCAGAGTTCCGATCTGTGAATTGTGAATCATTTCATTTAGATCGGAATTTCGGAGCAGGTTCGTGAATCTTTTGATTTAGATTAAACTTTAGAGCGCAAATTGCAAGTAATTTGATAGAAATCAAAACTTCATGGTGGGTTCACAAATATTTTGGTTTAGACTGGATCTTCGTAGCACAGATATTCTATACTATAGTAAACGCATAGTATACCTTGTAATACTGTAGTTGTAATACTTAGCATGTGCATCACTTTATTTTTTATTAGTATATTTTTTATTTATTTCTCTTTTTTTAGAATCTGAAATAGAAGACATAATTGAGATCTCTGATTGAAGTCCTTAAAAAATAATGCTTGAAAAGTCCTTGAAAGTCTTGGAATTTCTTTTTGCAGTATTTGTACAAACCCTGTTTGATGAAATCCAAGGGCTTTTTGGCCCTGCATAGACACATCAACACAGTTGACAAGTTCAAGGCCCAGAAAGGTAGTAAGAAGATCATTAAAATATTTTATTGTCATTTTTGTTTTCTTTGAGCACTAAGAGTAATCTTGCACCTGCGTAACATTACGGTTGAACTACTGATTTCACATGGACCATTTTAATGATGTCTTTACTTCTTTTCTTAGGGGCCTTGAACATGTCAGTTGCATTGTTGTCTATACAGGGTCAGAAAGCTCTCGGATTTCATCAAATATCTTAATTTGTGTTCCAAAGACGAACAGTCTTACGAGTTTGGAATGACATGAGGGTGAGTAATGACAGAATTTTCACTTTTTGGGTGAACTATCCGTTTTAATGTGTTGGCTTACATGCCTCAATCTAGACAAAAATAGAATTTTTTTGTCTCTTGGAAAGTTAAAGGACTAGAGCCAGAGAGATTGTTAAATTTCTTCTTGCGTAATGATGGTCTTAAACTATCAGTCATTTGTCAGGCCAGACAACCTCATCTCACCTGCAACAAATATGGAAGGTTCTCTCGGGTCTCCCTTCAGATTCTGACCGCATGTGAACAATCTCACACATTGCAGACCCCTCTGAATCTGAAATTAAAGAAACAGCAGGTTAACACAAGGACTGTGGGAAACCCTGTAAAGTACAAAACCTCAGAGAACAGCACAGGGTTAATGAACCTCATGGAAGACACAGACCCTGGGACAGTGAACCAGAATCCAGACCCCAAGTTCCTGTAGGATGACCTTTGACACTCAACCATCAATAGGGAATACCAATATTTTGGCCTGAGCCCATAATAAGCTCCACTGAGCCAAAAGCAAACTTAAGTGTCTTGGAATGTAAAATACATTACTTGCATTATCAAAGTGAATCTAAAGCATGAAGCTAATATACCAAACTAGTCTCAATAGGTCTGTGGGAAAAGAATGAGACTAGTATAGCTGTACTTACTAGGGAGGTTGCGAACTTGGAGAGCGTCTGTAGAGATCATGTGTCTGAAACGAAAAGGGTCTCTCTCATCAAGGATTGATGCTCTGTGAGATCCACCCTAAGACAAAATAACAAAAAATAAATTAAAAACACACTTAAAATATAACATATAAGCCTACACTACTTTCTGAGTTGTGTTGAGGTAAAAATAGCAACAGGTAGCACTAGTAGCTCACTGAGTGCAACCATTTTACATTTACGTGATATTTTAAATGGCTTTTCTACTACTTATTCTAGTAAGAGACATCATTTACATTATATTACAGCCATACAGGAAGTTAGGGTAGTGATATATTCTCTACATCACATTATAGTTGTATAATATCACAAACAAGAAAAAGGTCTCAGAGTCAGTGGTCAGAGTTTTGTTGGCCATGTGAACTAACCCGAAGAGACTACAGAAATGAGAAGGGCATCCTTGTTTCTCACTTGACAATGTGCCCTTCAATAAAAAACAAAAACTCCACCTCTTAAAAGTGCTAGTCTGCGAGCACTTAAAGTCTACCCTATGTCAGATCTCTATTAATGAATAATGAAGAAAGGGAAAAAGCACTTACGATTTTTTTCTTGTGCTTGGAGCAGTCTTTATACACAAAAACAACTGCCGTTCTGAAAACTGAGAGAAAAAAAGAAAAAAACATTAAGACACATAAAACCATACAACACTAAACATTCACAATAGAGATGCTTGGGGCTCTTTTCAGAATAGTCACAGTGAAAACGTGACCTGGTGAAATACTGCTAACTTCAATAACAAACTGACCCATTTTTAAAGCATCTGAAGAGTTTCTTCTTCGAAAATGCCTTAGCCAAGAGGGGAAAAAAAGCCTTGTGTATAAATGCAACTTTAATGCCTTAAGAGCCAGAGGACAAGGTGGTTCCTCTAATACCATTGTGCCCAAAGATACATCTGGCCTTTACTGATGCAAGAAACCATTACTGTAGGGAACAGGCTAATGAATAAGAGAACAGGATTCTATTTCTGGAGGAAACATTTTACAAACACTCACCAAATGCAGCCAGCTCTGGGTCTCTCTTCCCCTTCATGAGAGAAGAGGGTGGGTTGATCCAGACCACTGTGTCGTGCAATAGGAGGTCACCCATTGACAGATCAGCAACCTGGGATGATTAAACAATGTTGTGAATCCAAATCTACTCGCTTTTTTAAATGTTAGATGACATCTGTGTGCACATTGGTGGTGGCATTAGAATATTTGTTGCGAGAAGTATCAACAAATGCAAATTTGAGTCACAAAGACCTAAAGGAGACTAGTGGAATTGTACCTCTTTCTTGTCAGAGCTCTGCTCGCTGATGAGTTGGTCAAACACAGCTCCATACTCCTCGTGAATCTTCTGCATCTCGTTTATGTGACTGGCCACTTTGTTCATTGCTTTCATCGCGACTAGAAAAAGATAGGAGATTCAATAAACTGCAACTAACAATTATAGAGAGAGATACAAGTTACAAAAAACATTTAGGATTGGATTCATCTGATTCTCTTGCAATTTTTGATATTTGCTTTATTATTTTACTGCATTTTAAAACATTAAAAGCCCCTTGAAGCGTCATTAAAACTCCAGTTTAGGAGTGGTAATCATTTTCAGTGTTGGGGAAAGTTACTTTTAAAAGTAATGCATTATAATATTGCGTTACTCCCTAAAAAAGTAACTAATTACGTTACATAGTTACTTTTAATGGAAAGTAATGCGTTACATTACTTTTGTGTTACTTTTTAAATCTGGGCAGGGCGTGCTTGTTCGTTTTTAATAAAAAAAAAAAAAAGATTTTTTTGTCAAATGTAAAAGCCCTTTCATACCAAAAAGTGAAATAAGCCTAAGGCTGAAGGAAAAGAAAATTCCCGTCTGTACAGTAGAAGAACTGTAGGAGAAGGAAGTCCAAAACTCTTCAGCAATGAGAAAAATGAAGCACAAATGTTAGTTAATCTAAAGTAAGTTTTGCTTGTTAGCATTGTTGAATTGGATCAACAAAGGTCAGCAGCAAAAAAATTGGTTACAATAAAAAGGAAACAAAAAGTAACTAATTTTCTTGTAAATTAAGAAATTGTAAATTTCTTGTGAATTAATTGTAATGCGTTACCCCCAACACTGATCATTTTACAGGTAAAACTTCTATAGTTTACACTGGCTATGCACTGATAAACAGTCTGAGTGAACTGTAAGCAACAAATTTCAAACGAGCAAGCAAAATCCTGTTTTCAATGACATGGTGTTTTTTTAAAAAGTCTTCAAAACCTGCTTAGAAGCTCAGAAGAGGTGATTACACTACAAATAGATCCACCCATGGCTTAACATTATGCTCAATTAGAATCTAAATCTCCATATTTACCATCCAGGTGGTAATGTTCCTCGCTGTCGGGGTTGGTGAGAGAGTGAAGCTCCCTCAGGAGTAGTGGGTATTTTAAGACTCTTTGAATGGGTTTGATCAGGTAGGACTCCAGCGTGGAGGAGTGCTGTTGCCTGGGGTTCCTCTCAGCCAGGAACGCCTTGAACTCTGGGTCTGTTTTAGCTGCAACAAAAGTGTGGTGGACAAATTATGGGATGGCACAGGAATTTCGAATCAGTTGCAACTAGACTTCAACTTGGACAGGGGGCCACACAATATACTCAAGCCGTGGCACTGAAAGAAAAGTTCACTTCCAGAATAACAAAAATTCTGATATTTACTCACCCCCATGTGACCCAAGATGTTCATGTCTTTGTCAAAGAAATTAAGATTTTTGAGGAAAACATTCCAGGATTTTTTTCCTATATAGTGGACTGGCTAACAGGTTGAAGGCCCAAATTGCAGTTTCAATACAGCTTCACTACTCAGCTCTACACAATCCCAGCTGAGAAATAAGGATCTTACGTAGTGAAATACTTGGTCGTTTAAAAAAAAAAAAAGAAAGTTGGGCTGGTGTAAGATGAGCATTTGTGGTTAAAAAGTATATACATTTTTATTGTTTTAAGAAAATGACTGACTGTTTCACTAGATAAGACTAGAGATGCACCGATTGCAATTTTCTTGGCTGATTCCGATTTCCGATTTTTCAGTAAGTGTGAAAAGCACACTTGAAAGCAGTATGAAAGCATATACAGAAATACTTTCTTCATTTAATTTTTTTATTTTATATTATTAAAAAATCCGACCAATTCTGATCACTAGCCAGTCAATCAGTGCATCTCTAGATAAGACCCTTAATTCCTCGAATGGGATTGTGTAGAGGCCTTTGAAGCTGCACTGAAACTACAATTTGGACCTTCAACCCTTTGGCCACCACTGAAGTTCATTATATGGAGAAAAATCCTGGAATATTTTCCTCTAAAAACCCCTATTTCTTTGCGACAGATAGAAAGACATTAACATTTTGGACCACATGGAAATGTTAGACTCAAATTTCAGAAAAAGGTTAAACTCTGATATTTTTATGTTTAAATATGTTAAAACTTGATCCACTCTTCACACAGGAAACGTCTACATTTACATACATCAGCAAAAGAACTTTGGTGCCTTGGGAAACGCTAACATTTTGCAGTAGACCCTTAAAAAGCGATATTCTTCAGTAAAAATGCTTTGGGGTACATAAATTGCTTGTGAGAGAAAATTGCATTGAACAAACTATGAAAACTGGCCTTCAGCAGGTGGTAGGACTTCAGAACAAGACTTAAAGCATGCAAGCACTCAAACTTAATTGAACTCATGGCAATGAACCAAAGGCACTTTTGCACTTTAAAACAGTACTAAATGTGCTAATGACGTTACCTTTGGTAAGGACCTTAGGGACCTTTGTGTGGCTGGCACAAAATGCACTGTAGATCTTAAAACGGTCCGCGTAGTACAGGAAGGATCCACCAAGAGAAAACAGAACTTTCTGGAAGTTAAAAGACAATGAATTAGAAAACACTAAAAGATTCATTATTACCTAAACTCGGATGATCCATAATCATGCAATAAATTTTGACTAATATAACTGCACCTTGAACTGATCCACTCTCTCCAGTTTGTCTAAATCTGGAAGTAATCTGGTTCCATCTTCCAGAGTTTTCAGAAACTCCACTTGGAATTCCACCATCTCCGCCAAGTTTCCAAAAAGCACATCCAGCTAGCGGTGAGAAAATAAGAGATTTGTAAATGTTATTTATCAATAATATTTTGAGAAGTTAATAGCTTTATAAAATGTGATATTGTGCCTCACCTCATCCTGTGAGAGGAAACTCTCCTTCTGCAGGGGGTTCAGGTAGCGCTCTATTAAAATGTTCAGGTCCTGTAGATAGAAAGAGTCAAAGACGTGTTCATGTTTGGCTTTGGCGCTGCTTTTATATTTGAAGTTGTAAATCGGCAGTGATCAAATTTGACATAAAAACCAATGCTTCGAAAGCACAGCAGAAGATACTGACCTTAACATAGGTCCTCTCAGTGTCCACCAGCTCACTGATGACCTTACGCAATTTATCAGCATCAGAGAGCTGGCGGGGGGTGAAGAGAACAGGAAGGGGTGTGATGGGGCTGGGCACACAGGATGAAGAGGAAGAAGATGTGGAAGAAGACGAGGAACAGGAAACAGGACCCTCGGTGGAATTCATATCATGAAGGTTGCGGCAGAAAGCGGTCACCTGCTCTGTACTCTGTGAAGAGAAACAAAAATGTCAGTCGAAATCTGAAACGCATTATATGACTGTACAAATTAAAAAAAACAAACCCACATGCCTCTAAATTGTTCAGGAACACACCCACACAGGTATTCAGAGCATTTAAGATGCATTTCCAGTTCCAAACACACACGTTCAGCGATTTTCTGGCTGAACTCCAAAGACAAGGCACATCATGCCTTATGAATGGTTGGCTGAAGTCTAATTACAAGTGTCTGTACAATAAATAACTTTAAGATGGTCTATGTCAGATCTCTGAAAGGACTCTGAACAGTTTGTATCCTTGGGAAATCTGGCACTGGGTGGTTTTTCCATCTAGGAACATGTCAACAAGTTTTCAGAGAGAGTACACCCTGCCCTTAGCCAAGATTACTTCGGCTTACCACTATTCAAAACACCCTCATTTTTTCACAAACGCACATCAATACACACAAAAAAAGCATTTAAAGCCCTCCTCCCATTGTACTACTTACTAAACGTAACGCATTTTTTATATCACTGAAAAACATTACATAACATTCATATGCATCATCTAGCTTTCAAATACCTGAAAGAAAGCAATTATCAGCCACCTAAACGATAGATTTCAATCCAAAGATCTTCAGCCTCAGTGTCACATCTCGTATGTCGCAGCACTACAGCAAGAACGCAGGCTTGTTCAGGAAGAAGTGGAACAGATTCACATAGACAGGAGGAACAGAGGACAGATGGGGCTTCCAGCAGCATGAATTCCTCTCTGATAAACACATAGTGACGGACTGACAAAAAGCCCGCACACCCCAGCATGCCTTAACCAGCCTGGACAGCCTTGAGAGAGGTGGCGCGATGTAGGGAGATAAAAGTAATGAGCTCTAGTGTTTTTTTCCGGGTTAAATACAACTTAAGCTTTATCAAAAACATCTGTGGCATGCTTTGGACAAAAATGTGGACTTTTTCCTTGTTCAAAAAAAAAAAAAAAAAAACAAAAACACGCATGTACAGTGGGAGTCTATGGGGCAAGTGTTCCAGCAAGTCTGAAACAAGCAGCTTCCTGTTGTTCCAACTTGAACCCATTGCAAAATCTGCATTCACTTTTTTTGGACTAATGACTAATGTGGATTTGCAATAAAATGACTGGATTTCACCCACAACAACTGTAAAGGTGACCACACAATAGATGTCTATGGGGCAAGCTTTCCAGCAAGTTTGCAAACAAAAATGTGAATCTCATCATGTAAATAATGTGAAATTGCATGCTGCAGGAACTATAAAATGATTTTTCGAAACACTGTGCCTACACTGAACACAATGAAGTCTGTCTACACTGGAAAATGCCTGTTGCAAATAATTTGTCCTTCCTGTCAGTATGTCGCATTTGCATTGTGCCAGATGCACTACGTACAGAATCAGTAGGTGTTTCCAACCTGGTCTCATGATGAAAACGGACCTCTGGGAACGTTTTCGCAAGAAAATATGTACCCCCCTATGGTACTGTCATGTACGTTTCATGACATTGTATGAGAAATGTTCACTGGATGGCGCCAAAAAAAAAAAGTGTTCGGTTTTCCCCCTGGAACATATGAACGTACATATGGTACATTTTATGTGGTGTTGATTTTGTACGCATCACGGCAGTTATTAATCTAATGCTCCGTGACGTTTTAAAATAACGTACCATCTGCACTTGCAAGCATGCAGTTTTAGGTTGTTTTTCAAACTCTCATCTTTCAGCTCTTTTATCATTAACGTGAGTCATGTCTTTCCACGCGATTCATACCCAAGTTCAATTCTATGCTGGCTGAGGTACAGCGCAAGCTTGTTATGCCTGGAAAGTGAAACATATGGGGCTGCAATCATAACAGTGTACAAAAATTATTACCTGTGCCTCTAGTGTTAATTTCGGTTGGAAACTGTAGTGATATGTACTTATCGGTGCGTATTTTGCATCTTGCGAAAAAGTTCCAGTAAGTACGTTTTCGGCATGAGAGACTAGTTAGCACATGTTTCCATCATTCTGTTTTTAAAGTACATTTTGAAGCATTGCATCAGAAACGAGCGACGGAAATGCAAAAATTCAAAAGAAAATCATTTTTTGCTCGCTTGAGGTGGTTTTTGACTTGAAAAACAGTTAATAATGGGAGATGGAAGCACATTTGCAAAATAAAATCCTCCATGCGCATCAAAAAAGTCATGTGACTTTGGGCGATGGGACGGCATAACCTGACCTACCAGTGGACCGATCTTGTTGCACAGCATCTGAAATGTTTTGGTCATTCTTAAATGTTCAAGCCAAGTCTGCATCAAAGTATTTCTGTATAACTGCCTCCCAGAACTCTTACATGTCCGCGTAAATGACCGCATTTATTGAGTTTTGTCTGCTTGCTCTGAGGTACAAGTAATTTATTATAAATGAAAACGATTACATGCAGTGGCTTCAACCTACTTTTCTTAGTGATATTTAGTTCTAGTTTATCAGCAAGAGACGGTTTTGTTCTCTTTGACTTGGATGGAAACTGTGCTTATTTGCAAATGTTTTATGCGATATTCCAGTTTTGCGCATAACTTAACTTCACAACTTTGGAGCTACTGTTTAGAATACATTTTACTGCTCACGTCTCTTGTAGACAAGGTGTAAAAATCACTCTTTTAAGGAGGGACTACATTTCTAGATGAATGAATTTCTGGACATGACCTACCGATGTAAATATACATTTGCACAACCAACTTGAACCCATTGAGAAAAATGCACAGGAAACTTTTTCCGTTTACATGAAATTTGCCCTGAGGTAAATTTATGTGCAGTGCAGATGGTACGTTATTTTAAAACGTCTTATTACACGGCTTTGTGGAATACTCGTTTCTGATTGGTCAGTTGCCACATTCCAAGGGTTGTTATTCCCAGATAACAACCGCTAAAGCTAATAACACAGGGTCATCCAGGTTCTTCGAATCATATTGACCGTTAGTGATTATACGCATCACTCCGCTGCTGTCTGCCGCATATCAATCACTGACAGTTTGGCTCCATCTTGTGGCTTATACGCTTAACTACGATTTGAAATGCGTGAAAATGAAATCTGTGCCCATTGTTTAGCCTACTCATGTAAGTTACGAAGTAGCCAGTAAAGACGGTGTGCGCTGCGTGCAACCAGGAACTATTTTTTTCACTGAAAAAAATAGTTTCGCGTCGGGCAGTTGGTAAGCCTGTCGGGCTTTATTCCCAGATAACAACCTGCTGGATCTACATTATCCCTTACACAGAGCATTAGAGTTATAGCGCCACTCAGCGGACATTCAAGTCAGAACTGCGGTGATGCATACAAAACTGACGTCACATAAAACGTACCATATGTACGTTCATCTACTCAACCGAACCGTTCGAATAAGTCACAAAACATTCATGGCGCTATGGATTTTGCGTCTTGTCAAAAAGTTCACACAGGTACGTTTTTGTCATGAGATCAGGTTGGAACCTTGCCTGCGAAAATTTGCTGAACAACATTTAATGTGAACGCCAGCATTCCTTCAAGTTTAATAGCAGAAAAATGGATCTTGATGAATATTTCTCCTAGGAGATTTAAATTATTTTTTTCAAGTAACAATTCAAGCTATATGGAGATGGAAGGAGGGGAACTACTTTTCTAGGTGGATGAATTTGTGTTTATACACTACTGACATAATTACAATGGGTGGAATCTGCTCTGTGTAAACAGTGTTACTTTATGGATAGTTACATCACAATAGTTTAAAAGACAGTACTTCAAAAACCAAGTGAAAGTAACTGTAAAACTTTTCAATTGACTAACCAGTGGACAAAATCATCATTTTAAGGGGTAACTGCCATCATTATAGAACTTAAGTTGCATTTAACCCAGAACATCAGTTTAAATGCTTGAAAACCATTCTGTTCAATCCTATACATCTCCACGTAACATGCTAAGCCACTAAATAGTGTTATAAAACAAAGCCCATGAACTGTTATGTAATGCTGATAAGTATCACACACACAAAAGAAAACGCACTCAGGCTCACCAATTGCAGCATGTCATAGATGGACTCTGAGGAGCGTTTGGAGCTCCTGTGTCTCCACAGCACAGACATTCTGCTCGTAAGAGGTCACAGATGTCACACCAATGCGACCCGTAATAAAACCACAGGAAGCGCCTCCACCTCTAGCTTATCAAGCGTCTCGCTACCCGACCGTGGGAGCAAGAACAGAGCTACTCAAAGCAGAAAGCGATATGCCGAGTGAGTCTACGAACTCTACATTCCACGATAGCTTCCCTGTCCACACAGCCTCCTCCCTCCTAGAATTTCTGCTTGTCTGAGCTGGTTTCTAGGCGGATGGATGGAATGGGGCTTTGACAGCTGTGGTGGTACAGTAAACACACGGAGAAAGGGAGAGAACGAAAGAGAGCGAGAGAGAGAGAGAGAGAGAGAGAGAGAGGAGAGAGAGAGAGAGAGAGAGAAAATAATAACAATAATCTTGTCGACAACAGGATGAAGAGGACGGGGGGGGGGGGGGGGGGGGGGGGTGGCGCTGGGACAGCCACAAGCATCACATTATACCACAGCTGGGAAAAGCACAGCTCTCAGGTGAAAACGTCAACATGCCTGAGAACAAAGACGGCAGGTGTTTGTCTTTGTTATGATGAAAGTGTGGAAAATAATGACCTTAGACATAGGGGGGTTTTGTCAAAGCTGCAGTGTAGCTGTTAGTGCACAGGTTATTGATATGTAAGCTGAGATGCTCATACAGGCGATACAGGTTCGAGTCTGGCTTGCAACATGTCCTAAATTACTCCCCTATTATCTTAGTATTTTGATTATGATTCAATTAGTAAGGCAACATTTCTTTTTTAGTTTAATTTCCATTATGGTTTATATTTTAAATCTTAATTTAAATATTAGTGTTTTTTATTTAATATTTAATTTCTGCTTTATTTTGAATAAACTATTTTTAATCATTTTAGTCAACATTGCTCAAGCATTCATATTTCTATGTTCCATGTCCCTATAAAATGACTTTTAAAGTTTCATAACAGTGACCTGGAAAATAAATAATAATACAAAATTAAAAATATTACATTAAATTGTGCTGGGCAACAATTAATCGCATCCAAAATAAAAGTTGTGCTGTACACAATATATGCATGTACTTTAATGTATATGTGTATATAAATACACACACATGCGTGTATACAATTAAGAAAAATAAATATGTATAATATAAATTCTATGAATATATCTATATACACATTTAAAACATGTAAATATTTTCAAAATATAAACTGTATGTGTCTTTATCTATACATAATAAACATAGATACCTTGCATCTATACATTTATACACACACACACACACACACACACACACACACACACATATAAACAAAATCTTTTAATTTATTTCACAATTTATTTGTTGCCCATCACACACACACAAATAAATAAAAATAAATAAGGCAAGATGGTTTTGTAAAATGTCTTCAGGATAAATAAATACCTTTTTTTCGTAAATAATTAAAAAAAAAAAAAAAAAAAAAAAAAAACTTAACTGTAAAACTACAATCATACCTTAACCCATTTAGCCAACGTTTCGCTCACAAGCCCCAACCCGCTTGCTCTGTTAGAGCAGCTTATATTTATATTTAAGCAAAAACACAGAAAAAGTCAGCAGACTCACAGTCACACACACACACACATGACGGGGAGACTTTAATGGCTTGTTAACTCATCTTATCAAGGCATAGACTCATAGAAGACAGGAAGAGGAACGTTTCCTTCCCTGGAGAGCAATGAAATGCCCTTATCAGGCTCTCAAACTGACTTCACAACTACACAAATTAAGCAGGGTTCACTTTCTTAAAAGAGCTTTCATTTTCCAAACTGGAATTACATCCATGGAAGCCTAAACATCTTTGCATTTAAATTCTACCCTTAAAAACTCAGAAGTAAATGTTTTGCATGCTTAACATACATGCTACTAAAGCTCATGGCTACAGATCTGGCAGAACATCATAAAGTCAAGAAACTCCCTTTTTTCTTCTTCTTCTCAAAAATCACCTTAGACACAAGCTTAACGGCTTTACAGTACCTCCAATCATTTACGACTGGAAAAGTATGCAAATCCATAAATTTCTTGGGAGATTTCATGGGATGCATGTTGTAACAAGTATAAAGCTCCACATCATGTGCATCCTCAAACCAATCACGATTAAAAGAATCCTGTAGTATAAACCTCCCTCTACTTTCCTTTCTCTCTCTCTCTCTCTACACACACACACACACACACACACACACACTGAGCTAAGCCAGGCTGATGTGAAAAGTCAATATTTAGACAGTTAACAGCCCAAATCCATAAACATGCATTCGTATTTCTCTCTAGAGTGATAACTAGAGGGCAGAACCGCTCGGATGGTTGCGTTCGCATTGTAAATAAGTCTGGAGACTGGCAGGGGAAGAAGTTTTGGGTTTTAGCAGGATGTTGCACCACCCTCCACGAGATATATGCAGTCATTATCAAGCTTGGAAAAAAAAAATAATGAAGTCCTCCTGTCCTTTGTCTTCTAGGTTGTCTGTTTCCTCCGGCGGGTTTCTCCATAATTTATCAGCGCGTTAAGCGATTCAAATCGATGTGCATAATCAAGCAATTAGAATGCAGGGCTAATTAAAGAAGATGTCCCCCTCTCTTTCTCCCTCGTCTCAAAGCAAGAAAAGAAAACATAAGTGACGTGAGATAATAACGATAACCAGCCGTGTGATTAATATGGGAAGAGAGAATGAGGGAAAATGAATCTCATAAATTATGCCCCGCTGAATCAGCTTCTCACTGCCTGTCACTGTGTCAAAACCACATACAAACACACATTTCTGACAGAACAATAGATAGTACAGTATAAGACAAAGCTTTAAGGTGTGCTTTCAAGAACTCTAAAACTGAATAGATAAAAAACAACACAAAAACACTTTCAAATTTAAAACGATTATTGCAAAAGATGGTGTCCACACATAATTGGCCTTAAATATTTAATACAAATAAATTTTTAAAATACCTGTGATAAAATTCATAATGTGGATGAGTCAGTAATTAAAAATTTCTGTCATGAAACTCTAGATGGAGCAGACTGATTGGTTCATGTTGCACACAGCCAATAAGCTTGCTGTTTTACATTTAAACGGGGGGTTAGCATCCACTAGAGCATTTCGCAGTGAGTCACTATGAAACCCCTCCACCTCTCCAGCTCCATCTGTATAGATCTGCTACAGGTTATTATATATGCAATAATAATCCACAACAGCAATAACTAACAGCAGCATAGCAGATCCATTCCACTAATACCAAATACAGTAGCACTGTCATATCCATTACTGTGCTTAAATCTTTAGAGCGTTGTATTGATAGAACCGATTTCAGTTTCATAGTTAGTTATAATCTGTATGCATTTGATTCACTGGAAGATCTGATCCAATCCTTTGGAAACTGAGCTACACTGGTTCATAAGGGCCATTTTTATTCACCAACTGGGATACACTGAGGTTTTTGATTCATCTTAAAGAAATGTTTCAGAATCAGGCTATACTGGTTAAAAAAGTTAAGGCCTTAGTTCAGGAATCCGACTGTACTGATAGCACTGTATGGGTTTGATTCACATTTATAGAACAGATTTATAAAAGTCATTCAAGTTCAGGATAAGTTCAGGATAAGTTTGGGATTTGGACTAGTTGCTCTGTATGTTTGATTCACTTTAAAGAACTGGCTCATAAGGAGTAGTTTGTTTTAGAATCAGGCTATACTGCTTAAAAAAAAAAAAAAAAAAGTTAAAAAGGCATTAGTTCAGGAATCAGACTGTACTGATACCACTGCATGGTTTGATTTACATTTATAGAGCAGACTTATAAAAGTCAGGATAAGTTTGAGATAAATTCAGGATTTGGACTATTTGCACTATATGTTTGATTCACTCTAAAGAACTGGCTCATAAGGAGTAGTTTGTTTGTTGGACTGTATGTTTTGATTTATAGTACCAACTTATAAAAGTCATTCAAGTTCAGGACAAGTTTGGGATATGTTAGGGATTTGGACTAGTTGCACTGTATGTTTGATTCACTTTAAAGCAGTGGTTCTCAATTCCAGTCCTGGGGGCCCCCTTTCTGCACATTTTGCATATCTCCCTTACTTAACACATCTGATTGAGATCATCAGCTCATTAGTTCAGTTCATGGATCTCTCTCTTAATGAGCTGATGATCTCAATCTGGTGTGTTAAATAAGAGATTATAGTCAAGAAACAAAACACACATCTATAGAGGTGCCAGTTAGAGGAACAAACTTGAAGAAAGTGTTTTAACTGCACACTCACTTAAGATTTTTCTTCCATTTTATTTAAATGTCAACGTTTCGGCATGGGAGCCTTCATCATGCTGAATTGTTGACGTTTAAATAAAAAAAAAAAATCTTAAGTGAGTGTGCAGTAAAAACTCTTTCTTCGTGTTAAATAAGGGAGTCATGCAAAATGTGCAGAACAGGGGGCCCCCAGGACCAGGATTGAGAACCACTGTTTTAAAGTAGTAGTTTGTTCTAGAATCTATCTAGTATTGATAGCACTGTATGGTTTGATTCACATTTATAGAAACTACTTATAAAGTCATTCAAGATTGACACTGTTTGTTTGATTCCACTTTCCTGCAGAGTTTAGCTCCAACCCTAACCAAACACACCTGAACAAGCTAATCAAGGTCTTCTACTAGGTCAGTGGTTCTTAATCCTGGTCCTGGGGCACCCCTGCTTTGCACATTTTGCATGTCTCCCTAATTGAGATCATCAGCTCATTAGGAGAGAGAGAGAGAGAGAGAGAGAGAGAGAGAGAGAGAGAGAGAGAGAGAGAGAGAGAGAGAGAGAGAGAGAGAGAGAGAGAGAGAGAGAGAGAGAGAGAGAGAGAGAGAGAGAGAGAGAGAGAGAGAGAGAGAGAGAGATATCCATGAACTGAACAAACAAGCTGATAATCTCAATCAGGTGTGTTAAATAAGGGACACATGCAAAATGTGCAGGGGTCCCCCAGGACCAGGATTGACAACCACTGTAGGTGTTCAACCCAGTTTTTGGGGACCCACTGTCCTGCAAAGTTTATTTCCAACCCGCTTCATCACACCTGGCCTGTGACTTTTCAAGAGATCCTAAAGACCTTGACCAGAGTTGAAGCTAAACTCTGCAGGACATTGGCTCCCTAGGAGCAGAGCTGAATACTTATGTACTAGAAAGTTACAAGCAGGTGTGTTTGATCAAGGTTGGAGGTAAACTCTGCAGAAAGTGGACCTCAAGGGCCAAAGTTGAAAACCCCTGCTCTAATAGGCTCATTCTATCAGGAATCACATTAAAGACTGAGATTTTAGTACTGCGATAGTACTGAGATTTTAGTTTCTTTCACATGGGTGAAAGAGTGTGCATGAACTGTTAATGCAACTGAGCGAGAAGCATCGAGAATCGAAAAGGAGCATATGTATATGGTGGGTTGTGTGACTTCACATGTCAGTGTCACTTACCAGCACAATATTTATGTCCTACCAACTCATTCAGCGACATGACACATGGATGGGACAGTAGGGAACAGGACAAGACAAACACGCACACACTCTGACAGAACGTGGTGTTTTGTGGGTGAATTATTAGGGCTAAATGTGTTTCTGCAACAGATGGTGTTCTGAAGAACAGGCCAGAGAGACTGTGGCCGGCTGGCAGTGTTGGTGTGACAGACAAGGGCACGGAGCGAAAGAGAGAGAGAGAAAACACAAAGACAAACAAAAGAGGACAAAAAAGGAGGCCAGACATCAGGTCAGTAAACAGTTTACTCTCTCTCAGCAACAGAGGCTATAGAAGGGAAGTAAGTGTGGACTGTCATGAAAGAGACAAATCAATCCTAAGACTGACTTCATAACATTTAAACTGAGAAAAACACTGTGGCGTAGTGTTGTGTTTGTAGTACGAGTCCACCTGGGATTCAAAATAGAATTTAAACCCAGAAATAAACAAAGTTTGAAGATCCTAAAAAATCCAAAGAAATATAATTAAAATAATGCAAAATAATTAGGAAATATTAGATTATGAACTATTTCTAGAACACTTCTCAAGAAAAATTGTGAAATTGATCATGTGACTTTGTACAAACTGTCAGACTGACAAACAAGATGCTCTTAGGGTCATTTTCAAATCATGCTGAATCACATGATAAAGTTTCAAAACTTGTGGAGTTAATGCCGCTCTAAAGCTGCTGCCATTAAAGCAAATATTTAATTTCTTTTCACCTAATTTGTTTTGCAGATAAAATATTGCAACAATATTAAACTAAAAGAAAAAAATATAATTTGTAACTTGAATGAACATCATATAAATCGTATTTTTTTAACTGTAATCGTAAACACTGATGTGTAACTCAAATAGTTTTACGGTTTACTGGTCTTTGTGATTGTCCTAGTCATTTACCAATAGTGTTTTCATGATGCGTCATTAATCGGCCATATTGACGGCACTGAATGTAAACAATGCCACTGAACCGAACAAAACTTGCATATTTTGCTGATTATTGCAGCTGAAAATGGTCAAATATTGTCATGCTTTGGACTGTGCTAATCGGTCGGACCAGGAAAAACATTTGAAGCATATAGACTGACAAACATTAAAAAAAAAAATCAAGGAGAAGAGTGCAAAAAACTGAGGAACAAAAAGCATTTGTGGTTGGCCAAACTGAACCAGGATTTCCAAGGCAAGAATCCTGACAACATTCATGTTTGTTCTTATCATTTCTGGTCAGGTAGGTGAGATATTAGGCTAACATCTTAACTAATACTGCTCGTACATATCTTTACCTATTAATTTTAGCTTATCAAAATATTGCACCCTTTCCTGCTTACTCTATATAATTTAGAAGCTTCCACATGTTTTTTCCGTAGTTTAGACAGCATAAATTAGCAGAACAACATATTTAGTAGTACATTAACCATGCAATCCACGCTGCTGTTTACATACGAGTACCTCCAATATGGCAGCGCATCTAACTGACCAAATCGAGAAGTAAGTGCAATAAATCAATTCTCGAGCATGCACAGAAAATAGCTTACTTCCATTTTGCTAAATAAAGTGGATAGAAGCACATTCACTAGTGGTCTCAGACTTTTGGATCCTGTGATCATGTATGAGTGTGTTGACAGGTTTTATCCATCTTTGTGTAAGTGGTAACAGTCATCGCTGATCTTGACCTTCATCAGTCATCACTACCACTCGGTGTGAGAGTATGAGTGTGTGTGTGTGTAAGTGTGAAGAACCGCAAGGCAAGACAACCTGTCTTCCCATCTGCTGCCGTCTCTGAACGCAGCCTTAAAATCAAAGGTCACTTAGATCACATGACACAAAGCTCTTAACCAGCCATCTGATTTCAGTCAGCCTCTGACCCCACAACACCCTTCATATCAGAAAATAAAGAGAGTCTATATTTACCCACCCCAAACATGAGCAGAGGCCACAAAGCTACAAAATAAACTAGAATGTCAAGCTCTGTGAATCAAAACCAGAAGCTCAATCTACTACAATTCAGCCAGACAGACTGTTGGCGTTTCAAGCTGAGATTTTTTTGATGAATCTCCATGGCAGGTGGTCTCTAACCTTGTGTGCTGAGTCTGTTTCATCCTCCAGGCTGTCAGCAGGGCTCTCAGCCATGAGGTTTACCCTGTCTTCGCCTGTGTCATCAGGGCTGTGCAGCACCAGGCCAAGACCTTCATCCAGGATGTCCTCTAGAGGGAGCAATGGAGACAGACAGGGACTGGATGAGCTACAGGACTGTATTAGTTATAACCTGTCACAGGTTAAGTGCTGATAGCTGATAGTCTTCTGACACTAACTAAAATAATAATAATAATAATAATAATAATAATAATAAAAAATTAATGATAAGAAATTCTACATTTATACATTTTTTTAAGGACTCATTAAACTGATTAAAACTGACAGTAAAGACATTTATAATATTACAAATGATTTCTGTTTTAAATAAATGCAGATTTTTAAAGCTTACTATTGATCAAAGATTCATGAAAGAAGTATCACTGTTTCCACAAAAATATTTTTTAATAATCAATATAAAAATATAATGAATTCTGAATTTATAATATTTATAAAAAAATACATTTAGCAATAAAGACATTTAATAAATGCTGTTCTTTTAAACTTTCTATTGATCAAAGATAAAAAAAAAAGATTAAAAAAAAAAAAAAAGTATAATTTTTTTTTCCTACCAAAAAATATTTTTTTCATAATTTATGTAAACAATTATAATAATTTTTTAAAATAAAGATATACTTTTATTCAGCAAGGAAGCATTGCATTGATGAAAACTGACAGTATAGACATTTACAATATTACAGATTATTTTATATATTTTTTCTATTCGAAATAAATGCTGTTCTTTTCAGCTTTCTATTGATCAAAGATTCCACACAAAATTCTTAATAATTAATATAAAATTACGATAAATTCAAAATGTATAACATTTTATGTTAAAAAAAAAAAACACTTATTTAGTAGAAAAGCATTAAATTGATCAAAACTGACAGTAAAGAAATTTATATTACAAATGATTTCTAGTTTAAACAAATGCTGTTCTTTCAAAGTTCTATTAACCAAAGACATTTCCACAAAAATATTAGGCAGCACAACTGTTTAAGACTAATAATCATAAGAAATGTTTTGAGCACCAAATCAGCATATTAGAATGATTTCATGTGATCAAAAATAAAAAATAAACCCAATTTATCAATAAAATAAACTCAAATGAAATAATAAAAAACAACTATACATAAAATAACGTGAATGAAAACTTAATAAAAATGATAAAGACATTAAAAAACAAAAATTACAAAAGCACAAAATAAATTTAATAAAACATTAACTAAAACTGAAATTAAATGTATTCAAAATATTTACAAAAACTATAATAGCAAACATTTCAAAACATATTTTTTATGGTAATTGAGATCATATATCAAGCCTTGAAGAGCATACAACTTCTTTCAAAAACATTTTAAAAATTTTACTGACCCCAAACTTTTAAACTGTCGCGTATCTCTAATAGTTCTGAATGTTGATGTATAGTCAGCTTATAGTGCTGATTTTTATGATTTCTGAAACTCAAACTATGAAACAAAATAATTTAAAAGGTGGCACAATCTTTCATCCACTCTTTGTCGCTTATATGTAAATAAATGGAAAAAAAAAAGACTGCAGTGATAAAGTTTACCCTGACTTTGGGAGAAGATGTCAGTGCAGAGGTCCTGGGCCCCGTCCGATCGGCGGGGAGGCATCTGGCACAGCTGGTGCGCATCGGTAGCGGGCAGAGTGCTGACAGTCAGGGTGAGAGAGGGCAAAGAAAATGCAGCCTGCATGTCAGCCAACTCCAACGCACTGGCCGGCTTACTGTTCAGTTTCAAAATCTCATCCCCTGCTCGCAGACCTGAACACAATGTTAAACAAAAGCTCAAATCACGTTTGTAACCCCAAAATGTAATTACATCACTCAAACGCACAGACTGAAGTTCATAAGTTTGGCTTTAAACATTTAAAGACCTTGTTTTCTTGCAGAACAACAACACTTTATGCTGTCAGAGGTTAATTATTTATTTACTTCCTTACTATTCAAATGTTTTGAAGTAGATTTGTACATACAGGATGAGAACAAAGAAAAAAGCTCATCTGCTCCTCCCCCAACCACCTGACTCCCTCTATCTTAATTATCAATTACCAGCACATCAGCTGCTCAATTAGCCTCCAATAGCTCAGTTAACGCTCATTAGGCGGGACTGCCAGTTTAATTGATTATTGATGCCTGTGTTCCTGCAGGAACTGAATTTTTCCCTCTGTTCCTGAGCTTTTATGAATGCTATATGGGTTTACACGCATGCATGCATGCACACACTGCCTGAAGTGTGACCCAGTTTTACATGAAGCGAAATGTCAGCTGTAATAAAGGTTTTTTATTGGATGGCTCGGCTCTGCCCCTGGCGATAGAGTGATGATGAATGTTGGGGTGATGTCATCAACAAGTGCCCCCAGTGCTGTGCGTCCAAACTGTCCTGAATTTGAGTATTGCCTCCAGCAAATTGTGTCCGTGTGTATTTCACACACACTCGCTTCATTCACTTTGGACAGCACATGGTCTTAATGAGCCAATGCTTTGTTGGGGGCAAATTTGTCTCTACCCAAAAAAACCTGCTTCCTGAACTGTCCAATTGGGTTTGTATCCATCTGCCTTACTATTCATCCAGACAAGCATTTTCTTGTACACTGCCACTTTTGCAAAGCCTTCTGGGTAGAATTACTAATGATATTGAAACAAAACACTGTTGAAAAAATGTTTTGACCCAGCATGGCTCTGGAAGGCCAGAAAAGACCTGCATTAGATGTTTTTTTGTAGCAAGGAAAGTCCATGAAGTTTGCGTACTTTACATTCAGTCACATTCAAGTTTAATACTTTAGGGGTTTATCACAAACCCTTAACCCTTAGTAGCAATAATAGAGTGTTTTGGTGGCACCGAATGCCACTAAACTGAATGAAACTCGCAACCCAGATAGCACACATACGTCTGCAAGATGTCTGTTAAAGATCTCTTGATCTGAAAAGCATCTGCTGTGTACAAATGTCTGACAGACATCTTTCAGATGTCAGTTTTACATACATTCTAAATCATAAACGTCTTAAAGACATCTAATATATGTCTATTTGACATCTGACAGGAAACGTTTTATTACATCATAATGCAGATAAGATTACCTTCTAAAAAATACGTCTTGCAGATGTAAATGCAGGCGTCAAATAGATGTCTCCATGATGTACATGTGCTATCGGGGATATTTTGATGATTATTGCTGCTGAAAATGGTCAGAAAAATGTCATGTTTTGGGCTGTACTAATCGGTTGGATCAGGAAAACATTTGGAGTACTATTGACTGCCAAAAGTTATAACAAATCATGGAGAAGAGAGCAAAAAACTGTCTTGAGGAAGAAAATGCATTTGTGGTTGGCTAAACTGAACCAGGATTTCCAGAGCAAGACTCTTGACAACATTCGTGTTTGTTCTTATCATTTTCAGGTCAGATAATTTCCTGCATGTACGTATCTTTACCACCTATTAACTTTAGTTTGTCAAATTATTCCGCCCTTTCCTGCTTACTAAGTCCTTCTCTATTTGATTTAGCAGCTTTCCACATGTTTTTCCATGGTTTAGACAACATAAATGAACAGAACAGCATGTTAACCGTGCAATTCATGCTGTTGTTTACATCCGAGTATCACCAGTATTGCCTTGCATCCAGGTAACTGACTAAATCCTCTATATTAATAATAGCGATGTTTATTTTAGTGAGTTCCGCTAATTAAAACACTATGACAACCAATAAGGACTTATTGGAACATGAGAGTATCTGAAACCGCTTTGAACGCTGCCCTTAATGAACACACTCGCTTGGCACAGATATCACTGGCACCGCGTAATGGTTTTAATTTGCTCCTCTTGGTAATCCTGTGCTCATGTGAAAGCTTTTTAAATGATTTTCCTCCAGTCCGGTGGAGATTTGGGTCAGTCCTTGTCGTTTAGCCTGCTGCATATTCCCCTGCTAATTTCTCAGCGGTTTTACAGACTGCTGCAGGTGAGGCATAAGGTTTTGATTTGGAGCTGGAAGAGCTGCCAAATAGAGGGAGTAAAGTAATCTAGGAACTTCTTTGTGAGGCTTTTATACAACACCGGTTTCAACTAAAAACAGAAAACTTTTTGTGCGTTTGGCGGTTCATTTACTTTTGAAAATGTTACCATTATCATCTGTGTAAACTACAAAATGTGAGTGTGGGATTTTGACAAGATGTCTTGTCTACACTTATGTTTTCAAAAAATCTTTTTCTTTCCATTTTGGCCTTCCAGCCACACTGAGATGGTGTTTTTGTCAAGAAAAATTGAGTTTTTCAAAAAGTGGCTACATTTTTCACGTTGTAGTGAAAACGTAGGTTTTGAAAACAATGACGCATGTTTAGTCATGTGATGCATATTGTAACAATAATTTACATGACAACAGTTGTTTGGAGGCCTGCAAACGCACACTTTTGAAAATGTTACCATTATCGTCTCTGTGTAAATTACAAAATGCGAGTGTGGGATTGCTTGGACAAGTTGTCTTCTGTATGTGAAACGTTAAAAACAGAGAGGCCTTGTCCACACTAAAACGTTTTTGTTTGAAATTGCATCTTTTTTTTTCAGTTTTTTCCACACTGAGATGGCATTTTTTGTCAAGGAAAAACTGAGCTTTTTGAAAAAGTGAATAATTATGAGGTGTCGTTTTCTCGTTGTAGTGTGTACTGTGAAAACGTAAGCTTTTAAAAACGATGACGCATTTAGCCATGCGATGCATTTTGTAAAAATAGATATCTATGTTTATACCGGTATTGTGTCTGTTATGTGCTACTTTCACACTGTTGCTAAAGATATATTACTTTGTACACTCTTCATATCACAGTCCTGCAAAGATGACAGAAAATGTACTCACAATTGCTGTTCTGGAGCAAAACATGAGGGTAGTTGCGTTTTAGATCAAACATATAATAGACTGAATGTGACCTGGATGCAAGTGAATAGTGGGATATTTCTGTAAATAAAATACCTGTGTATAGCTTTTTATGAGGTTTTACGCATGTGCAGTTAAGGCAAATTTATGTTTTTCCGAATGTACCATTTTTTACAAAAGTAGTTTGACTTTAAATTGTGTGGCTTTAAATTATGACAAGCTGCAGTTTCAAAGTATCTCCTCCAACATTGTTTATAGCTCGACTGTAATGACAAACTGCTATCTGCTGAGTTCCATCACACACCTTTGGCGAATGCCAGACCTCCGGCTTTCACATCGGTGATATGAAGCTGCTGGCCTCCGTCCTCCTCTACTACTGCCACTGAGAAACCTGGAGAAGAATAAAAGAGACATAAATTACTAAAAGAAGAAACAAAGAACAGGAATAAATCAGATATGCAACAGCATTGTTACCGTAGCCTATGGCACAGGACTCGTCTCTGTCAAACTGTATGACTTTGGTTGTCTTGGCACAAATTTCGATTTCTTTGTAGAGCTGAACAAAGGAAGAGAGAGAAAGAGACTTATATTGATTGCACTCCACGGATGTACAGTTCATTTACAGTATGACTTCAGAAAGAGCTCACATACATCATGGAAAATGTCTTAGTCTGCTGAAATTTATGGCGTGGATATATACGCTAAATAAAAATCAGCTCGTTCTCAAGAGAGCCTGAGACAAAACTGGGGCTTTGATCATTTCAGGGAGAGTAAAAAGTTAGAGAAAGTCAAGTCTCTACAGAGAGAAAGAAGAAAGATGAGAGGAGACATGGAAAACACAAAGACTCTCTGTCATCTTAGAAGAACGACCATGAAAAAAAATCAGCAGAGTAAATTAGCTTTTGAGGTTGCATAGTCGTTGCAGAGGTGGTTTTCCCCAGACGACACAAACACACACACACACACACACACACACACACATACACAGCTACGGGGATAGAAGAAGTATTCAGAGTACATTATGCAGTACATGCATCTTCTACATAATTCATAACATATGCAGCAGCCTCTCCTCAACACTGTAGGAGAGTTTAGACTCGCTTTAACCTACATCGCAGTCAGAGCTCAAAACTTTTATACTTTCTGCGGCACATTGCAGAGCCCGTCACAGTCTAATAAATTCACCCCACGCTGCGTCTTTGACCGCTAAACGCTCTTAGCTGTCCAGGACACGTGTGGCCGCTGACAGGCTCTTTTTGTTGGACTCACCAGGTCACAGAGGTCCTCCTCAGGCTTGGGGACGTACAATTGCACTTGATTGTCGACGAGGAACTTTAGCCGTATATAATGCTTGGAAAGTTCCAGTTTGTGAGCCTGTGAAAAAAAAAGGAAAACATAAATAAATATGTGAATAGATAAATAAATAAAAATAGTGCATATACAGTTGAAGTCAAAAGTTTACATACACCTTGCAGAATCTGTAAAATGTTAATTATTTTACCAAAATGCATTAAGAGCCGGATGAAAGCTTTTTGAATTTAAAGATCAAGGAAAATTTTACTTATTTTGTCTTCTGGGAAACATATAAGTATATTTTGTGGCTTCTGAAGGGCAGTACTAAATGAAAAAAAAAGACATTTAGGCAAAATGAGACAAATGTACACATCTTCATTTTGTTCAAAAGCTCTTAATGCATTGTTTTTCCTTCTGAAGCATCAGTGAGCATTTGAACCTTCTGTAATAGTTGCATATGAGTCTCTCAGTTGTCCTCAGTGTGAAAAGATGGATCTCAAAATCATACAGTCATTGCTGAAAAGGTTTAAAATACACAAAAATGCTGAAAAAACTAAATTTGTGGGTACTTATTTAGTACTCATTATACAAATATACTTGACTACAGATTGCTGCAGCTGACCAATCAGAATATAGCATTCCAGAGAGCTGTATGAAGAAAATATTAACAAATAAGGAAGTCTAAATAAATATCGAGAAGCTATTTACACTCAGCAATAAACTTCAGCATTTAATCTGTTGAAGTGACTTACGACTGACTTAAAATGCTAAGAGTTTGCCAGTGTGAATTGGTTCAGGACTTGACAGAAAACCATTTCTGGGATTTAGTGCAGCCACTTTGCAGGATAATTTATTGCAGGATAATTTATTTATAATTCTTTATGTTCCACTGTTACAAGCAATCTAAAAAGATGCATGTAGATGACTCATAAATTTAAACACCGGACAGAGTAACTGCAGTGTGATTGCTCCACTGGCATTCAAGTGCGAACAGGATGTGATGTGTGTGTACTCTACACAAATGCTTAGGGACTTATTTACGAGAACAGTGGATAAAAGCATTCTAGAACACCCTGCAGTGATAGCAGCTGAGAACGGACAAGGAAAGAGGCCGAGAGCTACTACACCAGAATGATAACAGGAAGATAACTGCAAGAAGAAATAATCCACTGACACTTTAGCAGCTTGCCTTGGGAAATAGTAAGTTCTAGCACTTTCTCAACTACTCCAACCTTAAAGGATGGGAGGGCGAGTTTTGTGTTTTTAGGAGATAAGTTACCATGGCCAAATCATTAGATTACTCTGCTTTTATGATATCAAAGTGTGTTTTAGGTGTTAAGTTTCCAGTTTATTGTTGCTAGTGGGCTGCAAGGTGACAGGATAGTGAAACTGGGATCTTGTTTGCTAAAGAAACACATGGCACATCTGTGGCTAACGTGAGTTAGGACAAAAGATGACATATGCAAGGCGACAAACAACCACCAGTCAATAGGTTTCAGATGACCATTATATCAGTAATTAAAAACAGATGAATTACTTTTTCTGTATTGATATATTTTTCTGTGAGGAAACTTAATTTTCTGTTATGTTTTTGGAGGGACAACACTATGGTTTAAAGTGGCATGTTTAAATGACAATATGAGGAATAAACAGAACACCAAATCTAGTTACCTGCCTCTGGAAAACCTTCAGTTTCAAAGAATTTAAATAGTCAGATGGAAATGTATGCGATTTGAATAGTTTTGTTTGCAAGTACACATGGCATTTACCTTGCACAGTGTCTCCAGGGCTTCCATAGTCGTTTCCCCTGGCTGTATGATAGCCAACACAGGCCGATCATCAGGTAAAGAGACCCAGGACGGTGTGAGATAGTCAGGTACCCAAACTTCACTGTCCGTCTTGTGTTCAGTGAGACTTTTCACCAAACCCTCTTGTTCCTTCTGTTAAAAGAAATAAAGAAATTAACTATTTAAGAATGTGGTTAATGTCAGCTTGAAATGGTGTTCGCAATAAATTCAGAAGAATTTTTGTCTTCTTTGAGCACAAAAAGTATTCTTGTAGCTTCATAAAATTATGCATGAACCACTGATGTCACATGAACTATTTTAACAATGTTCTTTATTAAGGCTGCCTCCTAATAGTCGACTAACTGTTAGTTGAAGAGAAGAGGCCTGGTTGACCAAAACTGTATTAAAGTCATGAAGATCGTTAACGGCTGGTAAAGTCTTTTGAATCTGTAAAGACTACGTTTATTTGTGTGCACCCAGAAAAACAACAAAACTGTGTGATTTCGTAAAATAATGAAAGCAAACAGGATGCACTTACTGCCATCTCGATTTCTGAACTTGAACACGTACAAAACTCTGTTTACTTGCCGTACAGACATGAAAAACATATCTACAGAGAGAGAAATGTCTACCTTCATGACTAATGATTAAAATGAACGACTACCAGTCGACCAAAAAATCTTTAGTTGAGGTCAGCCCAAGTCCTTGCCACCTTTCTGGGTCTTGAACGTGGTAGTTGTGTTGCTGTCTATGCAGGGTCAGAAAGCTCTTGGATTTCATCAAAAATATATTAATTTGTGTTCTGAAGATGAACAAAAGTCTTACAGGTTTGGAACGACATGAAGATGAGTAAATAATGAAAAAATGTACATTTTTGGGTGAACTATCTCTTTAAAAATACAGAATGGAACTTGATTTCATTCAGCAGAAATTTCTTAAATTGATTGGTTAACATTAACAAATAGCCAAATCGCTAAGAAAATCAAAGAAGACAATGACTTTTTTCCTTTTATCTTGCACAGAATCCACAATAAAACCAGGAATGTGCATCAAGAAAGTGAATAGGGTCAATTTCATGTTCCCTTTAAAATTAAACCTTAAGTGAAAACCACAAGAAGTATCACACAAACCTCTGAAACCAGATTTACTAAGGTGTTAGTTTTCTGGTTGTATTTGCGCAAATCTGCCTTATCACACTTAAGCAGAGCTGTCTGGATCGATGCAGCAGACAATGTGATGATATCTAATCTGAGACTAATTAACTTGGCATCCAAGCACAGCAATGTGCAAGCCCCGCACAATACTCAGACAGCGGCGCTGGTAGACGTCTGGCTGGTGATCGATGAGCTGACGTGAACCGGCTGCAATGTTCATTGTGGGTCTATCGAGGGCTCTTGGGTCTGTCAGCGGGTCTGGCCTGCTGTCAGTGACGGCACGCTGCCTGGCTCAGATAGCTTATCCCACACTATCGGGTGACAGCCTAGCACCCTCCCCTTTTCCCCTCAACAATCTGCCCGCAGAGTAGCTGCGATGGTGGTCCCCCATCATGGAGAGACAGCAAGCCCACACATGGTGAGGGAGAGCGGGAAATGGGTCAGAGGGACTTAAACACACTCACATACTGGCAAACACATGCAGACAATACATTAAGCACTCCAACATTCTGTCACTCAGTCAACTCACACACGCGCACGCTCCCCTCCCAAAACTCCCGCCATCTGCCTCTTCTCCTGGCTGTTAATGGACGTGCTGGGTGGGAGAGGAGCCCGGGCCTCCCGCCGCTTGTCCCCTAGGCCCTACAGCCCAGCTTGGGTGTCTTAACTCTCTCTCTAGCTCTTTCCAGCTCCCTCTGGGAGCTCCACACAGCACTAACGTCTCGGTTCTTATGCGTTCAGCATTCTCTTTGACAGTTTTAATTATGCTAAGCATGCTGGGAGGTGTTAGTGTCCTCCTTACCAGTGTCTCCTTTCCAGTCTCCTCAAACATGTGCTCGAGATTCCTCTTCACCGACTCTTCACCGTCTACAAACACCTGAGGATCCACCATAAATGAAGGTATTTTAACGCACTTACAGCACATACAAAATAACTATCTTAAATTGTTTGAAAAATAAACAGTGATTTGTTTTATTGAACACATGTAGCTAATGTTGCAGATGTCTAGCAGATGTGAACCTGGTTGACGCTGGGTCTGCCTTTGGTTTTCTTTTTTGAGGTAGTGTCCAGACCCCACAGAGAGGAGAAACGGCTCTTTCGCTTGCTGGAGGAACGAGACAGGGCCTGGGTGCGTCTCCGAATTCCCCCATCCGTCCTCGCTGCCACCTGTCCAACACAAATACGCACAGAGAAACTCAATAAACAACTAAGAGAGTTTCAAGCACATGTGATGATAATTTTAAACCATTTAGCATTTGTCACTATGGAGGAAATCCTTAAAGGGATAGTTCACCCACAAATGAAAATTGAATGGGAAAGTACAGCACAAACTTTTTGAATTTGTATGGATTTGGAACAATGTGAGAGTGAGTAAATATCAATAATTGTCATTTTTGGGTGAATATAATAAATACTTCAACAATCCTGTTACTGTACAGTAAACATTAAAGTGTTAGTTTACCCAAAAATTTAAATTCTATCATTAATCACCTTCATTCCAAATCACGTCGTTCCAAAACTGTAAGACCTTTGTTAATCTTCGGAACACAATTTAAGATATTTTTGATGAAATCCAAGAGCTTTCAGATCTTGCATAGACAGCAACGCAACTACCACATTCAAGGGTCAGAAAGGTAGTGAGAACATTATTAAAATAGTCCATGTGACATCAGTGGTTCAACTCTAATTTTTCTGAAGCTACGAGAAACAAAAATAACGACTTTATTCAACAATTTCTTCTCTTCTTCTCCAAGACTGACACGTAAGAGAATAAATTCTTCAATACAGTTGTATTTTTGTTTAAAATAGTATTTTTGTTTTCTTTGTGAACAAAAGTATTCTTGTAGCTTCCTAAAATTAAGGTTGAATGTCACTGATGTCACACATTGACTATGTTAACAATGTCCTTACTACCTTTCTATGCCTCTGGGATTTCATCAAAAATATCTTAATTAGTGTTCTGAAGATGAATGAAGGTCTTATGGGTTTGGGACAATATGAGGTTGAGTAATTAATGACAGAATTGTTATTTTTGAGTAAACTATCTCTTGAAAATTAAACAAGCAACACACAAAACAAAGATTTATTTAAATAAACTCCTAAGGGCCATTCACACCAAGGATAACTATAAAGTTTTAATAATTGTTCTAATTCTGTGAGAAGATGTGCACACCACAACTATAATGATAAGGACAGAAGAATATTGTTGGAAAATCACTCTCTAGTTTTTTTCATTTCATTTTTTTTAATAACTGCAGCTTGCACTAGTGTGGAGGCTAATATAATTACAGTTATTGTTCTTGATGTGAACAGGCCTTTATTCCGCCTAGAGGTTTTATCCTTCATTGATTACAAATGGCCTCAGTGACACTGTGAGAAAAGATCAGGAAGGAAAGGGGGGAAAAAAACATCCCTTTGCCTTTAGGTTTCAAATAAAGATCAGTGATGGGAAAAATTCTGACACCATGACTCAGAAGCAGTACACATCAACTGCCATAATGTAAATATGTTCTGTCAAACACTCCAACATGAAACCACACTCACATTTCTGGGATAATAAACATTATTGCCACAGAAGTCGTAAAGGATTTCCTCAGTTATCAGACCGCAAGGAGTTTCCACAGACATAAAACCTTAGTAGTTTAAGGGACAATTGCAGTACAGTGCTTAAAGACAAAACTCAAAAATACATTGTATGGGTCAAAATGATTGATTTTTTTTAAATGCCAAAAATCATTATTAAGTGAAGATCATGTTCCATGAAGAAATTTTGTAAATGTCCAACCATTAAATATAACAAAACTTTTTTTTCTTTTTTTTTAGTAATATGCATTGCTAAGAACTTAATTTGGACAACTTTAAATGCATTTTTTGCAACCTCAGATTTCAGATTTTCAAATAGTTGTGTTTTGGACAAATATTCAATAAAAAAAATTGACCCTTACGGATTTGTGGTCCAGGGTCACATTTAGACATTCAAGGTAGTGGTTAGTGACAATGCTTTAAAAACACAAATTAGGTGCTTAAATAGCAAAAACGAAGTTACACAAAGACAGTTATTGATCTTCTGCTTAAATGCCATTGACGGAAAAACACTCCCTTTTTTGTTACTTAAAACGTCACAGATTTTCCGTCAATCTAGGTTTATTTTTTATGAACTCAAGGAGTTATGCAATTAAATGGGAGTTGCATTTCCGCGCCTCACTGTGACTCTTCTGAGGTGACAGTTGCGGCCCTCCAGCAGCATATTACGCCATTCTGTACGTTCTCTGCTGAACCACAGGAATGACAAAAACACGATGGTGACAGCATGTTTTGTTATGCAGTTTCTGTTAGGACTCAGGCCAAGAACAGGCTGGCTGGCAGCTCAGAGCTCACCGGGCTCTTGTAGAATAAAGTCGATACTAACTAAACATGTTTGAGACTATAGAATGAAAAGAGGAAGTGTGCAAAACAGAGAGAAAGAGGAAATAATGCAATGATGTAACTTTATATATATATATATATGTCTGTGTATTTCATACCAGGGCATGGAAGGACGACACTGAAAAAATGCCAAGACGACCCATGGACAGTTTGGTGGGGCGAGAAGCAACGGCGAGTAGGCGTTTTGGATTTGGAAGCTCGCCGCCCTGGAGGCTGGACAGGTAACAGCGATACCGGAACAAGTCCATATGAAACTGTTCCAAATTCTGCTCCCAGAGGAATATCTGAAAAAAAAGAAAGAAAGATCTCAGTTCTTCACTTATTGTTTTCTGTGTTCGCACACTGATGAGGGCCCTTAAGCTGCTGACTATTAGAGTGTGGGCAGTGTTTTTAATTCGGTTTTGTTTACTGGAGGAGGACGCTGGGACAAATCATTAGTCAGCAGGCCTCCTCCAAACCAGCATGACCTGAGTCTATTCAGAGAACATGGAGGAGTAAGCCCACCTCCACACAATCAGAGAAGTACATCACATACACAATAAGTGAACAGACACATATTTACACTCATCTTTTATGTAAGATCAATCAAATCACATACACAGCACAGATTTACAGTAGCATCAGACATTGCATGTCACAAACACCAAATCTGTGAGTCAAATAATTGTATAATTGGCGTGTCCTAGTAAACAAACAAAACAATTATTGAATGAGAATTTCAGCAGGGTGTGTTAATAGGTGAAGTTTAATGGGTTAAAGGTCCTAAAGCAAAGCTTGCTTGTTTATTTGTAATTAATTAACTTAAGCAATGGCATGATTTTGGGTGGAAGTATTTGTTTGTCCAACCAGTGGGAAACGAGTCTCACCAGAATCCTAAACCTAGTTTGAGACGCCACTGACTGTACAATAATGGGCACAATTTAAAATCATGAGAAAATAAGAAATGCATATGTGGCAAGTCCATACCTGCTCTAGGATAGTCTTCCTCTTCTTCCCATCAGTAACAGCAGAGAGCTGCATTTCGCCCATCTTCTTCATTTTCTCATCCATGTCGATCTTTTGTTCAAGCTTCTTGATCTCAGAGCGCAGCAATCGCACCGTGTCCTCGCGGTGGTGCTGACGGGCGACGGCTGCGGCGCAGGCTGAGTGGATGGCGGTTATCCAGTTTTCCAGCTCCGTTTGACCTGACGTCTAAAAAGAAGTCATTTAGAACATCATTTCTTATCACTGTTGGATGCCATATGGCATTTTGACTACAATGGGCAAAAACGTAAAGCACACAGTATCTAAAAATTGGGACTCCATGTATATATATATATATATATATATATAATAGGGTTAAACATCATTATTAACAAAATACCATTTGATCGTCAAAACAACACCCAGATTCTTTCAGCGCAATAAAAAAACAATACACTGTTAACTAGATGACAATCATATCAATTTGATTGTCAGGCGTGACTAGCTAACCTTTAAGAATGTCACCTGGTAAGCAGGCTGTGGTCAGCTGTCACTGAATAAAATGTCACAGAGACAGAAATTTAGAAACACCATTCAGCAGTTTTGAATGAAACGGTGGGATAATTCTATATCAACTGTTTTCAACTTATCATAAATGTACCAGTCAAAAGTTCTTGAACAGTAAGATTTTTAATGTTTTTTAAAGAAGTCTCTTCTGCTCACCAAGCCTGCATTTATTTAATCCTAAGTACAGCAAGAACAGCACAATTGTGAAATATTTTTAATATTTAAAATAACTGTTTTCTATTTCAATATATTTTAAAATGTAATTTATTCCTGTGATCAAAGCAAAATTTTCAGTTGAGTAATTTTTTTTTCAGGATTCTTTTTTGAATAGAAAGATCCAAAGATTAACATTTATTTGACATAAAAAAGCTTTTGCAACATTATATACTATAACATTTTAAAGCTTGAAGTCAGTATAATTTTTGTTTTTTTGGGAAAGAAATTATAGAAATGAATACTTTTATTTAGCAAAGATGCTTTAAATTAATCAAAAGTGATGATAAAAACATTTATAATGCTACAAAAGATTTCTATTTCAGATAAATGCTGTTCTTTTGAACTTTCTATTCATCAAAGAAACCTTTAAACAATTCTACTCAGCTGTAATAATAAATGTTTTTTTGAGAAGCAAATCAGAATATTAGAATGATTTCTGAAGGATCATGTGATTCAACTAATGATGCAAAAAATTCAGCTTTGAAATCACAGGAATAAATTGCATTTTAAAATATATTCGAATAGAAAGCAGTTGTTTTAAAATTTCACAATTTTACTGTTTTTGCTATACTTTGGATCAAATAAATGCAGGCTTGGTGAGCAGAAGAGACTTCTTTAAAAAAAAATAATCTTACTGTTCAAAAAATTTTGAATGGTAGTGTATAGACAAAAGGCACTTTTGATAGATGCTGTTCAGTGAAAATGGCATATTTTCTTAGCGATAGATGATATTTACATTAAGTGCAAATAGCAATAGATTCTATTGACACTAAGTGAAAATAGTAGTATTTTTAGCAATGTTATTGTCCACTTTTCTGTTATTTCCTTAGTTTTTATTGAAAATAAATGCCTTTCCAATGTGATATACGATGTGAAACGGGAGAAGAACAGGTTCGTCAAAAAGTGGATTCAAACTCGGTTTGATTATGCCAAGCGATATGTGCTTTACTACCTACACCACTGGAGCTGCTGTTTAACAGACATCTTTTGCAGTGTTGTCTAACCCTAACAAAGTTAGTTGGTGTAAATAGGCACTCAGACAAAAACCAATGGCTTCAAATGATACCTGAAGAATTCAAGTTCACAGGAGTAACTAGAATCAATTTAATATTGATCTCTTGAGATTCAGACTGTCTTACTTGGAAGAGAAAGGCATCTCCCAGTGCATTGCTTAGACAAAACACAAAGTCTTTCTTGGGATGTTCTGGGACAGCCTGAACAATGCTGTTCTCCACCCAGACTGCATGTTTGTGGATGCTGTTGTGGTCGATCCCTGAACGTCCATCCGTTTCGTAGAAAAACAGAGTGCATCCTGAGAGAATAAAGTGAGAAGGAAGATCAGAAATTGTGGAACTGCAAATGTAAAACAAATGCCAGGATTCAATTCATCTATAAAAAAAATGCAAGGTTTTCATGACACACAAATGGGATGACTATTTGCCATAAAAAGATGATGAGCTGGCTAAAGGATGTTGGAAAGTGCAGTTAAGTTTGAGTTAAACAAGCTGCATTAGATTTTGAAAGAACTCTTTGGAAAACCAGGTTTAGTTTCTGACACAAAGTATGACCCATAATGTCTCAGATGCTATTTTGTTTTCCTTTTACAACAGCAATTGCTGAAAGAAATGGCTCAAAGCATGAAATTAGATTGTGATTGAATAGTCATGGCAAGGGTACAGCCTGAATCAAAAGCTCAGAGTAAGAAAATAAACATATTAGCATTTGGTTTGATTAGCCTGATGTGAAATAGCAGGTGCGTGGTATTTTGTAACTGCATTGTGGGACAGAATACCTAATGAAGTGTGCTTTGTATACTGCACATTAGATCAAATGTAAGAGGTCACCCAGGTAAAAGATGCACAATATTCACATTTTGTCCACCAGAAATAGCAAGAGTTGCAATATGATATTCCAAACACAGCTTCGGTCTCACCTTTGAGTGACACCCAGTACTGTTTCCACTTCCTTTTTGCTGCTGGCTCCACCCGCTTATTCTTCTTGTGCATCAGGAAGTTCTTCACAGCCAGCATGCCGGCCTTCCGCACAGTGCCCTGCACCATGCTCAGCAGAATGTCTGAGGGGTAAATGGAACTTAGCGTTCCACTGCTTCTCTCATCGCTAGCAGCGGAACTGGCCTCCTCAAGGAATTCCCGCGTCTGTCGGGAGTTCAAGTCCAGCTCCTGACGGAAGTTCTCGTATACGCCTTGATCTCCACCTGGTTGACGTTCACGGTCTCCTCCACCTCCGCTGCTACTGCCGCTGTCACTTCCCGCAAAGATGCTTCCGCTAGCAGTAGAGTAGACTGAGAAGGATGCAGACATGGCCTTGCAACGGCGTGAGGAATGCTCAACTTCAGTAGCGCCACCATCAATACCGCTGTCTCCATATTCGCTGCCCTCACCAGCCGTGATATCCTTCACGCAAACAAAACAGGTTACAGGGGACAAAAGACATCACTCCCTCTTTAGTTACAGCACTTCATATGCAACATCCTCCAAACAAGAATTCCTTTACACCAAACAATAGTTTGACATTTTAAAAAAACTGTAATGGAAACTAACTTCCATTAACCTGCTAAATGGCTCTTCTTTCTTTCCCCTTTTGACACATACAAAGAAAAACTATTCTGTACTTGTTCTCAATTTGTTTACCTGTGCATGAAAGAGAAATAGAAAAAGGAAGACATGCTATGGACAAAGTGCAGCTTCCCTTTGCCAACACAGAAACACTGAAGTTCCTCACAAGTAGATCATGGGAAATATCATGTTTCAAAAACACTCAAAAAAAAAGTAGCCGTCAAAGGCATGAACATGACTCAGGGAATGTTTGAAGTGTCCCCTGAGACCTTTCAAAGTCAGAAGCTCTCTGACAACCAAAGACAGTTCAGATCACATCAAATATGCACAAACATGAAATTTAAAAGCTACCTGAATTTGGTTTTAAAACCCTAGAGGGTTTTATCTTTCACATTTTATTAGAGCTAAAAGTAGAGAAGATTTGAAATTGAAAGTTTCCTCAGAGAATCCCTTACGGTAATTGCTCTTTATCCATTTGAGTCATGTACTTTTGCAACTCTTTTAAACTACCAGACTACTACAGAGCACACTAGAGGAGCTGAGAAGCTCAGAAGTAGACAAGTGGTCAAAAATATGGTTCATAACATTCTGGAGATACTGCAGATAAATCATTGTGTCAGAGGCATAACTCACATGTGTTGTTTGTGCACGCCGTCCCTGCATACGTGAGCAGATGGTAGTTTGGTGATTGGACCGTCCTTCCGACAGACAGTGAGAACGACGACACGGAAGAGTGTATGCTCCATATCCGTTCCCATCCTCCTCCGCAGGAGACAAGATCTCACCATTCATTACGCTCCCTTCCATCCTCTCAGGATTGTGACCATTATAGAGATGGTGGGAGCGAAGAGGAGGTAGCCTCTGTGTGCAAAGTTCATCTAAAGAGTTAGCTCTCTCTCCTGAGTGGGACTCGAGAGTCCGTGGGCTGGAGGTGCGACGCCGTCCTCCACATTTGGTGAAGCCTTTGTCTTCATCCTGATTTGTCCCTATAATCTCCTCAGTGCTCGTCAGATGCTCTTGGCTTAGGTCCGACAGGGAAAACTCCATGGAATCCTCCCTCCACATATCAGCAGATTTGGAGCGCTTCTTCTTGAAGCTGCCACCCTCCCGAGGACCATCTCTGGTCCTCTGAAGGTACGTGTCCTCAGCTGTGAAAAGTCCTTCGTCATCACAACCCTCTGGCACTACTGTGTCCATCTCCACTCCGTCTTCGGAGCCTGGTGTGGTGGTGGGATCTCCCATGTTGTCGTGGAAGGACATCGGCCGTAAGGTCATGGCCATCCGGTCCGCCCAAATGGTGCCCCTGTAGCCCTCCAAAGCATTCTTCTCTTTGAAGGGTTCCAGGCCATTTTCACTCAGCGATTGTGGGATGGAAGGGGTGCTGCTGGATTTCGTGCTGGTCTCAGAGTTGCGGTGATCAGCCTTGCTGGACGAGGCATGACGTGATCGTCGAGAATGCTTGTTAGAGATGCGAAGTGAACGGGTCATGTGCTTTCGTGAGAGATGGCCCTGCCTCTCACTGTAGTAGGCGTGGTCTCCATTTTGGCTCTCTATGTTTCCCATGGTTTAACGTCTGTGGAAGACACAGCATGGGTTACATACAGTTGAGGTTATAAGTTTACATACACCTTGCAGAAACTGCAAAATCTTAATTATTTTACTAAAATATGAGGGAGCATACAAAATGCATGTTATTTTTTATTTAGTACTGACCTGAATAAGATATTTCACATAAAGGATGTTTACATATAGTCCACAAGAGAAAATAACAGTTGAAATCATAAAAATTACATAAGTTACAAAGTTTACATATGCTTGATTCCTAATACTGTGTTGTTATCTGAATCTACAGCTGTTTTTTTTTTTTTTTAGTGATAGTCCCTTGTTTGTCCTGAACAGTTAAACTGCCTGCTGTTCTTCAGAAAAATCCTTCAGGTTCCACATTTTTTTTTTTTTTTTTTTGTGCATTTGAACCCTTTCCAACAATGACTGTATGATTTTGAGATGCATTAAGAGGCGGGGGTGAAAACTTTTTGAAGATCAGGGTAAATGTAACTTATTTTGTCTTCTGGAAAACATGCAAGTATCTTCTGTAGTTTCTGACGGGCAGTACTAAATAAAAAATAAATAAATAAATTTAGGCAAAATAAATGTACACATCTCCATTCTGTTCAAAAGTTTTCACCCTGGCTCTTAATGCATTGTGTTATCTTCTGGAGCATCAGTGAGCGTTTGAACCTTCTGTAATAGTTGCATTACAGAAGGTTGTCCTCAGTGTGAAAAAATAGATCTCAGAATCAAACAGTCATTGTTGGAGTGAGTTCAAATACACAAAAATGATGAAAAACCAAAGAATTTCTGAGACCTGAAGGATTTTTCTGAAGAACGACAGACAGTTTAACTGTTCAGGACAAACAAGGAGCTCATGAACAACTATCACTAAATAAGAAAAAAAAATAAAATACATGGATCATTCAGGTAACAACACAGAATCAAGCGTACACTTTTGAATAGGGTCATTTTTATCAATTCAGTTATTATTTTCTCTTCTGGACTATATGTAAACATTTTATGTGAAATGTCTTGTTCAGGTCAGTACTAAATAAAAAATAACATGCATTTTGTATGATCCCACTTATTTTGGTAAAATATTAACATTTGGAGCTGCAAAGGTGTATGTAAACTGTATAGAACATGTCATTGCCTACACAGATAAAGACCTACCACTCACTGTACATGTGATTTTAAAGATAAATTTGCAAGGCTTTGTGGCTCTCAAACCTGACTGACCAGCAAACACCACATTCTTCCAAAGACGCTATCTAGAGTCCATAAAAGAGTCATTGCAGCTCCAAGTAAGGTCCATGTAAAGAAGTAAATGTTAAAAATCTTTACAGTGCAATAAGAGAAAGCAACAGAATACAAGAGGATGTACCTACAGAAGAGTAAAAGAAATTCAGTCTCACCATCTCTAAAAGTGAGAGCTGAATAGCATGTGACCAGTGCCTAATGCCAGAAATATCTCTGACGCACACAAAGACACAAAGCGGGAGAGTGAGCAAAGGAGTGAGATGTGAAACCTCTCAACCCCCTGTGGTGGGAACATCAGAGTATTTTTTTTACAATGACCTCCATTAGAGAGTTCACCATTTGTGTATCTCAGCTATACCCTCTTGAAATTGTCGGAACGGTTCAATTAGGGTAAAATTCAGACAAATTAGTCTTGAGAAAGAAATAGGAATTCATTATAGAAACCCGTTGTGGACAGTTTATAGAATTATTTTTATGAAATTACAAAAAATATCTGTAGGGAAACAGTCATGAGAGATATTTGCTCATTCCAAAATGTATCGAAGCAGCACTTTAAGGCATCGTAGACACACTCCCGACATGAAGGCTGCCCCAGAAGGAACGCTAATCATCCAGCCTCGTAATTGCTCATGATATCTAGTTTGCACAAGCAATAACAGCCAATCCCGTAATGTTCTTGTTCTAATTCCCACTGTGATAAGCTTTGGGAAAAACTGAATTCTAGATGCTGGGCTAGGTGAGAGAAATAATTATTCTAACTAAGCTTAAATACTTGATTCAATCTTTTATCTAATTTGTGTTACTGAAAGTAGTAATTGAATTGCATCAATTTGTCCAATATTTATGCTTTTTGTATTTCTTAGGCAAATTACAATATCAAATCGTTGACTTAGCAACATGCTAATGAACTTTGTTGAACTTAGTCTTTGCAGAGCTGCCTCAAAACCAAGACTGTATTGTGTTAGTGCATGACATCATGTACTGTATATAAGATTGGTAGCAGTACCTGAGGCAGAACCAGTGGATCAGATGCATTTCCAGACAGCCATGTTCTTATTTATTGACCTCCCTCATGGTCCTGATCAGCCCTGTGGCAGCTTTCCCTGAAAAAAGAAACATAACACACATTTTAAACAAAGGAACAGTGAAAGATTTAGTCTAGACATGCGGACAGTTTGGATAGCTGTTCATAAATAAGGCGCTTATAAGGTTTTGGGTTTCTAAGTATGCAAAGGGTGGATTACTAGACATATATGAGAACACGACAGCTCACCTGTTCCAAGGTGCAGTCACAGAAACATGCACAACACTTACACAACAAAACTTCTCACACCCTACTCCCTGCTGCAAAAAGAGGAAGAATTTTCTGAGATTTGTCTCAGTTCCTTAGCCAACAATACTGTAATTAAGGCTACCCAGCAGACGTCTTTAAGCTGCACCCAGTTATATGTTCTTCAATGCCTTCAATCTGACCTAATTTCTCTTCTAATCCAGGAAGAAGAGCTGAGAGAAAGCCTCATCTCCATAATGGAGCAGGTATAAATACGAGAAGATAGTTCGGATTAGCCTCAGAATGACACGGTCACCGTTCCAGTAACCAGGAGATAGAAAAAGAGAATATATACAAATACATTTGCAGTGGTTATAGCACATTGTATCCGTATTAGAGGCATGTCTAGAGACTTGAGTTAGGCTCTTTTGACTTGAACCATTAAGAAAACACCTCAGATGACCTTAGCAACCTTCTAGCATTGATTACATGCATAAACACTTCACAAATCTAGTTTTTATTGAAAAGTTCTTGTTGTGTGCCCGTTTTGTTTTTCGCTGCCAGAGGGTTTGTGATTCGAACCCTATGTGAAACAGAAACATGTGTGCATGTGTTTGGATCACGTCCAGCTCCTGCAGTAAGGGTCAACAAGACCTTAAGGCCAATAAAGTGAGAGATAGAGACCCATCTGACGATCTCTATTCTCAGAAAGACAGCCGGCTGTTGTGTATATGTTTGTTTGTACATAAGAGCAGCAGTACTGCACTGCAGTCTACTCAACCTTGCTGTAGAGTTACATAAACTAGAGTTGACCCCATTTTTCACCGTACTTCACTTGTTTTTGCAGCTCTGTCCTCTCTCTCTATATCCCTGCTCCTCCTTCTGAAACATGTCCCCTCCTTCATACTACTACCATTGGATTTGTCCTCCACATGATATTTATAGGGATAGTTCATTCAAAAATAAAAATTGTGTCATTGATTACTCACCCTTGTGTCATTCCTAACCCATAAGACCTTTGTTCATTTCGGAACACAAATGAAGATATTTTTGGTGAAAGCCAAGAGCTTTCTACGATGGCGTTTAAAGAGAATGAAGTAATTTTTTTTTTTTGAATAAACTCGAAATTTCAAGAATATAGCAAAAATGTTTTGAGAATAACGTCAAAATGTTTTGAGAATAAAGTTGAATTGTTTCAAGAATAAAGCAAAAATGTTTCAAGAATAACGCAAAAATGTTTCGAAAATAAAGTTGAAATGTTGAGAATAAAGTTGAAATGTTTTGAGAATAAAGTCTAAATTATGAGAATTAATTTAAAACGTTTTAAGAATAGTCTAAATATTTTGAGAATAAAGGCAAAATGTTTCAAGAATAAAGTCAAAACGTTTTGAGAATAAGGTCGAAATTACGAGAATAAATTCTAAACGTTTTAAGAATAGTCAGAATGTTTTGAGAATAAAGCAAAAATGTTTTGAGAATAAAGTCTAAATGTTTCGAGAATAAAGTCGAAATTACGAGAATAAATTCAAAACGTTTTAAGAATAGTCAAAATGTTTTAAGAATAAAGTCAAAACGTTTTGAGAATAAGGTCAAAATTACGAGAATAAATTCAAAACGTTTTAAGAATAGTCAAAATGTTTCGAGAATAAAGTCGAAATGTTTCAAGAATAAAGTCGGAATGTTTCAAGAATAAAAACGAAACGTTTTGAAAATAAGTCAAAATGTTTCAAGAATAAAGCAAAATTGTTTCGAGAATAAAGTCGAAATGTTTCGAGAATAAAGTCGAAATTACGAGAATAAATTCAAAACGTGTTAAGAATAGTCAAATGTTTTGAGAATAAAGACAAAATGTTTTGAGAATAAAGTCGAAATGTTTCAAGAACAAAGACGACATGTTGAGAATAAAGTTGAAATGTTTTTAGAATAAAGTTGAAATGTTTTGAGAATAAGTCGAAATGTTTCAAGAATAAAGCAAAACGTTTAAAGAGAATAAAGTCTAAATGTTTTAAGAATAAAGTCGAAATTACGAGAATAAATTCAAAACGTTTTAAGAATAGTCAAAATGTTTCGAGAATAAAGCCAAAATGTTTTAATAAAATGTAAAATGTTTCACGAATAAAGACGAAATGTTTTAAAAAAATAAAATTTAAATTACGAGAAAAAAGTTTAAATGTTTTGAGAAAAAAGTCAAAATGTTTCTAGAATAAAGTCGAAATGTTTCAAGAATAAAGACACAATATTTTGAGAATAAAGTCAAAATGTTTTGAGAATAAAGTTGAAATATTTTGAGAATAAACTTGAAATGTTTTGAGAATAAAGTCAAAATGTTTTGAGAATAAAGTCAAACTTTTGAAAATAAAGTCGAAATGTTTTGAGAATAAAGTCGAAATTACGAGAATAAAGTCAAAATTTTTCAGAATAAAGTCAAAATTATGAGAATTAAATCATAGAATCATACAAATACTTTTGTATGCAAAAAGAAAACAAAAATAATGACTTTACTCAACAATTTATTCTCTTTTGTGGCAGTGTTCGACACATGTTCACAAGAGTACCACTACGCACACACAGACTGTTTTAAAAAGGTCTTTCTGGGTCTAGATCGTATCAATTGCGTTGCTGTCTATGAGGGTCTGAAAGCTCTCAGATTTCATCAAAAATATCCTAATTCGTGATCTGAAGATGAGCAAAGGTCTTACGTGACAGTGAGTAATTAATGACAGAATTTTCATTTTTGGGTGAACTATTCCTTTAAATAAATGGAAATAGCTGTCCAAGATGGTCGCCAACTTGCCTTAAAGAGAATTTCCACTGTCTGTTTTTCCCCTCTTAATGTGGGCTGTGATGGTATATAAGCATATGTGCACTAATCAAACACAGATCTATCACCATCTGATCTGATTCCATTAAAAATCAAATCTTCGGCTTGAAAAACATACTCCAGATGGAATATCTCAGCGGGGATCTACAGTTAAAATGTCAGTGCAGTCATAACCGAAAGGTTAGTGAGAATCGATGAGAGAAACTGTGATCCCGACGAGCCGAGCGGCAAACGTGAGTCAGCAAATGAACCGAGTGACCTGCTGCCCACTCTCTCTCCCTCCCTCCTACTCCTCACCTACGTGATACTGGGATTCAACAGTAATAATGTGCGATAAATCTCAGCGTGACGACAATAGACCCTGTGCTAGCAGTATGATCACTATGTAAAACTTGAATACGTGGGTTAAGATGCTTGTGTGTATTGTTGTTGTTTGTGAATGCGCTACATGTTTTGTTATCTGGGAGCCGGACATCTCCTGCAGGGTAGAGGCAGGTGGAGAGGATGGAGGAAGGGTGTGTGGTGGTGGAATAGCCTGCTGGGCTTTGCAGTGTCTCACTGTGAAACTTTAATCACAGGCACTTAGAGGACACCTCCTCCACTTCACTTCCCTCACTGTGAAGGATGTGCTAGCCTGAGCTCCGTTATTAAAGCACACACACCCAACTCACACTCTCTGATCTCACCTCAGCTTCCACACCAGTATGAATACTGCTGCAAAACACCATACAACTGAACTATGTCAAATTAATATCATCATTCTTTTTGTTTCTTTCTCTATTTTTTCTATCTATCTATCTATCTATCTATCTATCTATCTATCCTTTTGTCATTTTGTGCTTGAGTTCTACTCTTTCTTTCTTTCTTTCTTTCTTTCTTTCTTTCTTTTTCTTGTCTATCCATCTATCCTTTTGTCATTTTGTTTGATTGTTTGTTTTTCCACTTTTTTTCTTTCTTTCTTTCTGTCCTTTTTTGTGTTTTCCTTGTTTTTCCACTTTTCTTTTTCTTTCTACTTTTTCTTTTATCTTCTTCTTTCTTTCTTTCTATCATCTATTCCATTTTGTGTTTGATTGTTTTTTTCCACTTCTCTTTCTTTCTACTTTTTTCTATTTTTTAATCATTTATCTATCTATCTATCTATCTAGCTATCATTTTGTCTTTGTTTTTCTACTTCTTTCTGTTCTTTTTTCTTCATTTTTCTATCTTTTTTCATTGAAGTTATCTTCAATTTATTCCACTTTTTCATTTTGTGTATTTGTTTTTCCACTTTTCTTTCTTTCCTTCTTTTTTCTATCTACTTTTTCTATCTCTCTTTTTTGTTTTCTTTTACATTTAGTGTTTGTTTTTCACCTCTCATTCATTCTTTCTTTCTTTCTTTTTTCATTCAGGTTATCTTCCATTTATTCCACTTTTTCATTTTGTGTTTGTTTGTTTTTCCACTTCTCTTTTTTATATTCTTTTTTTCTTAGTTTTTTCTATCTTTTTCATTCAGGTTTTCTACCATTTATTCCACTTTTTTTCATTTTGTGTTCATTAATTTTTCCATGTCACTTTTCTCTTTCTTTCTACTTTTTCTACTTCTTATTTTGCTTCCTTTTTCATTTATTTAATTTTGTGTTTGTTTTTTCACTTCTTGTTCTTTCTTTTTTCATTCAGGTTATCTTCCATTTATTCCACTTTTTCATTTTGTGTTTATTTGTTTTTCCACTTCTTTTTCTTTCTACTTTTTCCACTTTTCTTTTTATTTTCTTTTTCATTTTTTACATTTTGTTTGTTTTTCTACTTCTTTCTTTCTTTCTTTCTTTCTTTCAACCTGTTAATCTTCCATTTCGAATCTTTTTTTTCCTACTCTGTCTTTAACATCACATTTGGACTTTCCTCCTTTCATATGTCACATTTCTTTTCGTCATCCTCTTTCATTCTTTCCCGTCCCCCTCTTTGATGAATGCTTTCTCCCCCATCCTGTCTGCAGATGAGCGTAAAGCTAATGTTTGGCTGTGAGGAGGGTGTGCATTGTAACGAAATAATGAAACGGACTGACTCTGCCGAACGTCCCGCTCCCTCCCTCAGATACTCTTTTGTCTGAGGAGAAAGAGAGGCTGTAGAATAGATCACCAACACGTGTTAAAAAAATCATGTTATCACAGCCTTACTTTCTTTAGCTAGTCTTTAGCTTTCTCCAGCCAGTTCACACTATAATACAGCCCTACAGGTGACACAAAACACTCTCAACCTTTATAAGAAAATATAACAGCTAATAAAACACTTTACAGATCTGTAGCACACAGTAAACCTCCTCTAGCTCTCAAAACTGAGTGAACAGATGGTAGGAAGGTATAAGTGGGTGTGAAATTTATTTGAAAATTCAAAAGTGGAGCGACGAGTCACAAAATATATCATTACTGAAGTATAATCATCAAAATGTCTCCATTTATCACATTATAGATGATTAAAGCACAGACAGGCCTGCTTGAGAACAACTACAGCAAAATTGCAGCCTCAAATAAACTCAAAGTCAGCAAACTTAATTCACTCAGATATTACAATATAAATATAAAGAAGCACTGGGAGGCTCTTATTAGTCATTTATCATGGAAGAGAGGGATGTTCACTAGACAAAGAAATGCAATGAGTGATGACTGCTGTAAGTGAGGGGGAAGCAAATACAAATGCATTATTCTCGTTCCCTAAACCCGCTCCCATTAGTCCAATACTTAGTCTTTTTGTTTCTTCTGCTTGTCTTTAAGGCCTGGGGCAAAGAGCAAGGTTTAAAATCTCCCCAAAGCCCAGCACTGCTGCACCGAGTTGAGCAAGACTATGGGGCTTTTAACCGCACACCCAGACAGACAGAAAGAAAGAGAGCGGGTGAGCACAGGAGAGACTGGATTAGAAATGCTCCATTGTTCCCTCAGATGGAATCTGTAATTTTGCATGTGCACAATCTACTCTTGTTAGTATAATTGACAGAGCGCAGACAAAGACAAGAGAATAATCACTGCCCACACTGTCTTTGTCTGTCTCTGCTGACTGATTACCACACAGATACTAGTTCTGGGCCATAAAGTATCATATGTTTATGACATATTCTGTTTTAAAGATATAAAGTGAACCCATTTTGAGGATATTGCAACACTTTCCTGAAAGCCTTCTCAGTAGCAACCAGTAACAAATATGCCTACATTTGGGGGAAAGTTTGATTAATTTACACCAGGGCTGTCACGATTCCTCAATTTGAGTACTCGATTTTAAAAAGCATTTTGCTCATGTCGAGTAACTCGCCTTTTCATCCTCAGACAGTTTTAATGCACTATTCTCCTTAATTTGTTATATCTTTTGGCAGTCTATAGTACTCTAAATGTTTTTTCCCCGTCCGACCGATTAGTACAGCCCAAAACATGACAAAAATTTACCATCTTAGCAGCAATAATCAGCAAAACATTTGGGTTTTGTTTACTTCATTTACGTTCATTGCCACCAATATGACCGATTGATGACATGTCTTGAAAACACCAAGGATGCAAGATATATTAAACCAATTTAAAAATCACAATAAAGCATAACGCTATTGTGAATTCACAAATGCTACGATTCAAATGATAAATATGCGATGTAGGCTTAATATATGCGCTTTCATTATTTACATGGGCGAAGGTTATGTACGTGTGTGTCAGAGCGGCTCCGTTCACAGTAAATGTGAACTGAACACAAACTGCTATCATTTACATGTGTGGAGCGTCTCAAACTTAATCTCCGCATATTGTTGTGAGTTTCGGTTTATTATAACATTAATCTGGGAACGCAACATGCGCCATTTCATCGAATTTGTCAGGTAAAACGTTTGTAAACCTACGCAAACACAAGAGGATACAGCATTATCTTTCTCGCGATTTCAAAATAAAAGTTTAAACTCACGTTCAGAGTTCACACGTTTTGATGTCCACATATTCAAGAAATTACAGTGGCTGCATCATTTCTGTTGTAAAGAAATGGCCAAATATTAAAGCTTAAACAGACATTTGAATTAATTGTTGTTTAGTCAGTATAGAAGTGTAAAAACAATCTTCAGTCCGTTGGCGCCCTCTGTTGGCTTTTGTTATAACACGTAAATGTACGTTATCTCTATTGTTTATAATTCTTTATGTTTTAAGTTTTGTTGAATAAAACCGTATGATTGTTTAGTTTTTGATACTTTCTTTTAACTGTTATTGCGTCATATTCACCCAACTGCTAGCTATGCCAACAGCCTGTGATTATGAGAAAATCATGACCAGTTATTTGATATTTGAATTCTACAGAAATCCACAGTAGTTTCTGCTGAATTTCTTGGTCACCGTTTCTGTGCAAACTCTGTCATGGAATCGTGAGTAGAATCAATACCAAAATAGTATAGAATGTCACGCACACAAAAATGAATTGTTTTGTTTTGTTTATATTTACAATCACCATGTCTCTTCTGACTGACTTGCAATAAGAGAGGAAGCAACTTGTTGGTTCCTGTCGCAACGGCCACCAAATATTTTAGACTTTTAACACAGTCCCCACCCAGATACACTTCCCTCCAACTCCACACACAAACTTCTCAGGTATCAGATAATAATGTCTCCTTCTCTGAAGTCCTTTTGCCCTGACATCTTTTTTCTTTTTCTTTTGTTCGGTGTGATCTATAGGTGCACTTCTTTTATTCGTCCTCTTTTATTCTTTAACCACCTTGTTTGAACAAGGGAAAAACATTCTCTCACTTCCCTTCCACTCCTCTGCTTTGTTTTCTGTTCATAACAAGTGGAATTCAGCTTAGTCAACACACCTAAGAACTATTTTACCAAAACATGCTGAACTGAACTTTAGACGAAAACACAGCAGGTCATTTTCCAAACAGTGCTGATGATAAAAATCCCATCGGGTGTTTCTCAGAAGCTCCATTAATCCATTCCCGCAGTAATAGTGTTGACCTTTTTCTTTGTGCCTAGGAAACCAATTTAAGATCCCTCTAATAGTCCTTCCACATTCACTGCTAATTGGCGCATGTCTCTTTAAACAATACCCGAAACCCTGAGCACCCTGAAATCCTCCCTGCCCATGGGCAACTCTCCTCATTTCTCGCATTTTTCTACAGATTCCTGACAGGGAATGACCAACTTAGCTTGAGATGAGAGGGACTTGAAAGTCGTGATGAAACACCCTTAGGAATAATGGAAACAGAGAACAAGAGAGAGACTGATTGTGAGAGGGGTTAAGAAGAGTTTAAAGAAGAGACTTCGTAAGAAGCTTATCACCACAGGTACTGAAGTATTCACATAGTTTCGTTACTTGTATCAATGCATGGAAACACTATACATGTGGAAAGATTAACATCTTTTCCAAGGAGAGAAAGAGAGAGAAAAACAAGCAAGATTCAAAACTAGAAAGATTAACTTCAGCGCAACATGAACATACTGACAAGGGTCAATTAAATATATTATATTGTATATTATATTATATTATAAAATAAAATATATTGATAAAGATTATAATATAATATAATATAATATAATAACAACAAGGGTTCATTTCTTCAATAGGAAAATAATGTTGAATAATATAATATAATATTATTAATATAATAATAATAATATAATTATTCAAAATGTTAGGCTATGATAATATATGCATATTTATCTATATTTTTCTGTATTTAATTAAAAATGTTTTTAGCATTTATTCATACATAATATAATATATAATTAATTTTTTATTTAAAAATATAGCTAAAATAACATTACAGTATAATATATATTATATAAAATATATTTATAATTATCTATATTTTTCTGTATTTAATTAGATATTTTATTACCATTTATATAATATAATATAATATAATATAATTAGGGCTGTCAAATGATTAATCGCGATTAATCACATCCAAAATAAAATTTTGTTTACATACTATATGTGTGTTTACTTTGTATATTATGTACATATAAATACACACACATACATGTATATATTAAAACAAAATATTTATATGTATATATATTTATACCTGTACACAATTTAGATTATAAATAAATATAAATATTTTAGATATAAATCTAAAATATTTTTCCTTAATATACACATGCATGTGTGTATATTTATATATACATAGTAAATATACAGAGTACACAAACATATAGTATGTAAACATAAACTTTTATTTTAGATGTGATTAATCATTTGATAGCACTAAATAATATAAATAATATAATATAATATAGGTATATTATATTATTTTATATTATATTGTAATATCATTTTAAAATGATAGTAAAAGTTTATTAAAAATTTTAGGTCTTGATAATATATTTATATTTATCTATATTTTTCTGTACTTAATTAAAATGCTATTACCATTTATTAATATAAAATAATGTATAATTAAATATATAATAATAATAATTTAAAAATAATATTATAGTATAATATAATATAATACCTATTATATATTTTTTCTACATTTTACTATATTTAATTAAAGATTTCATTACCATTTATTACCATTATATTATATTATATATTATATTAATTAATATATTATCTCATATTACAAAAATAATAAATCTAAACAGAAATGAGTAGTAGTGAACATGTACACTGCTTATACAATAAAAACAACACTATTTTGAATACATTGCTATTGAAATTGTTTGCACTTCCATACAGCTGACCCAAGACCAGCCGGGGTCATTTCCTGTTTCCATCCCCCCTATGCTCCTCATTCTTTCTTGTCACCTCTGTCCTATTCATAACAGTGTCACAAAGCCCCCCAAAGTCAAGCATTTTTTCTGATTTTGAACACCTCATATTCAGCGTTGGACAGTCCAAAACCTACAGCTCAATCATCCATGTCAAACTATAAAATCTCATTTGAATGTTTCTCCAGTGCCAGACCAAAGGAAGTCCTATTGTATAGCCTTCCGCATGTAACCATTTCTATAAGACTAGTTCTAAAGATCTTCAAAGGACAGAAGATATGAACTGTCCATTAATCCAAATGAAGTGACAGGACTCCCCCCTCATGTCCCCGGGCTCTTGACCGTGTCTGTGCTCCGCAGAGCTCAATGAACCTGTAATGAGAGGCTGATGCTTCAAGCGCAGACCACCGGTCAGACCCCCCGTCTACCTCAGATAGCCCGTCTCGGTTTCTCGTGTGCCATTATCATTAAATTATATTATTTGATTGCTGCTTCTATAAGAGCACAAGAACAAATATGGCCAAAAATAAAAATGTGACTCATTTTTCACGGGTAACATGAGCCTGCAGTGAGTATTGTGCTAGTGCTAAAAAAAATGTTCACAGCTTTGTATTTATAATCTGACTTTATAGATAATCTGTCTGTCACCAGTCAGAGTGAAGGAGGATTGTGGCTATTTCCTCTGGGACCACCACACCGGTTTCCTCTCTTTTGTTCAATAACGCACCATGACCTGGAATGCCATGTTATCTGTGCCTTTCAGACGTGTTAATGATAGAGTGATGATGAAAGAACAAAGAGGAGAGACTGATAATATACCAGAGTGGCATCCCATACGGATCAGTTTGACTTCAGCTTGACATCAAATAATGGTAGTTTAAAATAAAAATTAATTGTAAAATACAAAATAAAATAAAATGTAAAATTAAATTCAATAAATAAATGAAGTAAAAAATAAATAGAATAAAAATAAATAGAATAAAAAAAAAAACATCCCGTGCTGATCAGTTTGACTTCACATAAAGGTAAAATATTACATTAAATTAAAAATAAAATATATAAAGTAAAAAAAAAAAAATAAAGTAAATGAAAATAAATAGAAAAAAAAATTCCCAGTTTGACTTTAGGTTGACAAATTAAATAAATAAAATATGAAATTTAATTACATAAAAATAAGGAAATAAAATTAATTAAAATAAAGTAAAACTAAAATAATAATACAAAAAAATAACAAAAAATAACAAAATAAATTAAATAAAAAAAAGCCCAGTTTGACTTCAGGTAAAGTAAAAATGTAAAAAATAAAATAAAATTCAAATAAAATAAAACTAATAAAATTATAAATAAATAAAAATTAATTGCAATACATAAAAAATCCTATTGGATTTTTTTCTGAAAATAATAATGGTAGTTTAAAATTTGAAAATTAAATGTAATATAATCTAAAATAAAATAAAATAAAATAATATATAAAAAAACAGAATTAAAAAAAACATCCCATACTGATCCGTTTGACTTCAGATTGACATCAAATAATGGTTGTTTAAAATAATTGTAAAAAAAAAAAAATTATAATTAAATATAAAATTAATTTAAAATAAATAAATAAAGTGAAAAATGAAGTAAATAAAAATAAAAAATAAAATAAAATAGAATTTAAAAAAACATGAAATAAAATAAAAATTCATTGCAGTGCATAAAAAAGTCCTATTGGATTTTAAACCACATTCAACTGGATCAGTGTCTAAAAATAATTTAATAAAATAAAATAAATAAAACATAAAAATTAATTCCAATTAATTAAAAAACCTATTGGATTTTAAACTACAGTCTAGTAGATCAGGTGTGTAAAAATTTCACACTGTTTGACATCAAAGTCTGTATGAAAAAAAGGGATTGGGATTTCGTGTGCACTGTGTAAATGAACTAAAAAATAAAATAAAACATAATAAAAAAATGAATAAATAAAATGTAAAATAAAATAACAATTAAAAATTGTGTAGAATAAAAGAACATTCTAGTGGATCAGGTGTGTATAAATTTCACACTGTTTGACATCAAAAATGGTTCAGGGATTGGTTAATGTGTGTACTGTAATCTACCAATGTAACCCTCAGGTTGACATCAAATAATAGTATATCTGTGGCTGAGTTTCTCTTAAAATCCTTCGGGGGACCTTTCAGATCTCTCTGTCTTTCAGAAGGCTGCTGACCTGCGGATGAAGTTGGATCAGGACTAGCCCTATCGAGAGCCTACTGTGTCTTGAATAAAGCCCTCTCTAAGTACAGGGGCCATCCTGTATGCTCCTCAAAGGCTTTCTCATCTCCAACACAGAGCTTAGCATATCTCGTCTGCTGCTCTCATTCAACCCATTTAAACCTCTCTGAGGGGGAGACGGGAGTCTGCTGTTCCATAATTACGGCGGTAAAATAAGCTAACCGAGACCGACTGCAGGGAGTACATATAGGCTCTCAGGGGACCCAAAAACACTTTCTCTCAATGTCTAAAGTCACGTTCATCTCTCTGATCTCTGTTTTTGTTGAGAGTGCCTTAGTAAAAAAGTCATGTGCAAGGCTTTCAAGCCAAGCAAAAGTGCTGAGATATTCATTAAAAACACTTATTTTAATTTCTATTCGTAAAAAAAATTAGCCATATTTTTTCTTATGTTGCACTGGACTTTTGGGTTTTGTTTTAGATTGCTCAAAACAAAATTAACCTTATTTTTTATTATGTTACATTTATTTTATTATTTTACTTTGCTTTTTATTTATTTTTTATATTTTTTTTTTGTATTTACTTACATTTTTTTATTTGATTCTAATTTTCCGCTACTATATTAATGGGCTTTCAACCAAAAACTTATTTTATTTTATTATTTTTTTTATGTTGCAAGCTGTATTATTTATTTAACCTGTTTATTTTATAATTTTATTATTTTAAATGTATTAATTATATTTTTATTTAATTTTATTTTATACATTTTATTATTTATTTTTATTTTATTCTATTCAATTTTACTCTATTATATTCTTGGGCTTTAAACCAAAAAGTGCTATGATATTCATAAAAACTATTTTATTTTATTTTATTTATATTATTTTTTAATTTAATGTCTTAAATTAATGTCTCTAGACTTAATTGTCTTTACAAAATTAGCCATGATATTTGAAAGTGCTCTGATATTTATTTATGTAACCTTTTTATTTTATAATTGTATTATTTTAAATGTATTAATTATATTTTTATTTTATTTAGATTAAATTTTTTATATATATATATATTTTTTTTGGATTTATTTAGTTCTTTGAATTTATTTTTATTTTATTCTATATTTTTTTAATCTATTCTTGGGCTTTTAACCAAAGGTGTTGAGATATATTCATAAAAACAATTTATTACATTTTTTAATTTAATTATTATTTTTTTATTTTTATTACAAAAATAGTCATATTTTTTCTTGTGTTTCACTGGACTCGGTTTTGTTTTGTCTTGTTTTGTTAGATTTCTCAATACAAAATTAACCTTATTTTTTATGTTGCATGCTGTATTATTTATTTAACTTTTTTATTTTATAATTTCATTATTTTAAATTTAAGAATTATATATATATATATATATATATATATATTTAATTTATCCATCTCTTGGATTTTTTTTTTAATTTCATTGTATTCCTACATTTATAATTCTGATCGATACTTGTGCCGATTTTCAGTGCAAATTTTATGAATAATAAACTTTCGAATTTCTTGGATTTTACAGCTTTAACACTGTTCTCTCACATTAATTCTCTCATTTATTAATGTGAAGCTGCTTTGCCAAAATCAATATCGTATAAAGGGGTATATAAATAAATGTGACTGTTATTTACTAAATTCTGATTGGATGAGTTACGTTCAAAAGTGTTTTAATACACCTGACCACACATTCTATATTAACGTGAGTTGCTATGTTGCTTGGCAACAGTAAATTGTATTAATGGAACACCTGTGTTTTTTAATCATTATGCTGGTGCTGACACTTCATACAAAGCAGTAAGTCACTTGAGACCATGTGTTACAGCGATTTTACCTCCACTTCACATCAGCGCTTACCCACAGTGAAATCACTGTAACGCATGGCCTCTCGCAGCTTATTGCTTTGTTTTTTCAGGTGTGTGAGATTCATCATTATGGTCATACTCATGTCTATATCCTGATGTTCCACACCCGCACACAATTCATCGCCATCATCCTAATTCATCTAGATGCACCAGTCATTATCAGGTTAGAGGCAGTGAAGTTGGGGGAAATGGAGTGTAAATGGGGCTAATTTGTGTCCTCTGTCTGGGGAAAATGGAGTGATGACATGCAGGAAGAGAAGAGGAGGAGGAGGAGGACTGCAGATGGGTCCTCTCACTGATCAGAGGGGAGAAATGTTTGGCTGAAGGGCTCACGATTTACACACTTCCAATGACACGCTTGAACAAAGAGTGCCAGTCTGGGGGAAAAGAGAGAGAGAGAGAGAAGGCAACAGACAAAAGGATAAATGTGGATGAGCATGTCTGGGTGCTGCTGTGTTCTCTTCTCTCATTCAAAGCCAAAATAACAAAACAGAAAGAGACAACTTTTGAAACAGCACCCAATTTGTTCTCTAACTCTACTATATGGCATATGATAAATATGAGGCATATGAGACAACATACATGTCAAAGGCAATTTTATACAACCATACATACGCTGTGCCAGTCATTCAGTATTTCGGACACCTGTGAAATTCACAGTTCATTATATGGGGAAAGAGGGATTGAAAATGGATTTAGACACAGCTGCAGACACTTATGTGTGATGTTACAAACACATCATCTACTGATTAATGAAAATCTACATAAGATCTGATGCATTTCTGAGGTGCATTTCTAAAATAAAAAAGAGGAAATATTGGTTCATCGAAAAATAAAAAGGGTTAAATAAAATATTTTATGAAATAAAAGTAGTACATTTAAAAAAAAGGTTAAATAATACAGCTTGCAGCATAAAAATAAAGTAAATTTTGTAATGAGAAATATAACAAAACAAAACCAGAAAAAAATAAACAAAACACAAAACCACAAAGAAAAACATGCACACAAAAAAATCAAAACAAAAAACTAAACAAAACCAGAAACAGAAAAAAACAACATAATACAGCTTGTAAAATAAAAACTAAGGTTAAAGGTTAGGAGAAATCTAACAAAACAAAACAAGAAGAAAAAAAACTGAAAAAAATAACCAAACCAAAACCATGAAAAACAAAACAAAAAAACTAAACACAACACAACACGAAAAAAAACAACTGCACAAAACAACTAGAAAAAAAAAAAGCACAAAAAAACAAAACCTCAATACAAAAACAACACAAACCAGAAAAAAAATAAATAAATAAGACTCAAAACAAATTAAAACCACAAAAAACTAAACAAAACATGAAACAAAACCACAAAACACAAAAAATAAAACAAAATCACAAAAAAACAAATAACAAAACACACAAAACATGAAGCAAAACCACAAAAAAACAGAACCAGAAATAAAAAAATAAAAAAAGGTTTCTTTAATGAGAAATCTAACAAAACACAAAACAAAACAAGAAAAAAAAAGAAAAAAAAACTTACCAAATCAAAACCACAAAAAAAACAAAACACAACACAAAACTACAAAAACTGAACAAAACACAACCACAAAAAACTAAACAAAACCACAAAGCAAAAACACAAAAAACAACACAAACCAGGAAAAACAAGACACAAAACAACAACAACAACAAAAAAAACTAAACAAAACACAAAATAAAACAAAACCACAAAAAACCACAAAAAAACAAAACAAATAACAAAACCACAAAGCAAACAACAAAACAAAACCACAAAAAAACAAAAACAAAACAAACAAACAAACAACAAAACCACAAAAAAAGCATATAACCTTTGATGCCTTTTATTAAAGATACAACAGAGAGTGTTGTGGTCAGATTCAAACCTAAATTTTCCATATGAGCACCACAGTGCAACATGCCTGAAAATTCACTAACTGCAAGGCCAGCAAAGTCATACGGAAACAGCTGTAAAGATCACAGTTATCTTTACGTCCATTCTGTTGCACTGTGGCAAGCTCAGGCTGAACAAATTCTCAGCGCACACATGGGTATCTTATGTCAAGTGTTGTGTGAAAGAATGGCCACTAATGCTGGCAGTTCACACATCCAGATCGAGCACACGCACTCATAGCTTTGGGATTCCTGCTGCTGACAGTGAATGAGAAGTAGGATAAGACTTTGGCTGGAAGCCAACAGCTCTTCTCGTCTGGCAGGAAGCCCCAACGGAAAGGAAAAGAGGGGTGGAGGAGGCGCTGAAAGCCACACCGGTGCACTACAGCCCTTCCTCAGCACACCTGAGACTAACGGACAGAAACTTCCACAGCTGATGAGAACAACCTACAAGCCCTGACAGGCCTGGAGAGAGGAAATTAGTGTGTTCATAAGACCTCAAGCCATCTTTCAGGACCTTAAGAGACTTCATTTGGGAAGGAGGGGTAATCTTGAGTGCCGGGATTCCGTCATTCTTTCATTCTTCCACTCTCTTATTCTCTTGCTTCATTTTTTTGCACCTGCGTCAACAAGCAGAACCTCACAAACAAAGTGCTCCTTCAAGAAATGAAGGGAGAGGGGAAAAAGGGCAGGGAGTTGAAAGACTTGAGCTTTTGCTCTGGGCCCTGAAAGGACAGGAATGTCACACGCAAACAGAAGAGAGACAGACAAACTACAAAAGCAAAGACAGAATAAAAGCTCTTTAGTATAATAGCTTTGAGACTATTCATTAGTTTCTTTCTTATTTCTTTTATGTATCTCTATCTTTCATTTAAGGTCAAATTAAAAGGCTAAAGATAAAGCCAAGAGAGATCTGATCAAAAACAAAACTAAGTCCAGTGCAACATAATAAAAATATGGCTAATTTTGTAATGGCAGTCAAAAAAACAAAACAAAAACAAAGCTAAGTCCAGTGCAACATAAAAATGATGGCTATTTTTAATGACAATTTAATGACATTACAAAAAATAAACAAAACCACAAAAACAAAACAATAACAATAACAAAAACGCAAAACAACAAAAAAAACAACAACAACTACAGCAAAAAAAACCAAAAACAAAAAACAAAACGCAACCTAAAAAATATGGCTAATTTTGTAATGGCAGTAAAGAAACATAACAAAACCAGTGCAACATAATAAAAAATATGGCTAATTTTTTAATGACAACAAAACAAAAAACTAAACTAAACTAAACCACAAAACAATTAAACAAAACAAAACAAAACCACAAAAAACAAAAACAAAACCACAAAAAATAAAGCCAAAACAAAACTACAAAAAACTAAACAAGAAACAAAACCACCAAAAAAGAAACAAAAAACAAAGAACACAAAAAGCTAAATTAAATAACACAAAAAACCTAAACTAAACCACAAAAAAAGAAACAAAAAACATAACCACAAAAAATAAAGCCAAAACAAAACAACAAAAAACTAAACAAAACCACAACAAATAAAACAAAAAACACATTAAATAACACAAAAACAAAACCACAAAAAAGAAACAAAAACATAACCACAAAAAATAAAGCCAAACCAAACCAAAACAACAAAAAACTAAACAAAACAAGAAACAAAACCACAAAAAATTAAACAAAAAACACATTAAATAACATAAACAAAACCACAAAAAAGAAACAAAAACATAACCACAAAAATAAAGCCAAACCAAACCAAAACAACAAAAAACTAAACAAAACAAGAAACAAAACCACAACAAATAAAACAAAAAACACATTAAATAACACAAAAAACAAAACCACAAAAAAGAAACAAAAACATAACCACAAAAAATAAAGCCAAACCAAAACAACAAAAAACTAAACAAAACAACAACAAAAAGAAAAAGAAAAAAACATAAAAAATATGCCTAATTTTGTAATGGCAGTCAAGAAACAAAACAAAACCAGTGCAACATTAAAAAAATATGGCTAAGTTGGTAATAGCAGTCAAGAAACAAAACAAAAGCACAGAATATTAGTTTATTGCATGAGATTAATTTTGCAATGAAAGATATAAAAATGAAATAAAAGAAAATATAAAAATAATCAAAACGTTATTCGTTATATCTTATATTGGGTATTCTTATATTGTTATATATATAGAAAATAAGGTTAATTTTGCTACATTGTTCCATTTTCCATCTGCTTTTACAAGAAGTGGAACTAACTTTACAGGAACAGTCCATGCCCCCCATGAAGTCACAATGGTTTGTGGTTATGGGTGAAGTAAAGCTAGATCTCAGTGCTGAATGATTTCTACACGGTTGGAAGGCAATACATGTTATCTTTCCATCATGATATTTTGTGTGTGTGCAGCGTTTTACCAGAGACACAATAGAGCTATTTCTGAAGCACACACACGCCATCGGCCAAACCATTACAAATCAATACCCCATTACCACATCAGTGCCAGACACTATTTAGGCTCAATTCAGAGCAAGACTTACTGCTGACCAACCTGTCCTTTTAAAACCACCTCCATCTCACATACCACCAGCACATGGCCAAAAAACGCACACACTCACATACTCAACCATATACACTGCAGTTCTCACTTTCTCCCCCTCAGCAGGCTGTCATGTCCCACAGAAGGTGTCTCATCAAAGTGCGTCAGCAGTGAACACACTTTACCAGACTGCTAATGAGAAGGCTGCTCATTCTGCCAAAATCTTACAATTCACGAAACAGATATGTATTGATAGAATTATATCTAAACACTTCATATACAAAAAAAGTACAATTATATGTAACATTTAAAAACACAAATTTCCCTTCTCAGTCCACACAAACTATTTGTGGATTTTCTTCACAATTATGAGTCATTTAGATATTGCTTAATGCCGTATCTATGAAAACATTAAAGGGATAGTTTATCCAAAAATGAAAATTCTGTCATTGATTACTAACCTCATGTCATTCCAAACCTGTAAGATCTTTGTTTGTCTTCAGAACACAAATTAAGATATTTTTTGATGAAATCTGAGCTTTCTGACCCTCCATAGAAAGCAAGGGTCCAACCACATTCAAGGTCCAGAAAGGTACCAAGAACATCAACAAAATAGTCCATGTGACATCAGTGGTTCAACTGTAATTTAATGAAGCTTTATGTAACTTTATGGTAAGAAAACAAAAAAGGCCCCAAAAACCAAGCCTTGGGGAACCCACAGGTAATAATGATCATGAGAATACTTTTTGTGCGCAAAAAAAACTAAAATAACAACTTTATTCAACAATTCTGCTCCTCTACACGACCCTAGCGCAGTGTATTTTAGTAGCTTTATAAAATTACAGTTGAACCACCCATGTCACATGGACTATTTGGTCAATGTTCTTGGTACCTTTCTGGACTTTGAACGTGGTAGGACCCTTGTTGTCTATGGAAGGTCAGTGAGCTCTCGAATTTCATCACATTATAATTTGTGTTCTTAAGACAAACAAATGTCTTACGGGTTTGGAATGACATGTGGGTGAGTAATTAATGACTGAATTAATGACATTTTTGGGTGAACTATCCTTTTAACATATGACTGGCCACATTTACATATAAATGGCCAAGCAGTATAGAGTCAAGACGGCATAAACTAAAACAACTTGTAATGTTTTTAATAGAGATTGTAAGGCAGAACTGTTAATTGATGTTGCGATATATATAGAGCTAAATATTGTTTGTTTCTAAACAACAGATCCACTCAAAAGAGCATATATATGGAAAGCAAAAATGGCCCCAAAACAGAGCCTTGAGGTACCCCACAGGTAATAATGAGCCACAACCCATTATTTCTATTTTGAACAGCACTTTGGCAAACATTTGTTGTTTTTAAATGTGCTAATGACTTGACATTTGGTTCAACAACCTTGACTGAACCTCATGGGGGAAAGCAAATTCAGACGTTTGCATTGATAAGATCACATTTAAGCATTTCATATATACAACAGAAGCACAAACACAAACAATTTCAGTACTAATACTTTATCTATGAGAACATTAACATATGACTGCCCACATTTACATACAAACGGTCAAGCATTATAGAGTCGAGACGGCATAAACTAAAACATGGTCACATGGTTTTGCTAAAGATTGTAAGGCAGAACTGTCAATTGATGTTGCAATAGTATAATAGATAGGACCTGTTTGCATGACAATAGTATACAATGTTGTTTCTAAACAACAGATCCTCTCAAAAAAGCGTATATATAGAAAACAAAAAGGCCCCAAAACAGAGCCTTGAGGTACCCCGCAGGTAATAATGAGTCACAACCTACTATTTCTACTTTGAACAGCAGTTTAGCAAATATTTGTTGTTTTTAAATGTGCTAATTGTGACTTGACCTTTGATTAAACAGCCTTGACTAACATTCAAAGTGAACCTCGGGGGGGAAAACAAATTCAGTTTTACAGCAGAATTTGTAGAATTAGTTCTAGTTATTGTCTAGTTGAATCTAAATAATAAGGCCAGGATTTAGAGATAGCATCTGTGATATTTTTAACGTCACATTGCCTGGAGGACTTGCACCATCAAGCTTACAAAAAGAAAAAACTTGCGTCTCACAACGAAGAGTGTAATCTTTTTCGAACGGGACCACGGTGCCCCAGGCAGCAAGTTTGTGTGATTTTACATTATTGTAATCCTCTGACCCCTGCTGCATGTAAAAGCCATGGTGAAGCTTCACAGTCTGTGCATTTGTGCTGCATGAAGCTGGAATCACAGGAAAAGCTTTTGCTGAAAGCAAGAGGCTGCTTTTATCCACACAACCTCTCCTCTGTGCTAAACAAGCGGAAGAAGCTCAACAAAACCTGCACCCGCATGCCACAAGGCAAGAATGAAGACACTCAAGTCTCTGCTTAAAAGAAAGCTAATTTAAAAAGTAAAATAGACCAGCATGCAACAGCAGTCGCTCTTTTCAGACCGAGATCAGATCTATTCCAGGTCAGCGGAGGATATTGAGAGAGCCAATCTTTTCTCTCGGATGACTCGTGCTGAAGGGAACTCTCTTTTGTGCTGTGACTGAAAGGATGTCAGTCACAGACAGAGATGGGAACAAGTTTGATTAAGTAGCATTAAAGGGATAGTTCACCTAAAAATGTCAATTCTGTCAAGAGCCAAACAAAAAAACAACAAAAGTATTCTAAAGGTGGTGTTCTGAAGCCATACGAAAGATTTTGGTAAGATCTTCTTTTGTGCTCTCCAGGGGAAAGTAAGTCAAACAGGTTTTATTAGTCACTTTTGGTAACTGTCCTTTTAAAAACTGAGTGTGTCTTTTCTTTGAGAGACTCATACTCACATAAATTTAGCCTACCTTGTCTCATGACGGAAACGTACCTGTGTGAACTTTTTCGTAAGAAGATGAGGAACCATGAGGTTCAGTCAAGGTTGCTGAACCAAAAGTCAAGTCACAATTATTACTTTAGCACATAACAAAAGTTTGCTAAAGTGATATTCAATGACTCATTATGATGAGTACCTCAAGGCTCTGTTTTGGGGCCTTTTTTGTTTTCTATAAATATGAAGAGTTTGGTTCCAAAACGCTGTAAATCAAAATGATTAATTTAAGTAAAAAATGTGTTTTCTTGACCAAGAAAGTAGCAAAACCACTATTTTCTGTTTCAAACTTTCACATTGCATCTTTAGGTTATAATTACATAAAAAATTCAAATCCAGATTTTGATTTTCAAGGATTTATTATAAAAACTGAAATTTTTTTCCCCAAAATGCAATAAATCCAACAGGGCTCTACACTTAATTTTAGAAGCACCTTCCAATCAATAATCAAAAAAATTTGATCAAAAACTAGCCTTCCCATTATGAGGTGACATTTGGCTCCTTAAAGTGAATTGAATTAGAATTTAGTTTTTACCTTTGTAATGCATTTTTTCTATCTTTTATGTCACATTTTTTAAAATAAATTATATTTGATAAGCATTTTAACATTTCTAATTAAAACAGTAGAATAAGAATAAGTTACCAATCAAATGAAATCAGTATTAAAAATGTTTTATTCGTACTACAGAGGTGGCACAGAAGAACCCAAAGTTGCTTGTAGGTGTAATTTCATATGTTTAATGAGGCTCAGAGGTGGTATGCGTGCAATCAAATTCATAAATTCATGTTGAGATTAATGTTTAAATATAACATTTTTAATATAGAAATATTAAATGATTTAAATCACTGAAAATATACTTAAAAATAAAAACCAATACTGCCAGTAGGTGGCGTCAAGTCACTTATTTAATTACTGAAACATATCATTCATTTGATTTAATTGAACGGCTGATTCATTGAGGAATAAAGCTAGTGACTATCTTTATGAATGGGAAATTGACTCACTAGATTAGTTTAAAAAGAACAGGTTCAGCAATGCAGTCAAAATAGTTCATTTTTTTGTTGTTTGTTGATCCCAAAGTACAAAGTAGATGAGGAAAACCAGGATACCGGGTGTATTTAAAGTGCTGCCTTTACTTTTTAAAAGTGGAATGGTGCGATGTGATTGGTTGAGTGGATGTATCGCATTTTGCAGAGAAGGGAGACTGGCGTTTGTCACCGTTTGGAAGAAAAGGGAGAAAACATGACAGAATTAATAGGATGTGGAATCCTTGGGTAAGAATCCCGTGAAAAACAAGCCTCACGATGAAAGAGCTGAAAGATGAGAGATCGAAAAACAAGCTAAAACGGCATGCTTGCAACTGCATTTTTACATCACATTCACTTTTGTTCATACTATTGGGTAGGTTTAGTTGTAGTGCAGATGGTAGTTATTTTAAAACGTCACAGAGCATTAGAGATATAGCGCCACTCAACGGACATTTCAAGTCAGAACTGCAGTGACACATATCTGTTCCAGGGTCCACAGGTACGTTTTCGTCATGATTTCATAGATTTAGTTTAGTATAAGGATTCACATGGTTAATTTCCAACAACCCCAACTCTTTCTTTTCTATTCTCCCCATCTCTCTTTTTTTAACATCTTCTTTTAACGTCAATCGTTTTCGTACACAGTTATTATTACAGCTCCATATGTTTTGGTTTCCGGACGTAACAAGCTTGCTTGGTAGCATATACTGTATGCTTTCATCATGAGATCAGGTTGAATTTAGCTAAATATAAAAGTTCACGTGGCTAATTCCCAACAACCCCCACCTTCTCTTTCTTCAACATTATTCTTGTCAATCGTCTCACTAAAGTCGTTAAGTGAATGAGTAAGTAATCTGTGGTTTGCCTGCAGCTGTGTGGCCAGTCTCAACAGGCTTGTGGTCTGAAGATCTTCGAAGATTAAAGCGATCTGAAATGTATCAGATCAAGGCCTTTGTTGTGACAGGTAAAGTTAAATGGTTAAACAGTTGCAGATTTTCCTCGATAAATTGTTGTTTGACTCAAAAATGCTTGATCTAGATGTTGACAGTCCATTCACAACTTCCTGCACCCGCTCTCTTACACAGGCGTGCTTCCTATATCCACACTTCCACCACCACTTTGTTTTTCTTTTGGCTTTGCAGGACTCACTTCCTTATGGAAAGGGAGTTCTGAAACAGTGCATTTGTGCATGTGTCTTCCTGCCTTCAGGTTAGAAATGTCATTTTTCTGGTTCTACAGGATTTAGACAAGAAGAGATACCTCTTGTAGCCATTATTAAAAAGCATGACATATACAAACGTCAGCAAGACTCATTCACACACACACCCTTACTGTAGGCATGTTCCTATAAACAACTTATAGTACTTGGAAAAACAAAAACATTTCTTTCAATAAAGTCCCTTTAATAGAAGTTAAAGGCGATAGGTCAGATATTGTGACCTTAGAGGCACTTCAAAACTGCTTACACAAACACAGAATGTGGAACAAAGCCACAAATGTACATTATAAATTCATTTTGTTCTCCCATTACACCCTCCTCATCACCTCCTGTGGGTCTACGCTTAAACAACCAGTCAAGTGCTAATATTGAAAGAGGAGGACACGCTGAATGAATGGAGGACACGCTGCATTAAGAAACAGACATTAGCAAGAGACGACAGGGAATATCTGTCAGGTCTCGCACATACACGTCTAACATGAGGATTACAATATCTCATACAATACAGACTATTCCTGATGGGTTTAAAGAGGCCACAACGTCACAGATAATCCATAACGCTTACGCATTTCTTGTTTGATCCATTTTTTCATTTGGTTTCTAGGTTATATGTATTCATGAGCTGTCAGTGAGAACAATGTCTGCGTGTGTTTGATCAGTGTTTGAACAAGCAGTATGAAACTAATTTAAAGTATCTGTAACAAGTTAAGAGATAAATACCTGAAAAAAAATTATAATTTTCTAACGTCTTTTAAAGAGATCAAATGCAAGTAAGAAACCGATCAGTAGTTCATCTATTATTTGTACAAGTCAGAACTGCAAGAAAATTCGTAACTGCGAGAAATAAAGTCAGAATTGCAAGATACAAACTTATAAATTCAGAACTTTTGACTTATTTCTTGCAATTGTGAGTTTGTATATTACAACTTTGACTTTTTTTCTCGCAATTCAGACTTTTTCATTAGAATTGTGAGATATAAACTCGCAAATGCAAGTTATAAAGTCCAATTTTGAGGGGGGAAAAGACTCTTGTGAGTTTACATCTCACAATTTTGACTTTGCTTAGTAACTCGAAACTGTATGTTATAAAGTCACAATTGTGAGATAAAGGAAAAAGTCATCTCACCATTCTGACTTTTTTAAAACATTTTTTGGCTGATAAACTTCAACAGCAAAATTTTGGTGCATCCTTAATCTGCCATATGCTTTGAAAAAGGTACAGAAATCCACTAATTTCTTTGGGGTCATTTTAGTGTTTGCTGTAAGCCCTATTTATTTGGTAATAAGAGATGGCAGTGCAGAGTGTTGTGGTTTGGTCCTCAGGGAACGATTCCAATTAGACTGATGTCAAACAATGGTCAGATAAAAGCTTTCTCTGGTAATGTTTTCTAATAACCATTTGCACAAAGAGACCACCTAAAAAAACCCCAAAATGTGTCATTTTTGAGAATTTACTTACTCTTTACGAAACACAGGTCCAGCTTGGATCAGTGCGCTTTAAGGTCAAACGATTCTGCGAGGACAAGGTTTTGATTTAACATTCCCTTGAATGTGTCTTACACCTGCACGCACATACACATCTCTTTACGTCTACGTAGCCTTAATGTCTATACAACGTTCTTTCTAAACAACAGATCCTCTCAAAAGAGCTTATATATAGAAAACAAAAAAGGGCCCAAAACAGAACCTTGAGGTACCCCGCGAGTAAAAATACTTAAAACTAAAAGTTTCATTGTTTGCTGTTTTCCACTTTTGATTAATTTAATGCATCCCTGATGAATAAAAGTATTAATTTCTTTCATAAACCAAACTTTTAAATTGAACTCTCTCCCTCTTTTTCAATCAGACACTTACAATGAACACAAAACCTTGCCTTGCTCTCTTTATCTCCTCATCTCTTTCATTAGCTTCGTTAATGTATACTTTAAACATGCTGTGGCAGTGCTGTGACCCATTTAAGCCGTATTTCCTACCCCCCACGCGCATATAGCTTCTCTACCCCCCACGTTTCACCCTGATGCCCTCTGCTCCAGTGGGCCAGAAGAAGGAAGAAATGCCCTGAGGGTTGTAGAGAAGCCATTCTGCTACTTAGTTCCACTTAACACACTTACAGAGCAAAGCAAAGCAACATGATTGCCTTTCTAAACCTTCTTATACATGCGCAAACACACATGTATACAAATACAGTATCTCAGTAGACCAAAATACAAACACAATACTAGTAACACACAGTCATGCTCGAACACATCCCGTTTCACTTGAATAACCAGCATTGAATAACATTCAATCCAGTCTGCTACTTATTGACCCAAACTACTAGACTCAGAAATCAATCTGACTGTCATAGTCTGTTTTAAAGGAAAGATTGTGTTTATTGAGTCTAATCCATGAGAGGAGTGAGACAGACACACCTGATAAAGTCCAGATATGAGCTCTTAAAGCAGACAGGTAGTCTGTGTCCAGCCTGTTTCTGAAGAGGCATTCAGTGATACGACGGTGTAGGAAGAGTGTGGTTCATTGTTTGCTGTGTTTGCTCCTAGACCGAAGTATGCAGGAGTCTTTGTTTGGTCCGTCTGAGTTCCTCCACAGCGTACTCTACGGTAATTCATTCATAAAGCCACTAGACCGCTGGGAGACCTCAGGCGACCAAGGAATCTGGCACCCCGTGTGCCATCTCTGTCTGACGGCGAACAGCTGAGACCCGCATCAGTGACCCCCTGAGCCCAGCCAGACCGGTGTAAATGTTAGTGGTCCACTGCATCTAGGTCTTTCTTTCAGGTCTGTGGCCTCTATATCTCGCTTAAACACATTTTAAACATAAACACAAGTGTCTATCTGTCATCTTGTTTGTGACCCTGGACCGCAAAACCAGTCATAAGGGTCAATTTTTTGAAATTGAGATTTATAAATCACCTAAAAGCTGAATAAATAAGCTTTTCATTGATGTATGGTTTGTTAGGACAGGACAGGATTGGTTGAGATGCAACTATTTAAAAAAATCAGGAATCTGAGTGCAAAATCACCTTTAATGTTGTCTAAATGAAGTTCTTAGCAATGCATATTACTAATCAAAAATAGGTTTTGATATATTTACCATAGGAAATTTACAAATTATCTTCATTGAACATGATCTTTACTTACTAACCTTATCATTTTTTGGCATAAAAGAAAAACCTACAAAAGATAATTTAATACACACTGTGCTACTTAAGACTGGTTTTGTGGTCCAGGGTCACATTTATGTTTCACTTTGCTGTTTTCTTTTATATCTTTCCTCAGAATCTCAGCTCAGCTGCTTTTTTAGTCTTCTCTTTACAATGAATCACATTCCACAGAACTGTAGACCACACACACACACACACACACACACACAAACACACACACACACACACACACACTCCTACACAAAAACACACACTAAACTATCCTAGAGCGGCTCTTGTGGTTTACAGTAAAACTTTTAAATGTGGCACATTATTCACGAGGTAACTTTACAAGGCTGCAAAAGATTTCAGACCGACTCTTACGCTCAAAAACTATGGTTATGTTGACAGATCTGTACATACTACACATTCAGAACTAAAGCATGCTGTCACTCGAGTTTCTACTACTCAATACTAAAGACAATTTGTGACAGAACAGTAAAAACTTGGAAGATTTACTCTGGCCAGTGAGAAAATTCACACGCACACACAAAGGCAGCATGTGAGAGAGAATATACACTGACGGATCCTCCTCCTTGGCTTCCAAACATTTCTGTCTGGATGAGGTTTTTTTTTTACGACCACAGAGCCATTTGTTTTTGAGACCTCTCTAAACAAACCCCACATACACACTTAAACACACACACGGCATATTGATTGTCCAACAAAGCCTCTATGGCGAGTAAACCTTATTAACCAAGCAGTGTGGCATTTATCACTGTCAGCCATCCACTTGAGCACAGTCCCAGGGGACCCAGAGAAAGTCCAACAGACAGACATGAATGTCCAATAGCAAAGACATCTTTGAAAGAGCATGGAAATGCAGTTTGTAGTGCATGTGGCATACCTCAGAGGTAAATCCTAGGTCCGTTTTTGCTCCTTAATAAAGTATCCAAACATCAGTTCAAATACAGGTAACGTCTCCTGTAAGTGCTGGCCGTAATCCTGCACGTCTCTGTCTCTCTGTGTCTATCAGAACTCCACAACACACTCACTCCAACCATGTGAGGATGAGTCTGTCCGCTGAGAGCGCAGAAAGGGGTGTGTGCGCTCTCTCTCTCGCTCTCTTTCTCACCCATTTGCTCAACCCTCCCCGTTTCTCCATTTGCTTCTCCTCCCCCTCTCCTTCTCACCTTCCCCCTCCTCGCTCTTCCCCCTCTTTCTCTCTCTCATTTCACCTCCTCTGGATCAACAGTATCTGCCAGCACGCAGCCCGGGTCTTTGCCCCTAAGCTTTAAGACACCCCGTTTCCTTTTAAATTGCTTGCCTGTGAGCCCCTAAGATAACATACTTGTGTACACAAGACTCACACAAGGACATACATACATAATACTATAACATAATAGAAGTATATCATATATTTAATTATTTAATATAACGATTTAAATGTAATTACTATTAAAAAATAAAGAGCTTTTCACTTTATAGTAGAAAAATACATTCAAATGTATTATATAGCCTACATTTATAAAATAAAATATACATGCATTATCCTGTGGTATTATCTGAGTAAAATAATATAAAAATAAAAAGTAAAAAACAACTCAAACACATTATGTTGTGGTATGTGAAAAGTAAAATATAGTAAAATAAAATCAACTCGACTCGACACAACACGATAAAATGCGTTATGTGTGAGGGAGTCACAGTCACCATCCATTGAATGTGTTTGCTGACATTATGCATATATATATAAAACATAAAATAAAAAGAAATTAAGTAAAATAAAAAAGTAAAATACAATTCACATACTTTATGTTGTGGTATGTGACATAAAAAATAAAATAAAATATTGTATATGCATTATTCTGTGGTATTATCTGAGTAAAATGAAAAGTAAATAAGTAAAATAAAAGTAAAATACAATTCACACACATTATGTTGTGGTATGTGAAAAATAAAAAATATAAAATAAAATATTGTATATGCATGCTGTGGTATTATACGAGTAAAATAATATAAAATAAAAACGTAAATAAGTAAAATAAAAAAGCAAAATACAATTCACACATTATGGTGTGGTATGTGAAAAGTAAAATAATAAAAAATGAAAATAAAATATACATGCATCATACTGTGATATTATCTGAGTAAAATAAAATAAAAAGTAAACAAGTAAATTTAAAAAGTAAAATATAATTCACACATTATGTTGTGGTATGTGAAAAAAATAAATAAATAAATAAAATAAATAATAATAATAAAATAAATTATGCTGTGGTATTATCCGAGTTAAAATATAAAATAAAAAGTAAATAAGTAAAATAAAAAATAAAATACAATTTACACACATTATGCTACGGTATATGAAAAATAAAATAAATAAAACAAAACACAACAAAATTAAATGTATAATGCTGTGGTATTATCTGAGTAAAATAATATAAAATAAAAAGTAAATAAGTAAAATAAAAAAGTAAATACAATTCACATACATTATATTGTGGTATGTGAAAAATAAAAAATACGAAAATTAAATAAAATATTGCATATGCATTATGCTGTGGTATTATCTAAGTAAAAATATAAAAAGTAAATAAGTAAAATAAAAAATAAAATACAATTTACACACATTATGCTATGGTATATGAAAAATAAAATAAAACAAAACAAAACAAAATATAAAATAAAAAGGTAATAATTAAAATGAAAAAGTAAAATACAATTCACACACTATGTTGTGCTATGTGAAAAAAATAAAATAAAATAAAATAAAATAAACAAATAAAATAAATGTATATGCATTAAGCTGTGGTATTTTCTTACAATTTTATAAAAAATAAAAAGTAAATACGTAAAATACAATTCACACACATTATGTTATGGTATGTGAACAAAAACAGAAAACAAAATACAGTCAATCATATAAGTCAAACATTTTTCCAATATTGGTTCATTACAACAAATAATAAAATATAAGGTTAATGTTAAAACAACTATACTTTGAAAGTGTTAATTAAAAACTGCATGCAAAAGTTGGTTGTGTGTGTAATGATGCTTGGGAAAATTATATGTTAAAAATGCCAATAAAATATTCCCATGTGATATAATATACAGCCCATGTTTTGGTCATGTTTTTAAAAAGGCAAGTATTTTCAATGTTGCATTGAACAACCAACACCAAGATATACAATCTATTCAACAAATTGAACTTCTCCCTCAAAACCTCATTTTCCTCTGTGCAAAATGAAAGCGGTCTAGCCTGGCCAAAGTCCATGACACATTACAGATCAAGCCTATAGAGAGAAGCTTCCTTGTTTTTCTGTGGATTTATAGCTGAGAACAAAGATGTTGTGCAATGCTGTGGGTCATATCTGCCTCTGGCTAATATATCAGTGGGAGAGGGGGGGGGGGCGTGGGAAACTCCACACTGATCCCAGTTGTGGAGATCAGGGATTTAACCCACGGCAAGCTGCAGGGAGCCACCGCTGCACAAAGGACTAGTAGTATTATTTCAGAGACCCCACTGTAAACGCTGGTCAATGAGTAACTAGTGTTTATAAACCTACTGAATAGAAACCATAGGTGTATGCATGCATGTGCATTCCTTGAGTGTTTCCTCTACAGGTTTCCACAGAACCAACCCCTTCATGAACCAACCCCTTGCGCCACAGTACGGAGAGAGTTTGTTTAAAATGTACAAACTATTTTATAATATGCAATGTACACTTACATACTCACAGGCTTAAAGACAAGTAAACAGTAATAAACACAGGCGTCAGTCTGCTTGTAATTCTGGTAAAAATTTCTCTGGGTCAGGCTTAAGATGAGGGCTGTGTGGCTAGGATTCTCATGATTGGGAGGGACAGATTTAGAGCATTTCACACAGATCAGTGAGTATGACAAAACCTACGCCTTTAGTGATGTGCTGGGTGAATGGGAGGAGAAAGAGAGAAATATTTAAAATCAACTACATTTCTAGACTTGACATAGACTTTACACAGACTCACAATCTCTCATTAGAAAAAAAAAATAAAGACCACATAATAGTGTGCTCCTAACTTTATGAGGCAAGGAAAGCAGTGTCTCCTCTAAATATTGGATGAGAAAAAAATGTAGTATAAAAACAACATCAATATTACAAAATCTAACATTAAAAAGTATATAAATCACTTTTTTTAAAGAAACATTGTCACCAGCAGGTAAAGTTACTGTGGGAGTTTTAAAAGACCCCCTAAAGCATGTGGTGAGTTTGGTAGGGGGTAAATGAGAATGAATGGGGGCAAGTCACGTGATATGAGTAGATATGAATCAGTCTGAATGAACAATATAATGGCGTTAATGAGAAGACTAATTTTAAAAAGTGAGTAAACAACTCACACACTTAGATATAACCACTTTGTTTCATCAAAATAAGACTGATGATCTAAAAAGTAAAAAAAAAAAGTTAATATAGCTGCAAGCAGCGATTACCGGGGTTTAAGCACTTTAAGACATCACATATTATTTAGCAAGCCTGTAACCACCTAAATGAACGATTTAAAAAAATAATTTTTTTGTTAAATACAAGTAATTTGCCAAAGAAACACTCTTTTAATGTTGATGACTGTTACAGCACCAGCTGTAAAAACTGGGCATGCTTGTTTAGAATCACCTGTCGCAAGTGCTCACCAGGTTTCGTGAGGTTTTGAGTTTTTGTTTAGGCCTTATAGGCTTTTGGGTATATTTGGACAGGCCCCTTTTCTAAACGACTCTGTTTACGCTTCCCAAAGGGTACATTTCAACTTTTTTTTCCATAATTATTGACCTAGAGATTCCAGAGAATTGTATTGCAGTGGTATTTTCCAGATTGAGCAAAAAAACCTAGGACATTTACAGTCTTCGCAATCATTTATCAAACGGTTTGACTGACACCAGTGGTTCTAGAAGCAAAGTTATTCAGAATGGCAATATCTATCATATGATACAAATACTGTGTGCATGTATGAAAAACTGTGAAATATACAATCTCCCCCAATTGCCAAGTTCTTTCAAATTTCTCACAGACCTTTAGGCCGTGAGTGTAATCAGCCAACCGAGTTTTGTTCTGATCAACCTCCGTTAACCCTGTGTTCATCAGCCAATGGTGGCCATGTTTTTTGAGACACTTACAGACTTGTGGCACTTTGGACCAAAACCCTATATACCGATTTTCATCTTGATAAGACACAGTTGTGTAGTTATAGCCGTTTTTATGTTTTGTATCCTGCTTATAGTGCAACCAAGTGGCCAAGACTTTTTTTGTGACCTTAGATTCAGCTCTTACATACATGTTCTGAGTTTGGCGAAGATATCTCATTCCGTTTAAAAGTTATAGCCATTTTATTAAAAGCAGCCCTTTGATGCTTTCAAATGTTTTGGCAGCCCTTTGCGAAGGGGAGTTGAAAATTTAAGAATCGGATCGGGTGAAAAAACCTAGGACTAGCTCTCAAAAGTTCAAGTTTTGGCAAGTCAAAAGTTTTTTTTGATAATTATTTAAATTCACTCTCTGAAGAATCTTGCTGCATTGGTTTGGTTTAGGCTAAAAACCTAGTACTAGTTTGCAAACGTTCACCACTTTCAACTTTTAAAAAAAAAAAAAGATTGATATTCACTCTCTGGAGAATCTTCCTGCACTGTTTTTTTTTCTGTTCAAGTGAAAAACCTAAGATTAGTTTGCAAAAGTTTGACACTTTCGAACATTTTCGCATCCCCTTTTTTTGATAATCATAAAAAAAAGTCTGATATTCAGTCTCTGGAGAATTTTCCTGCACTGGATTGGTTCCGATCAGGCAAAAAACTTAGGACTAGTTGGCAAAAGTATGCTTCTCAAAAAATCCAAAATACCCAAAATGTTGCTAAGGCGACGGCTAAATCCAAGGCATGTGTTCTGTCCGGCACGAGCCAAAAACCTCAACCACATAAGACATTTGAGCCTGCGATGAATGGTTAAGGAGTTATGAGCGATTTCATACTTTTGATCAATGTAGCGCCCCCATCAGGCCGATTGGCACTAGCCTTGGTGACACTGTAGGTGGTGTGAGTACTAACATCCCTCCAAGTTTCAAGTTTTTACAACTTACGGTTTGGTCTGCACAATCGGATTTACGTGGAGATTGCTGATCTTTGGCCATTCCAACAATTACAATTATAGGATTTCACTATTGTAGCAATAGTTTTCTTGGAAGAACAGAAAAAATCTGATTCATAGAGCAGGTTAATTTCAGCAGTAGCTCATGAGAGCAGTCATTTCTGATTAGTGAACAGGTCATTGTTTTGAATTTGACCTTTTTGTTTGAATTTTGAATCAGTTCACAAAACCGGTCTGAAACTGGTTTATGAAATGCACTAATCTGGTTCTCGAATCACTGACTCTATGATCGAAAGTGAATAATGGCTGTAGATCTTAGTCTATTCCTTACATAAAGCTTTCGTATGGCTTCAGATGACTTCTTCAGATGTTCTTTTTAAAACTTTATATTCTCCAGTCTCCATTTTTTGAAAATGCCCCAAAAAGAGTGACTTGTATATGCCAATGGGCACCACAATATACATAAGTTTTAAGAGATTTTAAAGGAACATGCATCACTGCGAGACACCTGATAGTGTGGATTCTCCTAATAACTTCTCCAGTACTTCAGTGACCGTGAGAGCCGAACAAGTCTGTGCAAGGAGAAGGGTGTGGAGAATTAGATGATGTCCTAAACTGCTTTCATCACGGACTAAACTTCCCCTCAGAACAAAGCTGACACGCCTTCACTCCTCGGGGTGTTGGTGACATTCACACAACAAACAGGCTCTAAGGAATCACGATGACGTTTGTGTCTGACACACAAGAAGTGAATAGAATTTAAGTTTGGGGATGATTTACCCACAAGCATAAGTTCTTCCCTAAACACAAGTGAATTCTGCTTAATCCATTGGCTGAATATTACTCACTGCTGACTGGCCGACTGCCACACTACAGTGATTCGATTAAAGAAGCCATGAGCGTGTTTAGGCAAGCACACAGAATAACGAGTCAAGGTGTGAGATGCTCCACCTGTATGCTGTTCTCTAATGTCTCGCACATTGTCAGTCAGATCACACGTCTATTATTCTCCGTCCTTCTGGCACACGCTCACATTCTCAAATACACATACGTACTTGTTATACATAACTTCAGTACAATGTTATTCCTGATCAGTGATATACTTTATGAAATAATTAACCTGTTCTCATGACGAAAACGTACCTGTGGGAACTTTTTCACAAGATGCGAAATTTCGTGACATATTCGATGTGAAATGTCTGCTGAGTGGCGCTAAAAGAGTGTTCAGTTTTTGCCCCAGAGTAGATGAACGTATATATATATATATATATATATATATATATATATATATATATATGGTACGTTTTATGTGATGTTGGTTTTGTATGCATCACCGCAGTTCTGAGTTGAAATGTCCATTGAGTGGCGCTATAACTCTAACGCTCCGTGACGTTTTTAAAATAACGTACCATCTGCACTTTACCACAAATACGTTTTCATCATGAGATCAGGTAGGAAATAATACTGGATATGCTAACATGCTGTTTATGTTTTTTAAGACCAAATCAGCATATTAGATTGATTTCCCGAAGACCCCAAAGTCTTTTGTTCATATCACATTAAATATAGTTTGTGCCCTGACCAAAGTCTATTGCATGCGCTCTATATACTTCCAGCATGAGACTGACGGCTGATAACAACTCTCATTGTGTTTTCACAGACGGTACGCTCGCTGAAGCTTTCCGTCAGATGGTTTTAATCAGAATTCACAACCGGAAAGAAAAGAAGCTGCTATAGGAAGCAAGTCATACACAATAGAGCAGGTAAAACTGCCATTCTCTGATCTTCACTAACTCAAGCTCTGATAAAAGGTGAAGGCAGCTGAAGGGGATAAAAAAATTACATTAAGAATCAGTTTAAGATGACGGGGGGAGACTGAGAGAGTAAAAAAAGAGAAATGGTGAAAGGAAAGAGGGAGTGATAGAAGAACACCTCCACCCTCTCTCCTATTTTCTCTTTCACTGACTTGAAGGTGAAGTTTACTTCCAGAACACAAATGTATAATTTACTCACCCCCTTGTCATCCAAGATGTTCATGTCTTTCTTTATTCAGTCGTAAAGAAATTATGTTTTTTTGTGGAAAACATTTCAGGATTTCTCTCCATATAGTAGACTCCTATGGTGCTTGTGATTTTGAACTTTCAAAATGCAGTTTAAATGCAGCTTTATTTAGCAAAACGATTGGTTATTTATTTTTTTTTTAAAAAAATGACATTTTATATACTTTTTAACCAAATTAAAAAAGTATATAAAATATAGTGGACTTCTATGGTGCCTGCGAGTTTGAACTTCCAAAATGCAGTTTAAATGCAGTTTCAATGGGCTCTAAAAGATCCCAGCCGAGGAAGAAGGGTCTTATGTAGCGAAACGAAATTACAGTTTATATACTTTTTAACCTCAAATGCTTGTCTTGTGTGAACTCTGTGCATTCCGGGTCAATATAGTTAGGGTCAAAAAACTAATTTTCTTATGTAGTATAATTTTTTATTTTTTTTTTAAATAACCAATTGTTTTGCTAAATAAAGCTGCATTTAAACTGCATTTTGAAAGTTCAAAATCACGGCACCATAGAAGTCTACTGTATGGAGAGAAATCCTGAAATTTTTTTTCAAAAAACAATTTCTTTACATCTGAAGAAAGAAAGACATGAACATGTTAGATGACAAGGGGGTGAGTAAATTATCTGTACATTTTTGTTCTGGAGGTGAACTAGTCCTTTAATGTTTCTGATTGGCATGGATGTGTACAGTTGTGTCATGTAAAAACATTGTGTGTGAGATTTATATGTCCATATCTGGAACTCATTCTATATTTAGTTCCTCTTTCACCTTGCCTAGGCCTATCTTTCCCGTAAGCCACACACCTGCTGACATTATCGGCTCTCTTATCTTTAACCGACTCCGCAGTGTGAAAGTGAAGTCACGCTTAAACATAGAACATATATATTTTATCAAGCACCTTAGCATGAGACAACTCCTTCATAATCCACACACATACACAAACACATGCTGAAACCGCACACAAAGGCTGCCAGTGAGACCACAGACTACACAGTTTTTGGCTATGTGTCTCAACTAACCTGCCCACGGACCCTCTGAACCTGTCAGTGTCCTCTTTTACAACACAGACCACACACAAGGGTAGCTCACGCCGTCATTGGTGCGATAAACTCTGTCCCATTGCTCTGCCCTCAGCAAGGTTGGCACGGTCAGCCTGCAGCTACAGAGACCACCTGGATAAACAAATGAATAAATCACCTCAAGAACACCTGTGATCACAGACACAAAGCAGCTACAGGGAGTCTGAATCACAACATGAATTCTAAAAACAGAAACAACTTATTAAAAGAGTTTATTATCATGGAGAACATGAGACATGACAGGAAGATGTGCCATTTGCCATTTCACTCTCTTTTTTTGGGGGTATGACGCTGTTGTATTACATAACATAGGACTGTAAGTATTTTCTTTTCAGTGACTAACAGTTTCTTGTTAGATAGTAAGGATGAGAAAAGTATACAAAAGCAAATGGCTGCTTTTTTCTCCGATAAAAGACAAGAGTGTGACGTCCCAGGATGTGACTTATCAACTGATAAAAATGATTTGTGCAAACAAAGTCTAGCAGACGTGTGTGTTATGAGGCCCTCAGAACATTAAGGAAAAATAATCTATGATATAAGAACACACAGAAAGAAGAATAAAGACTAGTTATCTTGCCTACAATGATTTTTTGTGCAAACAAACTCTCTGTGACGTAAATACATCAACATTTTGTTAGGTTTAAAACCGAAACAGAAACATTTCATCAAAGGAAAAAAAAATTGTGGTTCATTGTGTGTCAAACAACACACTTGGGATGCTTTTTAAACTGATTAGAAGTTTTTCTCATACTATCCAGTGTGTCACAATTCTGAACTTTTTTCTTGCAATTGCAAGTTTACATCTCGGCTGCCTTAAAATTTTAAGTTGAATCAACTCAAATATCTAAGTTGTAACTTATTAAAACATAACATTTCAAGCTGATTAAACTTTTTCAGAGTTGACTGAATTTAACATTTTAAGGCAGCCAGGTAACAAATTATTTTAAGTTGACTCCACAAATTGTTTTTTACAGTGTAATTCTGACTTTTTTCTCAGAATTGCGTAATACAAACTCGCAATTCTGACTTTTTTTCTCAGAATTATGAGCTATAAACTCGCAATTAAAGTCAGAATTGTGAGATAAAAAACTTGCAATTCTGAGAAATGAAGTCAGAATTGCATGATATAAATTTGCAATTGCGAGTTAGAAAGTCAGAACTGGAAGATCTAAACTCACAATTGCAAGTTATATATTTTTTTTTTTTTTACAATTGCGAGTTAAGTCAGAATTGTGAGTCATAAACAAATCAGTTTTTTTTTTTTTTTTCAAATTTTCAAATATCTCAAATTTTTCTCAGAATTGTGAAATAAAATGTTGCAATTACCTTTTTTATTTTTTATTCAGTGGCGGAAATGGGCTTCCATAGTTTTTTACTTTTTACCTTTTTTTAAATAGTTTTTATGCACCTCTGATGCAAAGCTGAATTTTCAGCATAATTTCTCAAGTCTTCAGTATCACATAATCCTTCAAAAATCATTCTAATATGCTGTTTTGCTGCTCAAGAAATATTTCTTATTATTAGTGTTGAAAAAAAAGCATTGTTTGATCAATTTTATGCATTCTTGTGGAATAAAAAAAATGGATTCCTTAAAAAAACATTAAAATTCAAGCATTCAAGCATTTAGATCAAAACAGGGAAAAAAGTGGAACCCTGGGTATTAAGACTTGTATGGCTTAATATAACATAAATGATGTATCTTACTAAAATATGTAGTAGAAAACCCATAAAAGATTTACGTTATTTTAAAAATCAGCATTATTTTGGACTATGGAGGGAGCCATTGGAGTGAGGGAGCCATTATTGTGATGACGTGAAATGGTTGCACCTGGTGAGCTACTGGCACTACCTGTTGCTATTTTTACTGCAACACAACCAGGATGGCATCTAGCGTTTCTTGTCTCTGCCATTTGTAAGCTCTTTCAGTAGCTGTGGTCTACTAAAAGCCTCAAAGACATCAGGACTAAAGTGGAGAGAACAAAGATGCAGGTCTTTGTTTTATTCATCCACAGGCATCTTCCCAATCCCTTCTCCTCTTCTTATCACTAGGAGAAGCAATGCTTATCTTGTTGCCCTTCAACTGAAAATTACAACCAAAAGTCGCACAATGTGGCATCGTATCAGTGACAGTAGATCACAGAATGCAGCCATTTTATGTCATTAAAATAATTAAAATAAAAGTCTTTTATGGTTTTTTGCTACCTATTTCAGTAAGAGACATAATTTATGTCAAATTAATCCTTACAAGTCTTAATACCCGAGGTTCTCTTGAAAATCATAAGAAACACAAATTCAGGGTGGAAATTTAGTGTTACTTACGTCTAAATCTGGCAACAGCACATAGAAAATTAAAATGATTACAGTAATAATGTTTCACAAACATAATCATGTTACAAGACCACACATTTCTAAAACATCTGTGCATATGTAAGGGTTGTAGCTGAAGATGCAAGAATATTCTTGAACAAACTGTACATTCCCTCACATTACCGCATATTAGATGCAGCTTTATATACGCAGAGTGATTTCTCATGAATTACACAAGCTCCAGTTAAGCCCAGTAAAGCTGATGGGCATCTTCTAACCAGACATGCTAATGCAAGAACACTGCTACATTATTACATCTGACAGTAAGCTGAAAATGTGGGCCAAGTCTATTGAGGGCAGGAAACCACTGGTTTCATGGGTCTTCCTTCTTTGGGAGATGTATTATGAATGGGATGAGTGTGACAACCAACAAAGGGATGGGTGGAATGTGTGTTTAGACGTGCAAGAAGAAAAACAGAAAGACTGTAGAGGATGAAAAATGAAATTCAGGGAGAGGAGAGACAGAGAGGTGGATAATGGAGAAGAAGGGCAGGGAGGGCAGGCGGAAAGAAAGAGACAAAAAAGGAGAGAGAGGTGCGGAGATGACCCAGGCTGCACTCATTAGGCTGGCTGCCCAGACGGAGTGTCCAAGTGCTGAGATACTTTCCAATTTACATCAAAGCCCCTGGGACACAAGTCCAGGCACCAAATCGAGTCAAACGTTCAAGTGATGCAGAAAAAGAGAGGTCTGGCCAACTGGGGTTGAGAAAAAAATTAATTTCAAAAACACACATGCCAAGATGGGCTTGTGGGACTTGACCAAACAACATCACGGAGCAATTTCTGTTCTAAAATTGAAATATGCAAATCTAATCAAAACCAATATGAGGGGAAGGAACAGGGCCGGGTTGACTTTGATTGAGGTCTTCAGTGTGACGTCTGTTAATCTGTGGGAAACGTTGTGTATACACTCACTGTCTGCTTGATGTAGGAGTCTTGTAATTTCCACGCTGATGGCTTACTGCCTGACGGATGGATTATGCAATTTTATATGGAATATTCTGTAATTATAGGGTTCTGTACACTGTGAGAAAAAAAAATGTCCTGGAAGAAAATGAACAGTACTTTTCTGTTAAGTTTACACACATTTCCTCCAACCCTAAAACACAAGGCCGTAATTCAAAACATTTCAGCAACCATTTTAGTATATCTTCTCAAGTAACAATACTATAGAAATGAAACTTGGATATATTATAGAATAGTCATTGTGCAGCTTGTATAGCAGTATAGATTTACTGTCCTCTGAAAATAACTCAACATACAGCCATTATTGTCAAAACAGCTGGCAACAAAAGTGAGTACATGCCAGAAATCTTGCTGAGTTTGGAATCTGATTGATTGATTGCTTTTGTGGACAGGTGTCTTTTATTCAGGTAATAAACTGTAATCAGGAACACTCCATTTAAGAAAGCGCTCTTAATCTCAGCTTGTTACCTGTATAAAAGACACCTGGGAGCCAGAAATCTTGCTGACTGATAGGGGATCAAACACTTATTTCAAGTGTTTTTGTAATAAAATCAATTTATAACTTTTCTGAAATGTGTTTTCCTGGATTTTTGTTGTTGTTGTTGTTGTTGTTATTCTGTCTCTCACTGTTCAAATATACCTACCATTAAAATTATAGACTGATAATTTCTTTGACAGTGCGCAAACATGCAAAATCAGCAGGTTTTTCATAATCAAAATCATAATCAAATAATTATTTTCCCCACTGTATTTTGTCTCCAAATTTCTAGTTAGCACCAGAAGAAGCATACAGAAAAAACTTTTGGACACCTATCATCCTCTATCTACAGTTGCTGTTGCAGGTTTATCTGATTTGCCTTTGAAAACAGGCTGGTGGTGAAACAGAGGACTTGTAACTTAAGTCTAGCTTGCAAAGATTGTACGTTTATCCAAGCATCTTTCACATCATCTTTCATCATTGTTACTGGAAGACAGCACAATAGCTCTGCTCTAGTTTCATGCCCGTACAACACAAAACACAAATACAAGAGCTCAGAGATATAGAGCATGCAAATCAAAAGTAATGCGGCAGTGCTAGAGTAGTCCGCCCCTGGCATCTCTCTCACTTCCTTTTTCTCCGCTGTCCTCACTCTCTGCCTTTTTTATTCCATACTGTGAATCTCTTATTTCCAGGTCAGGCAGAAAGGATGTGATCTGTCACTAATTCCTCTCACACAGTTCTGCTTTTCTCTGTACAATAGCTAACTGGATACGAAATGTGTGTTAAAGTCTCACTCAAGCACACACACGCACACACGCACACATTGCGGAAACAAGCAGGATGCTAATTTGAATTTAAGGAAGTGGAATTAAAATTACCTTTATACATCATACACACAGCATTTGCATTATATTAAAATATTAAGTATTTTATTAATTTGAACACTGTTGTTAACAATAACAATCAAAGTGTACATTTATATACATTTCATTATATTTACATTAATAATACATATGCATAATGAGTTGAAATTTATAGTACAGTTGTTTTTATTTATTTATTTATTATTCTGAATTTTTCACAACACTTTTACACATTAAATTTGATGAAATTGGTTAAATACTGTATGTCAGAGCTGAGTTTAACATTGTTTGTAATAACAAACACAGGCACACAAACCCACATCATACAAGGCGGCTGAAATCCCATCAAAACTACTTAGAGTTGAAGAGATGCTTAAGCATCATTTTGATGAGGACAGCAGAAAAGGGGCATGAGGAGGGAGAGATGGAGAAAAACAGGGGATTAAAACATCAGAAGGTAAAAATTCCTCTCAGACTGATGTCCTGTCCCAAAGGAAAGGGAAAAAAAGAATAATCCCTCCCTTAAATGGACAGCCTGCACTTTTACCACCCACAGAGTTCTCCAGTGCTCCACACACACACACACACACACACACACACACACACACACAGTTGCTGAGTAAGCAAATGTATGAACTCTTCCCACTTTGTTTGTCCTAAAGATGCCTAAAGGTGCTGATCTAAGCCCAGACTTCAATAAATAAAGCCAGAATGACAGTTTTTATAGTCCAACCACAGCATTATTCTGAGGTCTGAGTTTACCAACACGTGTTTATTTTAATACCATAGCGGAAACTTTTTTTTTTTTGGAAGCCTATACCAGAATATTTCTGCATTTTATTTTATATGTTATTTTATTTTATGTTTTTGTTAATGTTGTTTTAATTGGTATTTTATTGTATATTTCATCTGTTATTTGATTTAGTTATATTTTATATATTATTATATTTAATTTCATAATAATAACATTTCATAATGATTAAATAATTATACTATACTGTGACCCTATCTCAAACCATCACAGTGAACTTGTTATTTTGATCTTTCATATTGTTATTGTATATTTCCTTTATTTTATATTTTATTTCAATTTATTTTTATTAGTGTTTTGTTTTTTGTTGTTTCATGTTGTTTTATTTGTTCCTTTTTGATATTCCGTCTTTTTATGGTGTTTTATTTTATATTTTATTGTATATTTTATATTTAATTTTATTTCATTCCATATATTCATTTTATTTTTCATTGCATTTTTATGTTGCTATTTTCTAAGCTATTTTGTTCTTTTATGTTGTTTTATTTTATATTTTATTATATTTTAATACATATTTAAATTTTATTTCATTTTACATTTAATTTAGTTTTTCTTTCTGCTATTTTATATGCTATGTTTTGTTATTTTAGATTGTTTTATTTCTTGATTTTTATTTTGTTCTTTCTTGTTGTTTCATTTTGTATTGTATTTTATATATTACTTTATATTTCATTTCATTTCATTATATTATATTTTATTACATATTTTACATTTCATTTCATTTTTATTTTGCTATTTTATATGCTATTTTTGTTATTTTACATTGTTTTATTTCCTATTTTTATTTTGTTCGTTCACATTGTTTTATTTTATATTGTATTTTATATAATATTTTATATTTTATTGTATTTCATGACATATTTTAATTTTATTTCATTTTACATTTCATTTCATTTTTATTTTGCTATTTTCTATGCTATTTTATTTATCGTTTTGCATGTTATTGTTATTTTATGTTGTTTTTTGTTATTTTGTTGTTTCATGTTGTTTTATTTTATATTTTACTGCACATTTAATTTTATATTTTATTTCATTTAATTTTTTAATTTAATTTAATATTTATTTCCCTTTTATTATGCTATTTTATATGCTAATTGTTATTTTATGTTGTTATTTGTTATTTCGTTGTTTCATGTTTTTATGTTATGTTATTGAATATTTTATTTTATATTTCATTTCATTACGTTTTTAAATTTTATTTCAGTTTATATTTCTTTTTATTTTATTATGCCATTTTACATGCTTTTTTGTTATTTTGTTCTTTCATGTTGTTTTAATTTTTATATTTTATTTTTATATTTCATTTGATAATACATTTTATTTCACTACATATTTAAATTTTATTTTATTTTATATTTCATTTATTTTATTTATTTATTTATTTTTTTGCTATTTTATATGCTATTTGTGATATTTTTTGTTATTTTATTTCTTCTTTTAAATTTCATTTTACATTCCATTTTGTATTTTTTTTATTTATTATTTTTTTTATTTAATTTCATTTTATTTGATAAGGGAAATGAACTAGGCCAGACTCGACAATCATCTATCCCACAGCTCCGGAGATTTCAGGGTTTTACTAGCCTTGTGGGGACATTTGTTCTCTACAAAGATAGCAAATCCCGACCACCACACACAGAGAGCTATAAAAGAAGTAACTCCCCTATTTAAACAGCAGACACTGCTGAAAGGTCAGCTGAGGACACTTCAAGAGACATGAATACCTTCAAATAACTAGTGATACAGCTGGCACAAATCCTGAGAAATAACCTCTGCCCCTAGAGATCTGACCCGAGTAATACTGAAGAAATAATTCAAAATCAGTCTAAAGATCACACATCTCACACACAAAAAATCCAGACAGACTCTAGTCTACAAGGGCAAATGAGGACAAAACTAATAAAGAAGTCTAGCAGCTGTAGTATGCCGTTAAACAGAGCTGCATTTGCAGGCTTCATTAGGATGCTGAGAGTTATCAGAGATGCAGACATACACACGCACACACACAGCTTCGTCCAATCACCCCTGCACTCTCGAAAAATCCCACCCACTCTCCCGTTTGCCTCCAGGTGTTCATTTCTTTCTCAGTACGCCCCCCATTCCAATTAATGACTCTAATTGCATCCCCTGTCTAACGAGCTCAGAGAAAGAGAAAGGACTGTTTTTACCAGCTCTGAAATAACCTTAACCTAGAAGCAGAGGTCAGGAATTAAAACCGCCTCAGGTATGACGCTCCACAACACCAACCTGATAAAAAAAAAAAAAAAACACGCACCCCTAAAGCAACTGCACTTAGTAAGAGGATGACAAGTCAGTGATTGCTTACACAGGTTAAATGATATTGACACAGAAAACATTTGGGTATCTCAAAAACGTTGCACAGGTCCAGAGCTGGGTAGTAACTGATTACATGTGAATCTGGATTATGTAATCAGATTACAAAGTACTCGTAATTAGATTTAATTGCATTTTAAAATACTCAAAATCAGACTACAGTTCATTTTTTATTGATTACATGATTACATATTTTTTTACACAATAGCAATAAACTAGCAGGAAACAAATACAATATTTAGTTTTTTAGTAAGTGGCATATTTTGAGTGATGTTATGTAAACACCTTGTTTTAATTTTACATTTTTATGAGTTAATTAACTGCAGTTCCTTTGGGAAACCCTGATATAATGTAATGTTTAATGCACTTCATGTTGTTAATAACAATGGAATATATTTTCTTACTTTTATTTTTATATCAATATGGTACATGATTATCCTACTTAAATCAATGTGATAAATGAGTTAGGTCAAAAGTAATCTAAAAGTAGTCAGATTGGATTACCTAAAGTGTGTAATGTAATGAATTACGTTACTAACTACACTTCTGTCATGTAATATGGAATCAGTAACATATGGAAGCCCGTTTCCGCCACTGAATAAAAAATAAAAAAGGTAATTGTGACTTTTTATCTCACAATTCTCACAATTGTCAGATACAAACTTGCAATTGCGAGTTGTAAAGTCCGAATCGTGAGATACAAAGTCGCAATTCTGATATTTTTTCTCAGAATTGCATGATATAAACATACAATTGCGATTTATAAAGTCAGAATTGTGAGACAAACTCAGAATTTTCTCAGAATTGCGAGTTTTTGTCTCACAATTGTTACTTTTTTTCTTGAGAGCAAATTGAGACAAACTCGCAGTTCTGACTTTAGAACACCCAATTGAGTTATTAAGTCAGAACTGTGGGATATTAACTTGCAATTCTGCAAACATCAGTCTTTTTTCCCCTCAAAATTGGACTTTAGAACTCACAACTGCAATTCTGAGAAAAAAGTCAGAATTGCAATAAAAAAAAAACAGAATGGTCAGAAAAGTCAGAATTGCAACACATACACTCTCACAACTGCAAGTTAATATCTCACAATTCTGGATTTATAACTTACAACTGCGAGATTATATCATGCAATTCTGACTTATTTTTTAACACACAACTGAGAAAAAAGTCAGAATGCCGAAAAAAAAAAGTGAGAATTGTGTGATATAAACTCGCAATTGTGAGAGAAAAAAGTCAAAATTGCGTAAAAATCTTGCAATTCTGACTTTATTTCTTGCAATTTCGAGTTTATTTCACATAATTCTGAGAAAAAAAGTCCGAATTGTGACTTTATATCTCACATTTGAGACTTTATAACTCACAATTGCAAGTTTATATCACACAGTTCTGAGAAAAAAGTCAGAACTGTGAGATAAAAAGTTGCAATAACATTTTTTTATTTTTTATTTAGTGGTGAAAACGGGCTTTCATAGTAATGGACTACAATTTGCAAGTAATCTACTCATCTTTGCACAGGTCATAAAGTCAAAAGACAAAAAAAAAGAAAAGAAAACTGAACCTAATTTCAGTCTCTATTTTTATTTGTGTTGTTATATTGTTTTATGACAATTAAGATCATTGTAATGGCAAAAATTTGCCTATATAATGTATGGCCTATTATAAAGAAAATCAATAAAAGATAAATAAATAAAACGCATTAAAACAATATTTTATTTACAATAAATATATGCATGGTAATTTTATTACATATTTTAATACTATATCAGCATAAATAATTGATTTAATTTCTGAATGTGTTGTACTGCATTTAGTTTATTCACACTGTGATATGTATTAAAAAAATATATATATAATGTGTACCTTTATGCACATACAGTTGCAGTCAAAAGTTTACATACACCTTGCAGAATCTGCAAAATGTTCATTATTTTACCAAAAATCATATAAAATGCATGTTATTGTTTATTTAATACTGACCTGAATAAGATAGTTTACATAAAAGATGTTTACATATAGTCCACAAGAGAAAAATAATAGTTGAATTTATAAAAATGACCCTGTTCAAAAGTTTACATACAGTTGATTGTGCTGTTACCTGAATAAACCACAGCTGTTTTTTTTTAGTGATAGTTGTTCATGAGTCCCTTATTTGTCCGCTGTTCTTTAGACAAATCCTTCAGGTCTACCAAATTATTTTTTCTTTTTTCAGCATTTTTGTGTATTTGAACCCTTTCCAACAATGACTGTATGATTTTGAGATCTTTTCACACTGTGGACAACTGAGGGACTCATATGAGACTATTACACAAGGTTCAAACGCTCACTGATGCTCCAGAAGGAAAAACGTTGCGTTAAGAGACAGGGGTGTAAACTTTTGAACAGAATGAAGATGTGTACATTTTTCTTATTTTGCCTCAATATCATATTTTTTTTCATTTAGTACTGCCCTTCAGAAGCTACAGAAGATACTTACATGTTTTTCAGGAGATGAATTTGTTCAAGATATATTCATGCTCATGAGCATCTGGAAAAAAACACCGCTGTGGATCATTCAGGTAAAAACACAGTATTAAGTATAAAAAAATAACATGCATTTTGTATTTTTTTTGGTAAAATAATTCGCATTTTGCAGATTCTGCAAGGTGTATGTAAACTTTTTACTTTAACTGTATATAATATTAACCAAGTTTGCTGTTTCATGTGAAAATATTTTAAAGACACAATGTTTATCACACACACATCAAAGGAGCAAAACAAAACACATTTATCATGTTGCGGCCTTCTGCATTTAAATTTTTAAAATGTAAAATTTAAAATGAATTTGATCAAATAAATAGTTCCTATATCTTTGTCTACTTTCATTGATGGTGTTTAAAAGCGCAAACTACAAAAAGAATAAAAAAAAGAAAGGAGCTCAACTTACCGCGACACACATCCAGGTGTAAACAAGCTTCTTTCTTCCTCAGTCTGAACCCCCTGCAGCCACACCTGTAACGGTCATTTGCATGTGCGTTAGTTTTGAATTAGACATTTAAATAACGGCTATTTAAAAAAGCTATTCCTCAACCCCGAAGGATACTAATAACTAAATGTGAAAGTGACTTGTGTAGTAAAACTGATATGAACTTTGCCAAGTACATTTTGAACTTCTCATTATCTTGAGTAATAACTCTGAGCAGTCTTTTTATTCCACTTCCTGTTTACACTATGGTGGGAATGTCCCACAAACTCATAGTCTTTCAGTTGCTCTCCTCTGGCGTATAGACTTGTGGCTGCGGTTTACAACGGAGCAGGCTGGACAGGCTGTGTTTCATCATCAGAGAGGAAAAAATGTGGATTATATTTATTCTTAAATGTGATTCTCAGTTCCTCACTGCAGTTTAAAACCTTGGAGGGGTCTTTAACATATAATTCTAGCGATACATTGATCGGCTTGGCTTTTGTATTGATTGATTGATTGGCTAAGGTCAGTTTAGAAAGAGGATCAGTTCCTGTCTGCATGTTTGACCTATTCCTACAGGGTCAAAGTTTAAGCTTTGTAGTCGCCGCTGTTAGAACCGGCCCAAAGCAAGACTCAGATAAGATAATAAGTAGCTACAAATAAGCATATTCCTTTGATGGTGTACCATATTAAACATAATAAAGTTTTACATTTACATTACATTTACATTTAGTCACTTAGCAGAACTGTGAAAAAGTCAGAACTGTGAGATAAAAAGTTGCAATAACATTTTTTTATTTTTTATCCAGTGGTGAAAACGGCCTTTCATAGTAATGGACTACAATTTGTAAGTAATCTACTCAGCTTTGCACAGGTCATAAAGTCAAAAGACAAAAAAAAAAAAAAAAGAAAAGAAAACTGAGCCTATTTTCAGTCTCTATTTTTATTTGTGTTGTGTTGTAATATGCTAATATGCTAAATGCTAAGTTTTGAGGTCATAAAACTAGTTAAAGGCTATATATACGCACACCTAACAGACATTAGCAGAAAAGCAAACCACACAAAAAGCTAAATTAAAACACTTTGTATCTCAAAATATAATAATATGATAGAAAAATCTTTCAGGTCCCACCAATTCTTTGGTTTTTCAGCATTTTTGTGTATTTGAACCCTTTCCAACAATGACTCTATGATTTTAAGATCTATCTTTTCTCACTAAGGACAACTGAGGGACTCATTTGCAACTATTACAGAAGGTTCAAATGCTCACTGATGCTCCAGAAGGAAACACGAAGGAATTACACAAAATAAAAATAAAAAAATTGCTAAAAAACCAAAGAATTTGTGGGACCTAAAGGACTTTTCTGAAGTACAGCGGGCAGTTTAACTGTTCAGGACAAACAAGGGACTCATGAACAACTAGCACTAAACAACAACAAAAATATGTCTTTTATGTGAAATATCTCATTCAGATCAGTACTAAATAAAAAATAACATGCATTTTGTATGATCCCTCTTATTTGGTAACAGATTAGATTCTGTGAGGTGTATGTAAATTTTTGACCTAAACTGTATATATTTTAACTTCAAATTTTCCTTCAAGCACACTGATCTAACAAGGTCATAAAATTAAGAGCAGATGTTAGTAATTCCACTTGATCTGTGGAGCAAACAGGTCAAACGCACTTAAATGTAGGTTACAGTATGTTCATTTAAATAAACTCCCAGGCCCAGATGCTCAAAAACACTAAAAGTTGAAGAAAATAAGATCATGTGTGGGATGGAATGAATGTAATCTGAGTCAACTCACTATCGGGAAGAGTCGGTGAACTCCAAAGGGTGCAGTAAAAGTCCAGAGGTGAAGTCTGTTTTATGTGTCTTCCACTTTTCTTCTGCCATAACCTGATAGCTGAGCAGAGAGGAAACTTTCTCAGGCAGTAAAAAGTGACAGAACTCCAGTGAAAGCGGACCACACAGCGATCCTTCATCCTCAGACATCACAGGCACAGATTATTTCGAGGTTTTAGGTTATGGGTGAATAACACACATACCTGGGGGGCAAAGGTCTGGTCAGGAGGATTCTGCAGTCATAAGAGTGCATTCAATGACCCCTGGCCTATAGTATGAGGGCCATGTATGGCATCTGACTTCTAGCCTAGACATCTAGCAATGGTTTAAAATATCCCCTGACTGAACACAGCCATTACAGTTTACCGTAAAAATAAGAAGATGCATTTAGGGTTCCTCAGGTTGAAGGCAATGTTTGAAGCTGTCAAATACCCTGTTGTGCGCTCAAAAAAACTTTTTGACAGGGTTCCTGGAATCTTGACAGTCTTGGAGGATCTTCCATCTTGTAAGCTCCCCAGAAAACCACCATTTTGAGAGGGCACCTAGAAGGTTTTAAAGGGATAGATCCCCCAAAAATGAAAAATCTCTGATTAATTACTCACTATGTTTTCGTTCCAAACCAATAAGGCCTTCTTTCATATTCAGAACACAAATTAAGATATTTTTGATGAAACCCGAGAGCTTTCTGACCCTGCATAGACACAACTAATATGTTCAAGGCTCATAAACATTTTGTTTGCGCACAAAAAAAATAAAAATAAATAAGAGTAGCTTTGTAAAATTACGGTTGAACCACTCAATGTCACATAGACTATTTTAACAATGTCCTTATTACGTTTCTGAGTCTAAGAAACAATTAGTTACATTGCTCTTTATGCAAAGTCGAAAAGCTCTTGGATATCATCAAAAATATCATAATTTGTGTTCTGAAGATGAACGACATGAGGGTGAGTAGTTAATGACAGAAGTTTCATTTTTGGAAGAACTAGCCCTTCAAGCATATCAATACTTCCCACACGACAATAAATTAATATCCAATTACTCAAAAATGGACTCTATTGGCAGTATCAACCAAGCACAAACTGAGAAGTAGTTACAAATAGACGAAACATGGTCAAAAGTGGAAAACTATAAAGCTAAAACCCAAAAAAGAGGCCTATATAAAATCAATAAAATCACCTTAGGTTCTCCGGGGCGTAAAGAGCCCTTATGTAACTTTAACATTGAACCGAAACATCCCCTCAGATTTGTACTTGCCTCCCACAGTGATCCAGGACATCTGGCCTTGTTGCTAGGAAACAGGGGTCCGAGCAACCGCTCAGGTGGACATAATTAGTTTAAAATGATTTAAAGACCTAAACAACCTCGGATAAACTTTAAAAACGATCCTGCAAGATAAAACGGTTTCTTCAATTGTTAAAATAACCTGGGCTCAAGATTTTTTTAAACGGGACGGACATAATAGAATCTCACGTACCTATCCAGCTTGCTATTCAAGTAAGCCTATGGCCAAGACCTCTATAGGAAAAAATGAGAAGAATAACAACGCGTAGTAAACGGTAAAACTGTTTGCATTACAAACAGGTGTGTTCATAATTAAGATAATACATTAAAATAATATGGTAAGACAATCTGCAATATCAAGCAGCAAAACAAGCTGCACTGTACAGCTAAAAATAGCTGGATGCTGATGAGACTGGAAGACAGACCTATACAATTTACAAACGGTCGCTCTTAAAGGAAAAAAGGTGGATAGAGTAGCATTGCATCATTCATATCTCCAAAGAGTCTTTAGCTTTACTAAAAAAAAACTTACCGGAACTTTCACAAACGCTGAAGGCGTGTCTTTGGCACAGAAATACTCTGTCATATGTCCACCTCATTTTTGAAACACTGGCCATGTTTATTATGAGAATCCAACTCTTTAAGAGTGTATAAGTCAGGATGCATGAAACAGCATTACAAATACTTTGATTTGCTAAGGACACATTAATCAGGAAGTCTCTAACCCAAACTCTCTAGTGCCACCACTTGTCCAGAGTTTCACTCATGTTCATGTTAATAACTTTTGAACCGTAAGGTCTAGAAGGAAAAAAAAATCTTCCTCTGAATTTTTTTTTTTTTTTTTTTTGTATTTCAAAAAACTTTTTAAACTCGTCCTAGACAATTTGTCTGATTTACACCAAAATTGGCTCAGATCAACTGCAGACCATGCTGACAAAAAGTCCAGTTCATTTAAGTTAATTAGTAAAACTTCTCTTATATCAGCCATTTTGAATTTTGTCATAAAATGCTATATTTTATGAACGCATGGGTGTATCCATAGCAATTTTATGAACGCATGGGTGTATCCATACCAAACTCAGCATATATCTTTGGCACCATGCCCTGATAGAACTCAAAAAAAAAAAAATGGTGGCAGTTATAAAGTTATAAAGAATTAAAAAATAAAGAAAATGCTAATAACGTTTGAATAAATTTGGCTATTGTAATGAAACTGGTCACAATATATTCCTTGGGTCATGCCAAAAACATAGATACTAATTTTGCCATAGTCAGCCAAACGTCCCATCTGTCATTTTGATTTATGCTGACCTACCTTTTCAAACTCCTCCTAGACCGTTGGTTCAATTCGGACCAAATTTGACTCAGATAATGCTGACAAAAAAGTTAGGGATTTCATGTCGATATATAAAATGGTTACCGTTTAACACATCGAGGAGTTTGCTGGAATCATGGCAAACTGTACCTGTATCTCCGCAAAGCTGACATATTGACACCAAACTTTGTATGTGCCACTGTCACCTGACACTGACCACACCACATCAATTTGGTAACAGCGCCACCTATTGGTCAAGAGTGCTAAACTATACATTAACCAATAATAAAGACATTTTTTAAAACATGAATAACTTTTGAGTATATTAGCCTTTTGTAATGAAACTGGTGTCAGTATATTCTTCAATTTACATTGAAAACCTACTTTTTTAAACTCTTCCTAGACTGTTGGTCTGATTTTCTACCAAAATTGAATGTGATCATCTTCAGACTGACAAAAAGGTATGGATTTCATGTCAATAGACAAAACTGCTTTTGTCTAGCGCTGCAACAAATTTGAGGTATGATGCCAGACTATGTCTGAGGCTTTATCTCTGCAAAGCTTTGACATACTGACACCAAACTGTGTGCCATTGTCACGTCACACGAAACACACCACACTGATTTGATAAGCCATTTAATCATATTACTAGTGGTTATATTAATGATTTTTAATTTTGACCAAAATCATCTTAAAATGGCTTCAATTACTCATTGCTTGCTACTTTAGTGCTTGGCACCTTAATTGCTGTTTGCAGCTGTGTTGCAAACTATATCAACTATATTCTGTTCGTTTAAACTTTCTATTCATCAAAGAAACCTAAAAAAGGTCACGGTTTCTGTACATTTTATTCAACACTGATAATAAGAAATGTTTCTTGATCATCAAATCATCATATTAGAATGATTTCTGAAGGATCATGTGACACTAAAGACCAAATTCTGTCTACTTTTCGATCTATCTGCTTTAAAAACAGTGACAGTGATTTATGTTTGCTTGTGAATACTTGCTGAAGTAAGCACTCTTTAAGATTTAGAGAGGGAACTTTTGGGGTTTAGACTAAATTTCTAGTATTACGCCTCAAGCTAAGCTTTTATACAACCAAAACAATAATTATCCTCAAGCACGTGCGTGAGCAAGTCAAACGCTGAAAATATATGTGGTTTTTATGCATGTTTGCCATCTGTGCCAATTACACAGGATGGTCAAAGTCACAGTAGCCTATTCATCAGTACAATCTCACATACAAAGTCAGCTTTTGTAGGTGCCACTGTACAAGTCTAGCCCACCCAGATGATGAAAGGTTTTGCAGCATTCATTAGAGTAAGGATGCTTTGTGTAAGACACAAGACCTTGTTAGTGTGTTGACATTATGTGAGGCCTATGACTTGTGCTCCGGTGGGATGGGCGGCTCCTTCATTATTCATGATCCGCCTTGCTGATGCTATTTATACCAGCGTTTTGACTCATCACGCTCCAGTGATTCTGTCTGCTTCTGGAAATTTGTCCATGATTGTACTTCCTCAATACATTTTAAAGCCTTTGTGCTGCTGCACCTGTAATAAGAGAGGGCAGAGAAACGCATTACTCACAATAAATTGCATTAGAAATAATTTATCACATGGATTCCTCTATTTTTATCCCTGTTTGAACAGACTGCATTTGCAAAGTCAGCATACAAGTATGTACATATTGTAAAATAAACATAATAAAGACAGAAAAAGCCAATTTTGTGCATTTTACCATCAAAAACAGTATTTTGGGTGCAATTTTAGTTGGTATTTGAACTGTGAAACTCATCTGTGGGTCTTTGCAGGTCTTGGTTCTCTGGGGGATCTCATTTTCCCTGGAGAGGAAACTGGAAATGCCAAGTTTCTTCACATGGGAGGCTGCCCCATTAAAAGAGAAAGAGGTTTTGGAGCATGTAATTTCAGCAGCAGTCCGCTGGCCATCTGCGAAAACTGGCCTGCACTGGGCGCAGCTGTTTAATAGCACTTTCAAATATAGAGTCAGATGTCAAGGGCGAGACCACCCATTTTAAAATCATATTCATAGAACAATGACTTCCAACTCTGAGGGATTATACTGATATTACTGTTGAAAAACATCTTAAGAGCCTGAAGTTGGTTTTAGCTGGTCTCTCAGCCTGTCCAAGCTAGTTTACAGCTGGTGACAGAACCTGACTAGTTAAAAAAGTGTCCTTTAAAACTTCCAAATGCATTAGATATGACTATTATTAAGTATTAATTTAACTACGCACTAATTATAAGCACTGTAAACGTCCTGTTTACTTACTTCGAGGTACTTTTGTGTCTGACACACGCTAATGCAAGAAAATTCTGCCATCTAGTGGTGTATTTTCAACAACAACCACCTTTCTCGACTATAGACCTGTCAAACCAGTTACTCTTCCCTCCAAAACATTTACCAAGGTTACCACGGTTTCCAAAATACCATAGACACTAAAAAAAACAAAAAAACAAAAAAAGCATAAGCAAGTTTCAAACAATTTAATGACACAGGAAAGTTTTATTGTAGCAAAAAATGATACCATGGCAAATTCTAGACAAAATTTTTTTAATATTTGATCACAGAAATAGCCATGTTATTTTGGTATTATTTTATATGCTATTGTATTTATTTATATTTAGCATATTTTTTACACTAACAGTCAAAAGTGTTTGAACAATAAGTGTTTTTAATACATTTTAAAATGTAATGTATTCCTCTAATTTCAAAGCTAAATTTTATCATCATTAGTCCAGTCACGCACAAAAAATATTATGTTGATGAAAACAGCTGAGTTTTTTTTTTTAGGTTTCTTTGATGATAGAAAGTTCAGAGGGACAGCATTTATCTGACATAGAAATATTTTGTAAAATGATAAAATGTCTTTATCACTTTATCAATTTAAAGCATTCTTGCTAAATAAAAGTATTTTATTTAGCAAAAAAAAAAAAATTTTTTAAAACATATACAGACTCCAAGCTTTTAAACTGTATAGTGTGTAACCTTAAAAAAAAAAACAGTTTTTATTTCAATTTGTTTTAGATGCTGATCTTTGGATATTTCTATTAATCAAAGAATCCTATTAGAATAATTTCTGAGGGATCATCTGATACTGAAAACTGAAGTAACGATGCTCAAAATTTTGCTTTGACCACAGGAATAAATAACCTTGAAAAATATATTAAAAGAGAAAAGAGTAAAATATTTCAAAATGTTGTTTTTACTGTACTTACTTAAATCTTACTGTTCAAAAACTTGGCTGGTAGTGTATATTTTCAGTTGTTTTATTTATTCATTTTATTTTATTAGTTCTATTATTATTTCAATTTATTAAACAGAATCAGGTTTAATACTATACCTGCACAATTTAGTGTAGTTCATAAAGACACACACACAGACACACACACGTATCCAGTCTGCTCAATCTTTATTGAATAAAGCAGAGATCAGAGGAAATGAACATATCACTTTGTAGCTTTGAGAAGGATAGTACCCACAGAGACGTGTGCGGAAAAACGGCTTTACATGGCTAAAGTACAATTCTTTAAACATTAACTTGCAAAAATAGAGAAGTAATCATCAGTGGGCTAAGTGCTTACGGAAGGGGGATCCACATTGGTCACCATTATACCAAAGCCTACAGGACTTCACTGAGTGATGCCTATAACACCACAGGCCAGACGACCTCCAGCGTTGCCAGTCTTGAGACTTTCGTCATTGCCCCCTTTACCCAAGTCATCCTCCTTCTCATGGATCTAGAGCAGAATATACACCAGGTCAGCTAGCTATTGCTAGTAGATATGCTGCTGATTATAAATGAACACAGTTGTCTTCTTACCACCATTGTCCTCCCAATGACAGAGTGTTCCCCTGACAGAGTCACCAATTCATCCTGAATGTCAATTTTTGCAATACCATCGTCACCAGCTATCACGTTACCAAGGTCTCCGACGTGTCTGTGAGATACAGTACATTACAGTAATAAAAACACACATGAAAAACACAACATTCAAGTTTTACAAAAATACAGACATTTTCTTGTATAAAGATGAGTTTAATAGTTATATCTGAGAGGAATTAATTGATCATTCTGGGGTGTCTTATCCAAATAAAAAAAAATCAATACTGATGCTCCAGAAGGAAACACAATTAAACTTATTCTGTCTACTAGGAAACATGTTAGTATCTTATTAAGTATTTTGTAGCTTCTGAAGGGCAGTACTAAATGAAAAAATATGATATTTTAGGCAAAATAAGAAAAATGTACACATCTACATTATGTTCAAAAGTTTACACCCCCCGGCTCTTAATGCATAGTTTTTTTCCTTCTGGAGCATCAGTTTGAACCTTCTGTAATAGTTGCATATGAGTCCCTCATTTGTCCTCAGTGTAAAAAGATGGATCTCAAAACCATACAGTCATTGTTGGAAACCCAAAGAACTTATGGTACCTGTAGGATTTTTGTGAAGGGCAGTTTAACTGTTCAGGACAAACAAGGGTCTCATAAACAACTAGCAATAAACGAACAGCTGTGGATCATTCAGGTAACACCACAATATTAAGAATCAACTTCTGAACAAGATAATTTTTATAAATTCGACTATTATTACTACCTAATAAAAAGTAATGGGACACTATTTAGAAAGTACTGCTCTAGATATACACTCATTTGGCTTGCAGAGATTTATGCAAATCTCACAGCTTTGTGGGTAGGTAGGATTTGTACTGTGATCTATAACATGACTAGCGAGCATTTCACCATATAGAGATTAGAAAATGTATAAAGGGGTTGTGCTGTACAGCACACTGATAAACTCACCTGACACTATCAGTTGGTCCACCGTGAGTTTTATCAAAAGGGTTGAAGTGCGGACCTGCACTGATGCAGCCTGTGAGGAAACCAAATGGTTTATGTCTGTGTTCAAAATCAAGACATATCTAGTGGTTTAAGGTAAAGTCTTCAATCCTAATGGGATTAACCTGTACTTTAAAGACAGTGAAACTGTGCTTACCATTTGTGTTGTCTCCAAATGCATGAACATGGAAACCATGGTTACCTGGAGTAAGGCCAGTGATTTCACCTGAGAGCTTCACTGGAGACTTGTCAGTCTAAAACAAAAAGATCACTCACCTGGTCAATGATAGTTTCATATCACTGCAGAAAACAGAAGCATTAACTGTTTGGCATGATTCATGGTTTCAACCGATACCAAAGTTATGGGTATGAATACCTTTATCTTCTAAACAAACACTTCCAACACAAATTATGTTCTTTCTCACAGTTTGTGTCTTGTTTTCCAGTGCTAAAGTCTAAATAAAGAGGGTTTGCACTTATGTCATCGCATGGAATGCATGGTTAATGTACTACTGAATACATTGTTCTGCTAATTTATGCTAAACTATGGAAAAAAATGTGTGGAAGCTGCTAAATCATATAGAGAAGGACTTTGTACGATGGAAAGGGCGTGATATTTTGACAAACTAAAATTAATAGGTGGTAAAGATATGTACGAGCAGTATTAAGATATTACATATAAAAAATATATTAAAAAAAAAAAAACTACCTGACCGGAAATAATAAGAACAAACACAAATGTTCTCAAGATTCTTGCCCTGGAAATCCTGGTTCAGTTTGGCCAACCATAAATGCCTTTCGTTACTCAGTCTTTTGCATTCTTCTCTTGATTTATTGTAACTTTCGGCAGTTTATACTACTCCAAATGTTCTTCCCTGTTTGACCAATTAGTGCAGCCTAAACATTACAATAATTGACCATTTTCAGAAGCAATAAATCAACAAAATTTGACAGTTCCGTTCAGTGGCATTGTTTACGTTCTGTGCCACCAACATGGCCGACTGATGACACGTTGTGAAAACACTCCATTCTTAAATCAAAAACTTAAATCAGAAAATTACAAGATTTTCTGATTGCGTGAGTTTAAAAAAGTTATGTTCCATTTTTAGATATTTGTTCAGGTTTTAATCATACTATTGATCAACTTTCTCACTTCATATCTTCATTTTGCATCTCAAGGAAATCTTGTTTAGATATCTGAACAGGAAAACAAGACAAAAATACTTTTTTTTTTTTTTAAATGCATGCAACATTTAATGCCTAAGAATGAGTTATTTTAAGACCCAGAATGACACAATGCTGGATAAAATACAGATGAAACTTATGACTATGACTTATGATTAGATTTGTGACTAAAACAAACACTACAAATTGTGTTTGAAAAGCAATTAAATGCTTTGTCAGTCGTTACATGAGTACAGTTTGAGACTCTCCCAGCATTTAATGCGCAGTGATCTCTGTCCCATTTAGCAAAATGTTGACAGCAAACAAAGAGAGATAGAGGAGCATGACTCAGCATTGTCCCTTCTAGGTATAATTTCATGAGACTTTTTAGGCAAGTCAATTAGATCATTTTCTGCCACCAAACGCTTCACAAAAGTCCTATATTCAGATACAAACGCATGACAGTTTTATCATTTGCTTAACATTACATGCGTTTATAAAGTTTATGAAGGGGGCGCATACTAAACGCAGACCTGCCATCGTATCAAAGGTCATTGCCTAGCTGCTTTTACCGGTTCTAACGCATTTATGCAATGTAGCATGCATTGCAAAGAAGTCTGTCAACAACTAAAATCAAGTATAACAGGCCGCTGTAGTTTAAAATCAGATTTTGCCATCGATATCTGCATGACATTAGCACAACTAATCCCGTGCAAATGCATATCACGCATAAGCATGTCAAGCTAATGCTGGACTCTTGTATTTTGGAGCACATGTGTGACATACACAGCGACGTAGCTGCAGGCTAAGTTAGAGCTTTTCAGTTAGCTACGCGGGCTGCTCTCCAGCTACAGGAACGTCATAACACATGGCGCAAAAACAACGTTTTTTTACCTCTTGCTCGAAATAAACGGTGCCGGTCACTTCCCCGGTGCCTTTAAGCACGCAAACGGCTTTCTTCACCATGCTGCCTTTGAATTATGCAAACTGTAAAATTGTGGCTGAGAGTGAAAGAAACGGATAGTGTTTGATAAGAAATGGGAGGCGCGTCAGCCAAACTGACAAATCAGGAGACAGAAGCGACTGGTCGACGCTGTCTTGCGTCACATGGAAGTGACGTCCTTATGTCCTTATCTTACTCTGGGTTTACTTTTTTATTTTTATTAAAGAAATTAAATACATTTGAGGTCAAATGTTTACATACAACTTGTAGAATCTGCAAAATGGTAATTACAAAATGCATGTTATTTTTTTAGTACTGACCTGAATAAGGTATTTCACATAAAAGATGTTTAAATATAGTCCACAGGAGTAAATAATAGTTGGATTTATAAAAAGTACCCCTTTCAAAAGTTTGCCTGGCCTGAAAAAAAAAAAACTGCCTGCTATTCTTCAGAAAATAAATTTTTCAGGTCTCACGAATTCTTTGGTTTTTCAGCATTTTTTTCAGCAGTATTTGAAACCTTTCCAGCAATGACTTTGACATCCGTCTGTTTACACTGAAGACAACTGAGGAACTCGTATGCAACTATTACAAAAGATTCAAATGCTCACTGGTGCTTCAGAAGGAAAAACAATGCAGTAAAAGCCAGGGGTGTAAACTTTTGAACAAAATGAAGATTTTTGCAAATTTTGCAAGGTGTGCTAACTTTTGACCTCAACTGTAACTCACGTCATTTAAATTGTCTAAGAATAAAAATATTTTAAACTATCCATTTCATATATCTTTATATATTATGTATTTTTCAAAAATATATTTACTATACATTACATATACAGTATAGTAAAAGCAAATACTTAAAAATATTTAAAGAATGTTTGTGTACTGTAAATTATTATTCTCATATATCAACCACCTACAATTTCTAATATGTATTATGCTTATATATATGAGATACTGCAATTGATAATTCAAAGCACATGGTTGTCACTTTGACCTTGACATATGGTCATATGCTGTCCTCTAATTCCAGTATAGAAGTCCTATTCAAGCCATAACAAATGGTTTGGAAGTGGAGTCACAAGATAAATACAACAATATGGTTGTATATGCCATAAGGCCCAGTAAACAGTAATCCGTTTATTTTAGTTTGAAGATATGATAACCTTACTACTAGTTGGCACAAACACTTGTAAATCACTAGGGTAAATGATAAAAAAAGTCTGAAACAACTTGCATACAAGTCAGTTCATTCATTTGGTATGAAAATATTTTATTAAAACCAAATTCCTATGCTGAAATATTTGGAGTTCCTATCTCCAAAAACTTAAAAATTATAAAAACATCTTGTGTTTTTTTTTTTTTTTTTTTTTTTTTGTATGTTGTAAACATTAAGTTAAAAACATTACAGCAAAAGGGTCTTAATATCATATTTTAGTCAATGTTTCCATACTGGAACTCAACAGGGATATCATTGTAAAACAAAAAACAAAAAAACAAAAACGGCCAGTCAAAATCTACAAACATTATTCGAGTAATGTTAGCATATTTACAGCAGAATCATTAATTGTTTCTTTTCCTTATCTTCAGTTTTAATACAACATTCAAGCTTCATTGAGGTGGGACAATAAATTCACAAGGCAACGCTCCACGTTTGCCAAAAGATGCTTTATAAAGTCTGAAAAACTCGGTTTGGGATGAAGAACCAAGCATTGTATGCATAAAGCATCCCACAACAGTTGGACTTTGCTTTCTAGCCAGCAGTATTTAAGATTAGCACTGACATGTGAGAAGCTCATATGGTCTTGACATATAAAGAGGCCTCTATGACTCTTCCGTATGCGTTTGTTCGGCAGATTTGCTCTCTGCTATAGGTTCTGAGGCTTTTGAGTCTGCGATGGAAGATGCAGGAACATCTGGCTTGGCTTCGGGAAGTTCTTTAGTAGCGTTTGCACTGGGCTCGTTGGTATTTGCTGCAAGTCTCTCATTGGGTTCCTCGCTGGTGAGACCTAGTCGATCGAGTCTATCATCTCGGTCCCAGCGTGTGCTCCTCTCTCTGCTCCCTGCAGAGCGCCTCGTCCGTTCTTCACCGTCCCGTCCTCGATCTCTATCTCTATCCCGATCTCTATCTCGATCCCTCTCTCCATCTGGACTTCTCCAGTCCCTGCGTTCTCTCTCTCTATCCCACCCGCCTTTTTCCGGCTCCTCATGCCAGCCTCCAAACCGCTCACGACCGTCCGGCCTCTCGCCACCACGACCCTCGCCGAAAGGACGACGCCCTCCGTACCAGTCCTGCTCTCGATCTCTGCCCCTTCCTAAACCGGGGCGCTCGCCTCTGAATGGTCTTGCCTCGTGATCATTCGGCCCCTCTGGTCTGGGTCCGCCTGGTCTCATGAATGGAGGACCTGGAGGGGGGAAGGGGCCTCTGATGCCATGAGGAGGGGGCGGCATGCCAAAGCCCCCAGGTGGCGGCTCGCGGTGCATCATCTGAGGTGGACCCCTGGGTGGCATCATCTGTGGTGGGATGGGTGGCATGCCAGGCCGAGGAGGTGGAAGGGGGAAACGCTGCATGTGTGGGAGCGGCATTCCCCGGGGCCGCTGGAGAGGCATCATACCCGGCCTTGAACCCAGAAGACCTGGTGGAGACTGCATGCCCATCCCTGGTGGACCTCCAGGAGGCACCTGGTTTCCTGCAGAGTTAATAAAATAATAATGAAATGACTTCACAAAGACACATCAATCTAGGGCTGCCCCCTAAGAGTCGACTAACCGTTAGTCAAAAAGAAGAGGCTTGGTCAACCAAAATTTTATTAGTCACAGAAAAAAAACATTTCCACAGGAAGTGGCGAAGAGTTAACGGCTGGTTAATAACGGTGTGGTAATATAGTACATCGGACAGGATATCCAAACGCTCACCTATCATTCATAGACCTTACATTTGACTTTTCATCTGAAATATGTATGTAGTAGCAACTTGGCAGCTCAATCTGATGTTAACCTAGAAAACTGTTCAAGTATCTGTGAGGAGTACGGATGCTGAACAGTAGCATGCTTACTGCATAACATATGGAGGCACTAGTGCATTCACTTGCTCTTAAAATACTCAGATAAAAGTAATACATCTTACGAATCTGTACAGATTCTACGTTTATTTGTGTGAACAATAACAACGAAACGTTGCACTTTTGTAAAATAAAGCAAAAAGATGTGCTTTCTGCCATCAACTTGAGTGCGGAACTTTGAAACTCCTTATTAACATGAAAAATATATCTACAGGGAGAGTAAAATGTCTACTTTTAAATGAACCAATTCAATAGAAAAATATTGGGATTATGTAATCCGTATGAAACATGCATACAGACGCATCCACTACTACGGAGATGATGAATCGGTGATGCCGACTTCACCTTTTAAGCTGAAAATAAAGAAAGCACTACTTTATCAATAAATTATTAAAACGTTAATGCAGTCTCCTTGCTGTTTTTTATAATAATCATCATTATTATATCTGCCGGTGTGTTGTGGCAAGCTTTTTTTGTGCGTTTGAGTGCTTATTAGGCTATGTAGGCAATTAAATTCTCATTATTATGATTTCTATTGTTTATTAATAAACGTGCGACTAGTAGTCGATTTGAGTGCTTAAAATGAATGACTGCTAGTCGACCAGAAAAATCTTTAGTCGAGTACAGCCCTACAACACTCATAAAAAAAAACATTTATATAAAAGTATTAAAAAGCACATCCGAAATGTTTCTTGAGCACCAAATTAGTATGTAAAATGATTTCTGGAGGATCACGTGACGCTAAAGACTGGAGTAATGGCTTTTGAAAATTCAGGTTTGCTGTCACAGGAATAAAATTAGTTTTAATCTAGATTAAAATAATACTTCATAATATTTTGGTTGATTAATAGATCTATTCATAGACACCAACACCCACCTGAGTTGAATCCCTCTGTTCCATCACTGTTGATTCTTGGGCCCATACCCGCTGGATCATTCGACAGATCTTCAACTGAGCTGCCAACTACAGGGAAAAAAAGTCAGGTCAGTGTTGCTGTCAAGATGGGGAATTTATAGAAACTAAACACTGGCTTTCTGGTCAAGCCTATAAAAATAAAATTAGGTAGGGTGTATACAATAAAGCCTGCCCACCTGGAGGCATGCCGATCCCCGCTGTAGGTGGAGGAGGCCCAGTGGCACCCAAAGGAGGTATGGCACCCGGGGGAAGAAATCCTGAAACAAAGAATATGTTAGTAACTGGTGCAATACTTCTCCAAAAACAAAATATCAATCCTGACAACACACTTAAAGGAATAGTTCCCACAAAAAATGTAAATTCTTTCATTAATTACTGACCTACATGACGTTCCAAACCTGTAAGACCTTTGTTTATCTTCGGAACATAAACTATCTTCGGCTCTTTCTGAGCCTCCATTGGTGACACGGAGGAGAAAATTGTTGAATAAAGTTATTTTTGTTTTCCTTGTGCACAAAAAGTATTCTTGTAGCTTTGTAAAATTAAGGTTGAACCACTGATGTCACACTTCAACTATTTTAACGTTGTCCTTACCACGTTTCTGGGCCTGGGAACATTTTAGTTACATTGCTGTCTATGCAGGGACAAATCAAAAACATCTTAATTGTGTTCCGAGGATGAACAAAGGTCTTATAGGTTGGGAATGACATGAGGGTGAGAAATTAATGACAGTATTTTCATTTTTGGCTGAACTATCCCTTTAATAACATTGTGGTCACTAGTTTTGCTGTACCTGGTGGCATCTGCATGGGGTTAAAACCTGGCCGTATAAAAGGACCTGGGGGTGGGGGAACCCCAGGTGGGAATGAGGGGGGTGGGATGTTCATGGGTCCTGGAAATCCTGGAGGTGGGACACCGACTGCTCCCATTGGCTGGACAGGAGGAACCTGAAGAACAACAAAAATAGGAAAAATTTATAAATTGGACCAAACCCAAAAACTTTAGGAAGAGGAACCAGGGCATTATGAGTTACCTGCATAGGTACTACAGCTGGACTCTCCTCCATTTTTCCCACCTCAAGCCTTCCATTCTGAGACTCCTCAGCTTTCTCCAGCTCAATCTGAGAGCTTCTCCATTCTGGACATGGACATGCAAATAATATATTACTATGTGTCCTCAATGCCTAGACAAATTACTAAAGGGATAGTTCACTCAAAAATTAAAATTCTGGCATTAATTACACACCCTCATGCTGTTCCAAACCCGTATGAATGAATGTTGACCCTGCATAGACAGCAACACAACTGACACATTCAAGGCCCAGAAAGGTAGTAAGGAGATCGATAAAATAGTCCATGTGGTTTAACTAACATTATAAAGCCACCTTTCTGGGCCTTAAACGTGATTGTTGTTGCATTACCGCCTACGCAGAGCCAGAAAGCTCTCGGATTTCATTAAAAATATTTTAATTTGTCTTCTGAAGATGAATGAATTTCTTACAGATTTGGAAGGACATGACAGTGAGTAATTAATGACATAACTTTCATTTTTGGGTGAACTAACATTTAACAAGTGGTTGCAGCAGTTACCTGGTGCAAGAGTCTCAGGGTCCAGCATCCCTCCTTCTCTAAACACATCCAGATCCTCCATCTTTACTTTGGACCATGGTACGTAAGTTACACCCAACTCCACATCCCAATACTGCTTGAACTCAGCCTTAATGCCCTTATTCAGAGCCCAGGCAATCTGGAGAAATACAGTTTCAAGTTTAAAAGTTTTCTTTGGTTTGATTTTGATCAATCTGTGCTAAAAGTATCATCTGATACCTTAATGGCTTTCTGGTTGACTTTGTATGGACCTCTGCTTAGTTTCTGCAAGGCTCGATAGGCATCCTGACGATGAATCATGACAATGTAGGCACAACCACGAGGAGGAATCATCTGTCAAAATCAGACAAGACAAAATGAGACTTTAGCACAGAAATCCAACATGTTATGTAACTCTAATTCTCAAGAACATACATTAATTGAATCTATCTGCCCGAACTCCTCAAGTAAACACGCCACATCCTGCTGCTGTGTCCTTTTATCCAGCTGCCCCACCCATAGAGTAGTACTGCACACTGAAAGAGAGAGATACAGAATCTCACACTGGCATCAAGAAGGTGGTTTATTACTGTTATGCATACTTTATAGTGGGCGAGTGGTGACTGGTGGTTATAGTAGTGAAGTAGTTAAAAGTGGCCTTGCTTACCACTGAGAGTGTTATTCTTTACAGGAGGAAGGCCTTTCTGTCTTCGTTCTCGTTCTTTTTCTCTATCTCTTCTTTCCTGAGACCGCGAGCGAGGTGACTGACGCCGTCGTTCTCGAGAACGAGAGCGTGACCGTCGATGCCGCATTCGCCTGGTACGGGAATTGGATCGCGACCTTCTTCTTTTAGGAGATCTGAAACAAAAACAACATTTAACCTTGGCATGAGAACTAAAAATGTTGTTCATTAGTACAGTGATTTGTTGTACGCACCTTGACCCTGAACGTGACCTCGACCTCTTGCCATCGGGGTAAGGCCTGGTGGATGCATCTGAATTCATAATTTCCTGTGTTACAAGTAATCAGAGATTAGTATTAAATTCTAAGCCTAAAAATCAAGAATCAGTTCATTGTTCATTTTCAAAATAATTTTACCGGATGCTGATGTCCAGCCATGTGTTGATTGAAGGTGTCATTCTGAGGGGGGAAAGCTGCGTGTGGCTGTCCCATCTGAGGCATCATGTCTGGATAGGGCTGAGAGGTCATAAGACCAAAGCCTTGGACCTGTCCATTCGAAGGTAGAACAACCTGAGCATAGAACAATTAAAAACATGATTGTCAGTTTATTAAATTATAGAAAAATGTCTTAAAAATGAGATTTCAGCCCAACATTATCCATATAAGAAGTTTGTAGTAATCTACCTGTTGCCGCTGTGATACGGCCATCATATGCTGTTGAAAGTGCTGCAGCTGATTGGCTGGAGGAAATCCTGGGACGGTCTGCTCAGGAAATCCCCTGCAGAGACACAGAGGAAATAACAAATTGAAACTTCTACAGAAATTTAACAGGTAATGTGCCTCAAAATCAGCATTCAAAATAGAGCAAAGGAGATGCTACTTACATGGGAGGTTGGACAGATGGCGTTTCATCCTTCTTAGCTTCCTCACCTGCTTCTGGCTCATCGTCATAGTCAAAGCGGTCCAAAAGGGTCTAAAAAATGAAGAGGAAAGAGAACGTCTGTGACTTTAGGACAAGTAGGGATGCATAAACCTACACATTTCCAAAATAAATTAGTTGCTTTGTATGTATCTGACATTGTCAGTGTTTGGGGAAAAACTCTTATGTAATAAATACTTATTTAGATTTCATTAAAAATTATCAATGTATTCCTATGATGGCAAAGCAAAATTTTTGGCAGCCATTACTTCAGTGTCAAATGATCCTTCAGAAATCATTCTAATACGTTGATTTGGTGCTCAAAAAACATTACTAATGTTGAAAACATTTTTGTGGAATCAGTGATATATATTTTCTCATGATTGTTTGAAAAATACAAATGTATATTTAAAACAGATTTTCTTTTGTAATTTGTCATTAGAAATATATAAAAACTATTAACTTTTACTATGAAACTATTAAAAATTCCTAACTTTTAAACGGTTATATCTCACCATTTTAGATCAACTGTACAGTCTGCTTTTAAAATGGCCAAGAGCAGGATCAAACAACTATTATTTTTTCTTCACCTTGTCGAATGTGGCTTTCTTTTCCACAGGCTGTGGCGCGTGATGGATGTGCTGATGTGTGAGGGTGGAGGTGGCAGTCATAGCCTGGGCCTGTAGGTGGAGGTGACTTCTGTTATTGTCCACAGCTGGAGACTGAGGTTTCCCTGGCGGCTGAAAGTTCTGAAGCATCTGCTGAAGCTTTAGAAAACAGTGAACATGAAATTATTTAACGATTTCTTTCTTACTCTTAAAAACACCCCAAGGTGTTCAATGCTTTGTGCTTTATCTGGAAAACCCAATGCATTCAGTCAACTAACCTGCTGTCCTTGAGAAGACTGAAATAGCTGAGCAACAGCCGCAAAGGCATCTGAGTTCTGAAGCTGAGGCACAGCTGCTGCAATAGAGTTTGGCGTTACCACAGGATGAGCCTCCTGCTCCCTCACGGGAGACTGTGGAGATGCTGCAGAAACACATTGATAATGAAGTTATTATAAGGCAGTCAGGAACTCTAAAATTAAATGTTACAAGGTGGAACCTTTTAAAACAAAACAAATGCGCCACAAGGTATGCTTGCAAATCACAGAATCAAAACCTAACCTAAGTAACAAGAACTAATTCATAGAACTAAAACATGACAACTCTAACACTGTTTTGATACTGAGGCATTTTGCCATTAATTACTCACCCTCATGTCTTTCCAAACCCATAAGACCTTTGTTCATCTTCTGATCAAAAATATTGATATTTTTGAGCTTTCGGACCCTGTATAGACATCAAAGCAACTACCACATTCAACGCCTTTTCGTGCCTTCATAAGATCAACCTTCATAACACAAAGACTATTTTAACAATGTCCTTACTACCTTTCTGTAGGAATGGATACCGAAACCCGGTATTAAAGGTGCAATAGGAGATCTTGGGAAATGCTAACTTACAAAAAAATACAAAAGCAATGCATCCAACTCGGGTCACAAACAGAAAGGAAATAAATAAAATACAGAGAGACAGATGTCGTCATCTCCTTCACCTTTCCAGAATGTACACGCGTTATGCACAGTTGTCAGTCTGCCACGAAACTACCGTAAATGCTCTAGTGGCCGTTACAACATCATGTCATTAAAGATCTGACATTAACGGTTCTGCTATATGTACTGGAGAAATTAAGGAAATACACATACATTATTGCTATATATACATTATCTTGTAAATTCTATCTCCCAGAGTCACCAGCCGTTTTCATATGCAGTAATATTACGACATTTGTCTATGATGCATTTTTTTGCTATTCGCAATTCAGAAGACGTTAGAAATAGAGTTGCGATATTCCAGGCTGATATGGATAGGATCTATAACCTTATTCTGACGTAATAATCAGGGAACTTTGCTGACCAGCACTAAGCCACTAAGGTAATAGTAAAATAGCTGGGGACTATATTCAGACTCTGCATAATATCATTGCGCCTGCTGCACCCATGGTACGGCAGCAAAGTTCCTTGATTATTACGCCGGAATAAGAGTATAGTTCCTATACATATCAGCTTGGAAAATCGCAAATCATTTTCTGTCAGTCTTAGTACACAACGTAACTACAGAAGAGTCAAGTTTTAAATAGAAAAAAATATCTAAAATATTCAGTGATTTTTGAATGAGATGCTAATGGTCTAATCAGATTCAATGATTCATGCTAAGCTATGCTAAAAGTGCTACCGGCAGACACGGAGATTGGCTGAATGGATTCTAAAACAGTAAAACACATCTGTTTAACTCTAGGAGAGTTGAAAATGTTCCTTTAACTGTGACAGAGGAAAGAACTAAACAATCAAACATCTGCTTACACTTTAGGCCTGTGGCTATAATATTAAGCCAATTTTAATTTTGATGTTGGTTTCCAAATGATCATAAAAAACTGAGAAAAACTGTTCTTTTAACTTCTTTACCTTCACAGCGGCGCAAATTAGTTCCTCCCTAAAACCCAAACTTAACATCAGAATCAGCACAATCAGTGCCTGTTTAAAAATGCAGTCTTTGCTGTTGCTAAATTGTGTGACATATTTGATAAAACGTTGAATCACAATAATCCACACAAAAAAAGATGCTGTTCCCCAGGCTGAATTGTGTGAGCGGCGCAGCTGCGTGCTCCAAAACGGACAAGCAAATTATACTTTGGGCTTTGAGTGTGCATCCAAACTGTTGCATCCAAATAGTTGGGCCATATGCATAGTTTCATTCTGTGCCATCCGCTATCTCCAGTGAGTGGTAAATGTGCATGCATGAATGCAAGTTAAAGTATCTTTCTTTACCCGTCATATTGCGATAATGTGATAGTTGTCATCAGTTCATGTTGTAGTTCAGTTCATATAGAATGTGGAGAAGCGACACGTGTGTAATTCACATGTGTATGTTTAACGACATTTTATCACATAGTAATTGTAATTAACGCATACAGATGTTACTGAGGTGAATGCTTGTTTACTACAGATGAATTCTGATATTGTATTTGTTTTGTTTTTTCAGTTTAAAACACACTTTACCACCTCTGTTATCCTAATGACTGTGCAGTGCTGGATAATAGAATGTTTACATTTTCTTTACTTAATCAAAAAACAGCTACAAAAAACGAGCAAAGAACATTTACATTGTCAAAGAACATCATCACTGACTAGCCTAGTCTAGTGTGAGTTTATGCACTATATAAAAAAAAAAAAGGTATAATCAGTGACGCTATCTCCACTGTATCATTAATAAATCTCTTACCCCTTATTTTCACTGCACACGTCTGCGGCGCGTTACGGCTCCGACGTGGCCACTCTAGTCAATGCTTGTCTTTATATCAGCTGCCTCGTGGCGTTTCTGAAGCATCCTAGAAGCAGCTCTCTGCGCTGCATTGCTAAATTTATGCGCTAAGCCTCTTTTTGATGGATATTAATAATAATAATAGTCTTCCTACCGTCAAAGACATCAGCAACAGGCAATATCTCTGATTGTTGATACTTGATACTATCGTCTATCGGCAAAAACCTAATCCAAACGATCAAACACACACAAATATGTCAAAGTGGCTGACTTGAAGAGTATTCACTAAAACCATGTTTAGGTCATGGACGTTTCAGAAAATCTGATGTGTCAACACAATCTCATGAAAGTGCGTATCGATACTAGGAGTTTGTTTTCTATTTGCCGTTTTATTTATATGCAGAATTGACTTTAGCGTGCATGTGATTTGCAATGGTTAGGATTAGGGGTGTGGAATAGGTAGGTACTATATGCATGCCAAAAATTGCATATATGCACGCCAAACACATGCATATCATATGCATGCCAAAATAACAGCAAAATAATAGCAGTACTGGTAAGAATAGTAATTCCGTTAAAACCTTTAAGATACCCATCCCTACCTTTCTGGGCCTTGAACATGATAGTTGCTGTCTATGGAGGGCCAGAAAGCTCTCAGATTTCATCAAAAATACCTTAATTTGTGTTCCGAATATGAATGAAGATCTTACGAGTTTAGAACGGCACAAGGGTGAGTAATTGCTAAATATTTTTTCATAATTGTTTGATGAATAAATGTTAAAAATAACAGCACATATTAGAAATAGAAATCTTTCTTTACTGTTACTTTTGATCCATTTATAGTTTCATTGCCGTATTATAATAATTTCTCTGAAAACAAATCTTACTGACCGCCAGACATTTGCTACTGCTTATACTTGCGACGAGAAAGACAAGTTTGTATCACAAAACACATCTCATAACAGATAAGCACATTAAAGTGAGATATTCACAATGTTACACATCAGTGTCTTACCACCATCAGGACTGTTGTCCAAGCCTGTTGAGCTGCTGGACCCAGCAGCCATGTCCAATAGAGGCTGGATTACCTCAATCTTAAATACTCCATTCTTCTGCCACAGGTTCAGCACTCTCACTATCTTACTCTGATGAAGAAAGACAAACATTACAAAGTGAACATTCAAATCATTTAAACCATACATCAAGGGTACTGAATAAAAAGCTGTTTAAAAGATAAGTTCATTTCCAAAATAATAATTTCCTGATAATTTACCCACATGTGACCCAAGATGTTCATGTCTTTCTTTCTTCAGTTGCAAAGAAATTAAGTTGAAATGTATCATGTTGAAAAGGTCCCACATGATGTAGGCGGAAGTACCGAACCAGTGTTTAGAAAGCGAACGTGCAAAAAAAGTCAAACAAAAAAAGGTAAAACAACATTTTGAATTTGGAGGAGAAAATGAGGTGGAGTTTTTCACCCTACCCTACCTTTCTGAACCAAAGTACACAGGCGAAGGACTAAATGCGGGTGACCTTTCCAACATGATTATGTAATGCATAAAGTCACAGACGCACATAGAGCTAGTGCAAAAGGAGCATTTGTGGTTAAAAACACAGAAAATGTTCAGAAAATTACAGATATTCACTAGATAAGACCATGTAAGATCATGTAGAGCCCTTAGAAGCTGCACTTAAACTATATTAAGAAAAATCCTGGAATGTTTTCCTCAAAAACCTTAATTTCTCTGCAACTGAAGAGAGACCATGAACATCTTGGATGACTTATTGGTGAGTAAATTATAGGGAATTTTTTATTCTGGAAGTGAGCTTATCTTTTTTAAATAAATAAACATGCTTATCACTGGATAAATATTCTCACCCGATCTTCTGTGGGACACAAGCATAGATTCTCAAAAGTTCCTGTGATGTTTTTGGTGAACCTAGGTCCAAACACATCTTTATCTGCTCCAAACTGATGCCGTGACTGCCTCACGATGGAATCCACCACATAGAGTCCTGGAACTTTATACTCAGGTTTGCACTGTGCACAAAACAGCATTCAGTAAATGAACACAACCAACAATCAGCCATCTCAAATTTAGTCCAGATGGGCACCTACCTTCTTTATGAACTTTTCTACAATTTGGACAACATGCTTGTATAACTGGAAGACAAAAATTAGAAAGGTTAAAAAGAATATTTTCAAATGTGCCAAAGCTAAAAAATCTAAAGTACCCACGTAAACACACACCTGTTTTAGTTTAACCCAACAGCATTGTGTGTCAATTGTGATGGGTGTGATGACTGCACTGCAACCTCAAATTACCTTACTTAAAAAAAAAAAACTTACTTTAATGGCTTTTATGGCAGATTTTGTGATGGAGATCATCTTGGCCCTTGAGATAGGAGGCTTGGTGTCCATCAAGGAGAACAACTGCAATGGAGACAAAGTTATATTAGGGCATATAATGCTAAAGAGGGTTAAGGCGAAATAAGGAAATAACATTGAAAGTAAGGCTGTGCCGATAATCGGATGCGATATTATGCGCATCTCGTCAGTAATGCCGGTTCTGTGATTAGTCGTAAATCTCATTCACGTGTTCATTCATGCAGCCGCGTTTACTACACAGAGCCGTAGTTCACTGATAAGCTACGCAGTTTCGCGTGCATAATCGATATATATCGCCTGCGATAATGAAGGCGATATTTGCGTAGCTTGTCAGTGAACTACGGCTCCGTGTAATAAACGCGGCTGCATGAATAAACACGTGAATGAGATTTACGACTAATCACAGAACCGGCATTACTACCGAGATACGCATGAAAATTCGCGTCCAAATATCGGACAGCCCTAACTGAAAGCTTCTGGCAATGCTTTTTTGAGTGGAAGCAACCTTCCCTAAACTTGAGAAGTACAATGATATTGCAAAATTTTTGAATACGTGGTACACCACCATAGTTTATGGACACATAGTATACTTTACATGTAAATCCTATGATATCACAAAGCTCGTACCAACTCATCCCGCTAACGTTTTTGTAAGGAATATGTTTCGAAAAGTAGCTTATAAACACCAGATTTTAAAATCAAATGTTAAAAATAAAACAGATTTTACTTCTTGTCAAGCAAAGCATTGTCATTATGGATTAACAAAACGCCTTTATAATTTAAGATACCATTTACAAATACAGATGCACCAGAACATGGTTTTCATATATCTTGCTATATTGAACTTCTTGTGGAAAAAGGGAGGTGATTTAAAGATTTAAAAAACCTCCATGTATTTCATCTTAATATGCAGAGACATCTATAAGTCAATCATACTCTAACTAAGCTAGTAAGTAAAAAAAATCTCCAGTCTAAGAATCAAACAAACAAATAACACCAAACAAACTCTTTAGCACCCACCCACTTAAGATAAAGCACTGTGAATGATGTAATAGTCAGACTGCCTACACGCAAGCTTTCAAGCTACTTTAATATCTGTACGTCTGCATATTTCACAAAAACTACATTTATTGTTTCTAGATACTACATTCAAAATACTTCCCTCCTAAACAGTATGCCAAAAAACAGTACTCCAAAAGAGTAGTACGTAAATACGTTGAATCTACTATTCAATCAACCTAGTTGTTTTAACAAAAACTTTTTAAAAAATCCCTATGGGAAAAACGAATGGAAAAAATACTTCCGGAAACAAGGCAGCTGAACAGAACAAAACTTGCAAATTTAGCTGATTATCGCTGCTGAAAATGGTCAATTATTGTCATGTTTTGGGCTATACTAATCGGTCGGAGTACTACAGACTGCCAAAAGTTATAACAAATCAAGGAGAAGAGTGCAAAAAACTGTCTGAGGAACAAAAGGTGATTGTGGTTGGCCAAAGTGAACCAGGATTTCCAGGGAAAGCATCTTGACAACATTCGTGTTTATTCTTATCATTTTCAGTCAGGTAGATAAAATATTAGGCTAAAGTCTTAATTAACACTGCTTGTACATATCTTTATCACCAATTAACTTTAGTTTATCCAACTATTGCACAACTTTCCTGCTTACTAAGTCCTTCTCTATATGATTTAGCAGCTTTCACACGTTTTTACCAATAACCGTGCAATCCATGCTGTTGTTTACGAGTATCTCCAGTATGGCTGCGCATCGGGGTAACTGACCAAACCGTGATATATGTGCAAACCCTCTTATTTAAGCATACCGACCAGTTCCGACATAGTGACACTCGCTAAACCAATGGTGTAAGTTTGGGGGAAGGACTACCGATTTGGCTGACCAATAACACACGAGGGAGCGTGTACAGGAATTTCAGTTTAGTGAGGTTTGTTGTGCAAAAAATAACTGCAACACTTTGCAAACAAATTACTGCCCATTTCTACATAAACTAAAAACAACTAAAAAAGTCTACTGATAAACATTGAACTACAGTAGGCAGAGGTTAGATGAAAAGAATCCATTTACATGCTTCTTAAAGGCGCAGTAACAAAAACACCCTTTTAAAAAGCCAGAGAAAAGATGGAAAAGTATCATTTGCAACTAATTTTCACTGTTTTCAGGGCAAAAACGTAATGGAAAGTAAGACAAAGCTGATTTTTGTGGAATATATTGCAATAACTGAGTCACAGTTGTGGACATTGAGCCATTTAAGTAGCAGGGGTATATTTGTAGCAAATATCAAAACTTAATTATGCATTCCTAAGAACTTCAGTTGGACAATTTTAAAGGCGATTTTCTCAATATTTTTATTCTTTCTTTGCACCCTCTGATTCCAGATGTTAAAATAGTTGTATCTTAGCCAAATATTGTCCTGTCCTAACAAACCATACATCAATGGAAAGCTTATTTTAAAAAACGGGGGCTTTGCGGTCCAGGGTAACATATAAAGTTCCTGAAAGAATTAACTGTGACAGGTTATAGATATTCCATGACCATGAATGAACCTTTACGATAGAGACTCATAGCAGAAGAGCTAACGTTACACACTGAGCGCGCACACTGTAAACAACACGAGCACTAGTTTGTACGTCATCCAATAACTTTAGCACAGACGTATATTCATATATGTGAGATCAGGCGTAAAAAAAGAAGAAAGCAACATGCAAAGTGACCAATTGCAGACCATGCTGTCTATTATCATTATTAGGCCTGTTACTATGGCGTTTAAAGTATCGCAATACACAGATCTAAGGTTTTACGCTAACATTTACAAAAGGACGGTTTCGTATGATCATCTAGATCCAAGCTGGTAGCATGCAACTGCGCATTTTAAACACTGAGGCCTTCATCTGGCTTGGGCCGTTGCTACACATTGAACGCTTGTGCTCAACAAACCGCCATTTTACAGCCGTTTCAGCCTATTGAACATACACACACCTCATGATTAAAAGCGTTGACGGCATCCATGGTGTCCCGTCTCGGCTTTGCAGTCACTTTCTCCGGTAAAATCAGAAATCTGTGCGGTACTGCCCTCCAACAGGCCGCCCCAACATGTCCGCCCCTGGCAGCAGACAGACAGCTCGGACTCGGAGTCGGCGCGGTGCTCGCAATGCAGGATGGGATTGAGAGACTGTTGTTGTGATGAACGGCCACTAGATAGCGCTGAGAGAACGCACGAAAGGAGAAAAACATGTTCTTTTTTAGACGGGTTTGATTTTATATACATACTAAGGCTTTATCATAAATTACAGGCAATAGTTAATATTTGGTTAATAACATACAAAAATGCCTTTAAAACCAAACACTGGAATCGAAACATATGTGACCCGGGACCACAAAACCATTCATGAGGGTCAATAAAAAAAAAAAAAAAAACTTAAATGTATTCATCATCTGAATGCTAAATAAATAAGCTTTTCATTGATGTATAGTTTGTTATGATAGGACAATATTTGGCCGAGATACAACCGAGATACTAACTAAAAATCTGGAATCTGAGGGTGTCCGCTGAAAAAAAAAAACAGCTAAAACCAGCCTAGACTGTTTGGTTGGTCTTAGCTGGTTTAAGATGGAAGTAGCTGGTTTTAGCTGGTCTCCCAGCCTGGTCCGGCTGGTTTTAGGTTTTGGTTTCCCAGTCTGACCAGCTAAGACCAGCCTGGGAAAGTGGCCAAAACCCCTCTAAAACCAGCCTGCTGACCAATTAAAACCGGCCTGGTTGACCAGCCTAGGCTGGTTTTAGCAGTTTTTTTTTTTTTTTTTCGGTCAAACTGAAGTTCTTAGCAATGCATATTAATCAAAAATTAAGTTTTGAAATATTTTGATATATGTATGGTAGAAATATACAATATATCTTTACTTAATATCCTATGATTTTTGGCATAAAAGACCCATACAATGTATTTTTGACTATTGCTACAAATATACCTGTGCTACTTAAGACTGGTTTTGAAAAAAAAAGTTAAATCAATAAATACACATATTTTCAATTTATATTTATATTTTAAATGTACTAGTCCGTATACGTTTTTGTAAGATATTTATGTTTTGTTTTTTTTTTGAAGAAGAAGTCTCTTCTGCTCACCAAGCCTGCATTTATTTGATCCAAAATACAGCAAAAGCAGTAATATTGGGGAATATTTTACTTTTTAAAATAACTGCTTTCTATTTGAATATATTTTAAAATGTAATTCATTCCTGTGATCAAATCTAAATTTTCAGCATTACTCCAGTGTCCACATGATCCTTCAGAAATTATTCTAAAATGCTGATTTACTGTTCAAGAAATATTTTATTATTAATAATAATATTATTATTATCAATATTTAAAACAGTTGAGTACTTTTTTTTCAGGATTCTTTGATGAGTAGAAATATCCAGAGATCAGCATTTATCTGAAATAAAAAGCTTTTGTAACATTATACACTATACCATTCAAAAGCTTGGAGTCATTATACATTTTTTTTTTATTATTATAGAAATTAAAGTGATGACAAAGTAGTTCTTATGAACTTCATATTCATCAAAGAAAACAGGAAAAAAAAAAACCTCTCTCAGCTATTTTATAACATAGTAATAATAATACATTTCTAAAGGATTTCTAAAGGATCACGACTGGAGTAATGATGCTACAAATTCAGCTTTGAAATCACAGGAATAAATGACATTTTAAAATATATTCAAATAGAAAACAGTTATTTTAAATAGTAAAAATATTTCAAAATGTTAGTTTTTTGCTGTCCTTTGGATCGAATACATGCAGACTTGGTGAGCAGAAGAGACTTCTTTAAAAACATTTAAAATCTTACTGTCCAAAGATTTGTGACTAGTAGTGTCATTTTAAACTTCAACATATTTCCACCAAATGAGAACCACCGTATAGATTAAACGTAGACATCAATAATTTCGTATGTAAATAGGATGCATTAATCATAAATATCTTTTTAAAGCATCTTTTAAAAAAATTTATTATACAGAGGATATATTAAAGAAGAAAATTTGCAAATGTTTTGTGCACTCCAAACATTATGGTCATTAAAAATGATGCGCTCTTTGATTATAAACCATGAAAATATGGTCTGACAACACAACATATGGTTTATCAAATCTATTAGGCTTAAATTCTGTTCATTATTATTCCAAATGCTGGAGACTGTCTGATGTTCACCCACCACCCCTTGACAGTTTGGATAAAACTGATGATTCAGTCCCTCTTTCATGAGCAACTGCATTCACTTAAAACTTGCTGTAGGTCTGTAATAGGAAACAGCTGATGTTCAGCATGTTTGTGAGATAAAGATCCTTTCAAATTAAAAAAGACAAAAAAGTTTAAGAAGCTTTGAAAACATTAATGACAAAGCATTACGTCTGCTTAGAGGCATTCCCTGACCCTTTGGTCCTTGGATTAAAAGTGTTTCACTAAAGTCCTTTGTTTACACAAATTCACTCCAGAAATGAAGCAAATACACACTAATATTCTTTTTGTTAGGATTTATAATGAAAGAACAGCATTTATTTGAACTAGAAATATTTGTAATATTAAAAGTCTTTCATGTAAATCTTACTGATTTCCAAACTTTTGAACAATATAGTAACTCCAACAGAGGGCATCATTTAGTTAAAGACAACTCATTGATATGAAATATGGTCAAAATCTTGTCCAAATGCAGTTTGTCATTCATAAAATTCTGGGAAAACTCTGCAAAACATTTCTAAATATAATGGTAAATGATTTATTTATATGATTTGTCAAGATTTCACAAACACTCAAACTTTTTCCAATAAGCTCAGTGTCAGTGATTGATGAGCATATTTGTAAATTATGAATGGATTATGAAGCTCCTCCCTTCATTTATGTATTAACAACCCTTATTAATGTTTATATACATAGTTTTAATATTTGATGGACATGCTGTGGTCCGTTAAAAACAAATGGCTTCGATCCAAGAGTGAAATCATGTGCTAAAACAGATTATGTAACCCTGCCTCTAACTGCTTGGACTGCTCACTGTCATTGTCTTAATGTAGCAAGAAAGAAAACAGTGAGATCCAGAGAAAGTGTCCAGCTGTACTATGGTGACCAGCGAATGCAGAGATATTGTGTAAGACTGTGTAATTTAAACCATGATGCTTGGCATCACACTCCTGGCATTGTGTTTTGCTCCAAACGTTTTAAAGATGACATTAAATCTGATTGGGAGAGGGGAAAAGGGGTTTTGAAACCAAAATGCACTCAGTGTGAGTGGAAACGACCCTTGAGGGAGAAAACATTGCTCAATATGAATCTCCATGTTGCCATGGTATATCTGAATAAGCTTGCAATCTTGTTGCACTACCTTGATTCGGTTTATATAATATCCCTTCAAATCTCAAATTGTGTTGACAGCTCGGGGAACGGGTGCAAACACAATTTCCAAATAGGGATGAGAAAAGGCTGCTATAAAACAGCCTTGCAATAGTCTACATATCTCTGTGACCTAGTCTTAGATGTATTTTGCCATTGCTTTCTGGGGGATTTTTTCATTTTCTTGAGATTTGTGGGCTCTGTGTTTACCTATCCTTCAGAAATAGAGTTCATGACCTTCATAAAATAGTCTAGACCAAAATGAATAGGGCTATACTTCACTAGAGCTTAACCCTGCAAAGCCCGAAATAATACTCTGAAAAATCTTCATTTTTTAAATGGAACAGTATATTGAACCTTTAGACAAAATGTATATAGAAAAAACTGCATGTGTGTTTTCGATGGGTAACTTATTTAGACCCCCAAATTGGGGGAAAAAAGCAATTTGTTGGTGATGCTGATATTTACAGTTGAGGGCAAAAGTTTACATACACCTTGCAGAATCTGCAAAATGTTAATTATTTTACCAAAATAACAAGGATCATAGAAAATGCATATTATTTTTTATTTAGTACTGACCTGAATAATATAAAATAATCCATTCAAAAGTTTACATACGCTTGATTCATAATACTGTGTTGTTAGAATGATCCACAGCTGTTTTTTTTTTTTTTTTGCTTTTTTTGTGATAGTTGTTCATGAGTCCCTTGTTTGTCCTGAACAGGTAAACTGGTGACTGTACATTAGAAAAATCCTTCAGGTCGCACAAATTCTTTGTTTTTTAGCATTGTTGTGTATTTGTACGGAAGTATGGAAGACAAGAAGAGGATTGTGAATGGCCTTAGAAGTTGTATATTCAATAGGAGCAGCAGGCTTTATAGGATTAAATGTATTTGATTGTGAATTACAATATACCGGTACTTAAAAAAAAAAAGAGAGAGAGAAAAAAAAATATCTTTTAAACAGTAACATTGTGGGGTTATCTATATAATACACATTCTGAAACAACCAGGTCTCACTTTTACACTTATTACACTAATGTTTCTCAGGTTGGCTTTATTATATTTCTGTATAGGCACATAATTCAGAATTTAAGCATTTGCACCATTATTATTGCCACGAAAAAATACACGTTGTTGAATACAAGGGGTATGCTGTCACAATAAAACCTCCCACTGAACTTTTTTTCTTAAATTTTTCCTTACATTTTTCAGGAAATCCACACCTAAAGTAGTTCCAGGCAAGTTTTTTCCGCATTACATTTCCATATCACTTCGCCAAATTATGTTAGATATTAAAAAGATCCTTAAAAGCACAGCAAAAGAACCACAACTCACTAGGACACTGACCAAGCCACTGAATATAACAAATAACTATTCTCCACGTTTTCCCAACAAAATTACCTTTTATTATCGACGGAAAGCACTTTGTTTCTCTCGCACAGGCATACAGTACAGACACACACTCGTAAACACACGGAAACAGACGCGGACAGAAACTTGTCAGCACTGCCCGCGACTTTATCAACAAAATAGTTTCGCAAGTAAAAATCTACATTATATGGTAAGTTGGTAACGTTGCTGTTTTTAACGCGGTCAAACTTTAAGTTTCGCTATTAGTAGAGATACTTCTGCCGAACACGACTGAGAGACTTAGAGACTTACAGACTCAGGTAATTTAAACGCACGCTCTCTCTCTCTCTCTCTCTCTCTCTCTCTCTCTCTCTCTCTCTCTCTCTCTCTCTCTCTCTCTCTAAAGCATCGGTTACTAACGTTATTTCTAAAATGAATTAGCTCTGGAGGCTTAAGTTGAAGTAAGAAACTAGTCCTTCACACAGCAGCGTTTTAAGGACAAAAACTTGACACATGTCCTGAAATACAACAACAGAACAATTTCTTTGTGTATTAGTATTAGTATAAGCAGAATAATTGACGACAGACAATTGAATTACTGCAAAAATACTGCACACCCTAGGTGTAGCCTACTCTCCACCTTAGGTGTGCACAGACATTGCCCCAACCTGACATATTATGCTTTCTTTTGGCATTTTTGATGACAGAGACTGTACAAAAAGGATGATCCTAAATTATGAGCTAGCCGCAACCATGAGCAACATGTGCCCACGCATGTGCAACTGCTGGGCCACTTCTCTGACAAGCTAAAGTTATTTTTATTATTATTCATTTTGTCATCCTTTCATTCTTCAATTTTGATTCATACTTAGTCCTGCGGGCCAAATATTTCTATCCATCAAAGTATCAGTCCTGTCTCCACCTGTACAGCTTTCTCTTAAAGCAAGCATGTAATGTGCAGGTAACGTGTAAGCGTGTATATGTATCTTGATGCCAGCATGCATTGACATTAGATGGGTATATCTGAGTATGCCAGAGGCCATAAAACCTCAGGGCTTAAGTGTGATGCCTAAAGACAAATGACAATCAAGAAAACAACCGCTGGGAAACTGAACCTGTGTGTCTGACACACATATCAAGTGAGAAAAGAAATAAAATTGTGACTAAATTGTAGATCACATTACAGTACACAAACTATCCTATCAGTGAACTATTAATGTACACAAACTATTAATGAATTGACAATCTATACTTAATGTTGCCTGATATATTCCAGCAAAATACAGTCAAACCAATAACGATTCAGATACCAGATATAATTTTTTAGATTTTTTTACTAGTGGGTGAAGGACACTATAGTTCATTTATGTAAGTGAGGATAGCAAAATAAAGTACTGTGACATATTATATCCAAAAATTCTTCATATAGCGGACTACCAGTAAAATTTATAAAAATTTGGGACCAAATATTTGATTTAACACTTTGACCTGACCATGTTTTATAACTATACATACCTTTCTATCAACGTTATCTGACATTATCAAGATGAATTTGTTCTGACACTGTTTAACTCTTGAGTTCATATTTTATTACCATTTTCTAAACTATAGTGAATAAACTGTGATAATGTGAGAATTTTTTTGCAAAATTGCATAGATACATAAGACTTCTGTTATTCATTTATTTGATTGTTTGACACATACACTTTACAAAATTAGCGGTAGTATACATTTGTATCTGTGGTCAAAACTGGGTCAAAAGTGGTTAAAAATGACCTGCAATGATCAAAAAGTTTGCACTGAGTGCACCTTAAACCATATGCAGTGTCTGCCTGTTAATTATTGATTTGAATGTTAATAATTTAGGTGGACTTTGTAAAGCAGAATTTGAACTTAAGGGTTCAGATGAATAGAGCTCTGAGCAAGTGCTGGTCTTTCACTCATGCGTGAACAAGGTAAGAGTCTCATCAGTTAGTAACAATTTAGTTAGTGTTAGTTTTATACATGAATGATTTCAGTGTTCAAAAACTTTTGTGAGTGCCAGAAAAAAACACATTGCTCAGTGGCTGCTCTTCTGCTCAAGATCAGATTCTCATATATCTCTCATTTTAGTATCAACATCAATTCAACATTAGAAACATAAAATATCTCTTTATTGTCTTGCTTTCTAGACTCTATTATAAAAAATGTATTGCTCCGAGATTGCTCTTTTTTTTTCTTGATTACATTGTTTTTTCTTCATCTTTAATGGTCAGGACAGTAGGAGTAGAGAGAGGCAACAGTTGGACAGGTAAGAAGGGAATAGGAGTAGGAAAGTATCATTATGGGACTCAAACTCAGGCTGTCTGAGTTGCAATTGTGCCTTCACTGTTCATTTTAGCGAAATTTTCAGGGTATTTCCTTGTTTTTTTGCCTGATTGGAACTAAACAGGTGGAGGAAGATTCTCTCCGAAGTGAATATTAATAATTAAAATAGAAAAAGTTACATTTTTGACTCTCCACCGCAAAGGAACGCCAAAATGTTTAAAAGCGGCAGGGCCATTTTTACTACAACGGCTATAACTTTTGAACAGAATGAGATATCTTCGCAAACTCACGACGCCTATGTAAAAGCTCAGTTTGAGGTCATGTGAAAAAAGTCGCACAGCTTGGCCACTTGGTGGCACTTTAAGAGACAAAACATTAAAATGGGCAAAACTATGCACCCGTTTGTCCTATCGACATGAAAATCGGTATGCACAGTCTTGATCGAAAATTTGAGCACCTATTAGACAAGCTTAATGAAGGTTGAAAGGAACCAAACTCAGTGGACCTGTTTGACTCATGACCGTTAAGATCTATGAAAATTTTGAAAGAATTCGCCCACTGAGGGGCAAATGATTGTATATTTTTTTTACACATGCACATGATATTCGTATCATACGACAGACCTCTGATTCTGATTCTTCGCCTCTAGAACCACTGCTGTCAAACACCGGTTGTTAAGTGATTGAGAAAATGTAAAAAACCTACTTTTGCGAACTAGTCCTAGGTTTTTCTTTCTTTTATCTGGAAAAAAACACTGCAGTACAACTCTCTGGACTCTCTAGGTCAATAATTATCAAAAAACAAAATGTTGAATTTACCCTTTGGGAAGCTATAATGGGGTCATTTAGAAAAGGTACCTGTCCAAAAATGCCCAAAAGCCCATAAAGCCTAAACAAAAACTCAAAACTTCTTGAAACCTAGTGAGCATATGTTTCTAAACAAGCATGCTAATTTTTAGGTTGATCGGACCAGTCATCAGTGTTAAAAAACCATTATATCTCTATGGTAAATGACCAGGATTTGCCAAAAATGCTTTTTTAATCAATGATTTTGGTGGTTACAGGCTTGCTAAATATGTAATGTCTTTTTTCATGTGCTTAAATGTCTTAACACGCTTGAACCCTGGTAATTGCTGCTAGCAGCTATATTTTGTTGTTGTTGAAATAGTGTGGATTAATGACATTGAAGCTAACCAGAGGGAAGAAAAAATGTAATAAAGATTTCTCTAACATGCCAAATGTTTCTGCTAGACAGAAATGAGGTTACTTTAACAAATGGAGACTTATATTATGCTCAAATTTGTCTCCTGAGATAAAAACTCTAACACTCTTACTATGGTCTCCTTTAACATTTTTTAAGGAATCTCAACATTACACACTGTGCTTATATTTTTCTATGTAGAGACTTTGGATCTCTCACATTTGTCTCCTCAAAAGTTTAGAAGAGATCTCAATAACATCACACCGCAAAAAAATGCTTTTCTTACTTTGATTTTTTTTTTGCCGTGTTTTCAGCCAAAATATATCTAAATTCTTGTTTTCAGAAAAAAAGAAGTCAAAATTAAGTGAGTTTTTGCTTGAAACAAGCTAATTAATCTGCCAATGGAGTAAGCAAAATAATCTAGTTTTCTGTTTGAAAGAAGATTACTTTGCTTACCCAATTGGCAGATTATTTTGCTTGTTTTAAGCAAAAACTCACTTAATTTTGACTTATTTTTTTCTGAAAACAAGACAATAATTTTTACCTGTCTAGAAAATGCTTCTTGATTTAAGAATTCTTAGATATTTTGGCTGGAAACAAGGCAAAAATCTAAGTAAGAAAAGCATTTTTGCAGTGCAGAAGATTTTTCTCTTTAGCTAGAGACTCTTGATCTCTCACACTGCAAAAAATGCTTTTCTTACTTAGATTTTTTTTGTCTTGTTTCCAGCCAAATTATCTAAACATTCTTAAAGCAAGAAGGGTTTTCTGGACGAGTAAAAATTATTGTCTTGTTTTCTGAAACAAGATGTTAAAATTAAGTGAGTTTTTGCTTGAAACAAGCAAAATAATTTGCCAATGGGGTAAGCAAAATAATCTAGTTTTCTGCTTGAAATAAGATTATTTTGCTTACCCCATTGGCAGATTATTTAGCTTGTTTCAAGCAAAAACTCACTTAATTTTGACTTGTTTTGTCTGAAAACAAAACAATTTTTTTAGTTATCTAGAAAATCCTTCTTGATTTAAGAATTTTTAGATAATTCGGCTGGAAACAAGACAAAAAATCTAAGTAAGAAAAGCATTTTTTGCAACGTGAGAGATCCAGAGTCTCTAGCTAAAGAGAAAAATCTGAGCACAGTGTGTGAAGAATTTTTCGATATTTTGCTGGAAACAAGACAAAAAATCTAAGTAAGAAAAGCATTTTTTGCAGTGCACATGTATCTTCTCAAAAGTTTAGGAGAGATCTCAATAAAATAAAAGTCATTGTGCTCAGTTTTTTTTCCTAAGCTAAAGACTTTAAAGCTTTCTAAAATACAATACAAGTTTGAGAAGCAGGAGACCTGATCCTAAAGTAACTCCATCTCTGTCTAGGAGAAATATTTAAGATGTTAAAGAGATCTCACTTTACATTTTTATTTTCTTCTGGGAAGGAGGTATAACTAATATATATATATATATTAATATTTATTTTATTTCATCTTTTTGTCAGATACAATGAAGTCACTTTCCAACCAGTCACATTTCATTGTTGGATTATTATTGGCATTTTCTGTTTTCACGCCGAACTGCAGCGGAGGTAAAGTTTTACTGTATCCTGTCGATGGAAGCCACTGGGTCAATATGAAAGTCCTGATAGAAGAGCTGCACTCCAGGGGCCACAGCATCACCGTGATCCGACCCAAATCCAGCTGGTACATCACAGAAAACTCCCCTCTCTACACTACCATCACAATTGAAGATGAAATAAATGAATCTGAGAACTTTTTTGAAGAGTATTTATGGAAAGTAATAGAGATAGAAAGAGGCGATGCCTCTGGACTGTCATTCTTGAAGCTCCAGGTTGATTTTTTCTTCATGTTGTCAAAAGCACATGATATTACCTGTCAAATGGTGTCGGTTGTTTTGGAAGATAAGATGCTTGTGAAAAGACTTCAGGATGAGAGGTACGACCTGGTGCTTACTGATCCTACGTTAGCAGGTGGCGTGGTTCTAGCTCATTATCTAAAACTCCCTCTTGTTCTCAATGTACGATGGATCACAAGTGGTGAAGGACATTTTGCATTAGCACCATCTCCATTATCTTATGTACCTTTACTAGGCTCTGGCCATACAGATAAAATGAGCTTTAGTCAAAGAGTTAAAAATGTTTTATTTCAGAGCTTTACTTTCTTCCAGAACAGATTTGTGGTTGGTCCACATTATGATGCGCTAATAGAAAAGTATTTCGATTACAAAACTGACATTGTTAGCCTCACTCAAGCTGCTGATATTTGGCTCATGAGGACTGATTTTGTCTTTGACTTCCCAAGACCAACCATGCCAAATGTTGTTTACATGGGTGGATTTCAATGCAAACCTTCCAAGCCTCTTCCTACAGATCTGGAAGCGTTTGTGCAGAGCTCAGGAGACCACGGCTTTATTATTATGTCATTGGGAACACTTGTTAGAGGTATCCCTGCCGACATGGTGAACGATATTGCGTCCGCTTTTGCTAGTTTACCTCAAAAAGTCATCTGGAGACATCTTGGAGACCGTCCATCCACCGTGGGCAACAACACTCTTATTGTGGAGTGGTTACCACAGAACGACCTCCTGGGACATTCCAAGATCAAAGCCTTCGTAGCCCATGGAGGAACCAATGGAGTGCAGGAGGCTATATACCATGGGGTCCCGATCCTGGGCTTCCCTTTGTTCTTCGACCAGTTTGACAACTTAATACGCATTCAGGAGAGAGGAGCGGGTAAGATACTTAAGTTGTCAGAGTTCAGCAGTCATACTTTTGGACAGGCCTTACGGGAATTGCTCAGTAACACCTCCTACAGGACAAACATGCAGAGACTCTCCAGTCTGCACAGGGACCAGCCAGTGAGGCCTTTGGACTCGGCCGTCTTCTGGATCGAGTATGTGATGAGAAATAAAGGAGCGACTCATCTGCGCTCAGAGTTCTACAAGATGCCGTGGTACTCGTACCATTCTGTGGATGTGTTGTTGGTTCTGATTACTGTTGTAGCTGTGTTTGTGTTTTGTACAGTTGCTATGATCAGGTATGTGTGTTATAAAACGTGCTGTAAGCGAAAAATTAAAAATGAATGAATGATCTAGATCTAGATGGTAAGGTTTGCATGCAAAAACTAAATAACTGTGGAACAGTTCAATAATTTACTCATACCATTACTAAATACTTATACAATTTCAAAAATAAAAATATATTTTTTAAATTGCAAAAGGTGTGTTTACTCTTAAAGGATTAGTTCACTTTCAGAACAAAAATTTACAGATAATGTACTCATCCCCTTGTCATCCAAGATGTTCATGTCTTTCTTCAGTTGTACAGAAATGATGTTTTTTAAGGAAAACATTTCAGGGTTTTTTTCTATATAATGGACTTTAATGGGGTATATGCACAACAGACTTCCATTTTCTGCTAAACAGGTCTAGTTGTTTCCATTTCACGCATTTTGCATGTGCCTCGTTAAATATGAAGATGATTTACTCAAGATGCCTTCAGATTAGACACTAAAGATGATCATAACCAATGTCCATCACATATGTGGATTGATATATAACAGTGTTTTATTTTCATTCTTTTCACTAACATTTATATATAAATATAACAGATAAAATGTCCACAATAAAAACAGCTAGCTTGTTTAACTTTACCTTAAAAGTCAATTGATATTGCCATTATTTATGGCTATTAACACATTCTCCAACAAGCAGAAGCAATGAGACCTGTTTTCCGGGTTTGGTCAGGTGACGTTCGAATATACCCCATTGTGCCCAAGTTTGAACTTTAAAAATACAGTTTAAATCCAGCTTCAAAAGCCCCGTTCAGACTGTCAGCCCAAATCCGATTTTGTACATATCCGGATGGAATCTGATTTTAATAACTGACTGTCCACACTGTGTATCACAACTGTTCATATCCGATTTGTGTGTCCATAAGCGCTCTTTCCTTTAACGGAATGTGCGTTGGTGTCTATGGTAATGCTGTGCGTTGTTATGCCAAAGCTAAAAACAGCAATACAGTTTGCAGTTACAGTTTGCGCTTGATTAATATCTCGTTGCAGTCGCGTTGGATTATATTAGGGACTTTAAGCAACAGCTTCCAATGGAACGGCTATGATGACCGGAAGTAAACTGTTACACCGTTGTAGCAGAGAACGTAAAAATCATTAAGCAACCATAAACACAAAGGCACTATGTGGCATTCATTCATTTATTTAAGTACAAATCATGGATTATGAGGATGATATTTAGGCAATACTTAAATTGTTTGTTTCACATCTCTAGTCTCAGTGCTGTTGCCAACATTTTGTACAAATAAAAAAAATGGTTAAAATTAGCTTAAGTTTAAACACATAAACACAATAATTGAAAGACTAACAGTAGAATCATATTCTGGTTGAATTACAAGTGGTATAAACTATTAAATGTAATATTTATCTACCTATTGTGTCACAATGTACCTCAAACCAGCTGTTCTCGCGTAGAAGACGGCTACAGTAGAACGTCAAGAAGTAGCAGTTAAAGTTGTGAACACGCAATATGATGTTGGCATGCCATTGCCGTTCCATCAATGGCTGCTGCTTAAAGTCCCATATTTTGTCTTCTGAGGCAGCGGCATAAATGCAGAAAGCTGAATGTGCGACTTTACTCTGTGCTGCCATCTCTGCTGGTTTTAAAACTCAAAGAGGTGCGTATACTAGCCATATTGTCTATTCCCGGTTGATTTACAGTTTGCAACAACACAAGCATGCTTCATGCATAGTCTGTGTAATCCAGGTCAATACAGTTAGGGTATGTCGAAAAACTCCCATCTCCCATCAACGCTGTTTTACCTTTTTTGTAAAGGGCGTTTGATATTCTTTGTATGTTGACTTTGTAAACACTGGGCTGGTACTTCTGCAGCCATGTAGGACGATTTTGAAGTTGGGAAAGAAAACGAGATGCATGCGCATCGCAGAGACGAGACGAGACAAGACGAGCATTTGAGGTTAAAAAGTATATAAATTGTCAATTTGTTTCAAAATTAATAAATCGTTTCGCTAGATAAGACCCTGCTTCCTCGGCTGGATTTAAACTGCATTTTGGAAGTTCAAACTTGGGGGCACAATAGAAGTCCATTATATAGAAAGAAATGTTTTCCTCAAAAAAAAACATAATTTATTTTTGACTGAAGAAAGAAAGACATGAACATCTTGGATGACAAGGGGGTGGGTACATTATCTGTAAATTTTTGTTCACTGCAAGTGAACTAATCCTTTAATGACCGTTCACAACATTTTTAAAGGTGGCATATTTACTATCCAGTAACTGGTTTTAATTATACTCTATATTAAACAACAGCATTATACAAAAAAAATATGAAAACATTTAATACATTAATAATATTACTGACAAACCACAAAATGTGTATTTTTAACTACTAGTCTATATGAACAACCAGTCAGTAAGTACACTGATCTATGTCTCCTTGTATGCTGCAAGTGTTTAAACCACTAAAAAAAGAATGACACAAAACTCATTTATTCTGGAATCGGACTACACATGTTTATGATTCACTAAAAAGAACCAGCTCATTAGAGTATTTTTTTCTGGAATCCAATTAAATGAGTAATACTGAATTTGTGTGATTTACTTATGGGGTTAGTTCATCCAAAAATGAAAATTCTGTCATTAATAACTCATCCTCATGTTGAGATCTGTTGAAAATCGGAGAGCTTCCATAGACAGCAAGGCTCCTGCCAAGAAACAGAAATGTTGTAAGGACGCTCCGTAATGGCGGACAACTGCCCTGGGAGAGAAGAAATGATTGAATAAAGTTATTTTTATTTTCTTTGCGCACAAAAGTTTTTCTCGTAGCTTCATAAAATTATGGTTGAACCACTGAAGTCACATGGACTATTTTAACATCATCCTTGACCTTGGTAAGACCCTTGCTTTCTATGGAGGGTCAGAAAGCTCTCAGATTTTCAGTGGATCTCAACATGAGGTTGAGTAATTAATGACAGAATTTTTATTTTTTGGATGAACTAAAGTAAATCACACACACACAAAAAAAAATTAATTTATCTTCTTACGTGTTTGGAACAACATGAGGGTAAGTAATTAATGGCAGAATTTTCATTTTTGGGTGGACTATCCCTTTAAAGAACTGTCTCATAAAGCTGTTTGATATGAAAAATTGACTGAATTGGTTGCCCTGTATGTTTATGATTCACTAAATAAACTGTCTAATAATATTTTTTTCTGCAATCTGATTAAATGGGTGACACTGAGTTTTTGTGATTCACCTAAAAGAACTGGCTCATAAAGCTTTTTCATTCAAGAATTTGACCTAAACTGGTCACCCTGTATGTTTATATTCACTAAAAAGAGCAGGTGCACGTGAGTCGTTCGTTTAGGGAGTCTGACTAAACTGCACTGCAAAAACTAGATTATTTTGCTTACCCCATTGACAGATTATTTAGCTTGTTTCTGAAAACAAGACAATAATTTTTGTCTTGTCATTTTTTTAATAACTTTTCTTGACTAGAAAAGCCTTCCTGATTTAAGAATTTTTAGATATTTTGGCTGGAAACAAGAAAACGTATTTTTTTTATTGCAGTGTGGTTGAGCTATATATGTTTATGATTCATTAAAAAGAACCCTCTCAAAGGAGTTTAAGACATACACTCTTAAAAATAAAGGTGCTTCACGATGCCATAGAATAACCTTTTTTGTCTAAATGGTTCGATAAAGAACCTTTAACATCTGAAGAACCTTTCTGTTTCACAAAAGAATGAAGAGAGAAGGTTCTTCAGATTATAAAAAGGCAAGAAAGAGATAGTTCTTTAAAGAACCTTTGACAATGGTTCCTTGTGGAACCAAAAATGGTTCTTTTATGACATCGCTTTATCGCTTCAACACGTTTCCACTTTCTTCTACTGTAGAAAAGTAAAACAAAAATGTCCCAAAGTTGGCCACTGCAATTATACATTGATAATGTCATTTGAAACCAGAGTCTACAGTATAGTGTTTGTGACATGGAGCCATACTCCTGCATATAATGTATATAAAAAAGGAATTATTAAGAGGATAGTTCACCTAAAAATAAAAATTCTGTCAAAAATTACTCACCCTCATGTTGTTCCAAACTCGTGAGACCTTTGTTCATCTCCGGAACACAAATTAAGATATTTTTGATTAAATGCAAGAGCTTTCTGACCCTGCACAATGCAACTACCACGTTCAAGGCCCAGAAAGGTAGTAGGGACAAAATATCCATGTGACATCAGTGGTTCAACCATAATTTTATAAAGTTACGAGAATACTTTTTGGGAGCAAAGAAGCAGAGAACAATTATTTCTCTTCCCTTTCAGTCTTTAAAGTGTGTTCACATGGAGCCAGCATCTGATATTCATGGTACTCTCATATACAAGTGTTAAAGACTGACACGGAAGAGAAGAAATAGTTAAAAAAAAGTTTTTTTATTTTCTTTGTGCATAAAAAGTATACTCGTAGCTGCATAACATTACGGTTGAAACACTGATGTCACATGCACTATTTTAACCATGTCCTTACTACATTTCTGGTCTATGCAGAGTCAGAAGAACAACTCATTTTGTCGTTGTAAAATTAAAAAGTTATAGAAAATTCAAAGTTAATCCTGGAGATCCAGAAAGTATCTCTTCACTCACAGCTACTTTCAAACACATCTGTCAATCATGACATCAGATCCCATTTTTATAGCAAAAAAACAAACTATTAGAAAAACAAACACTTCAAAATACATCAGGGTGATATGAACTAAATAAAACTACAGAAGCCATCTTTGGGGAAAATGTATTAATTCGGTTTGTCTCACATCCCATCCATTTACCTGGAGAGGACAAGGTTTTATGAACAATACTGCAGCCAGCCACCAGGGGGCAATCAAAATCTTCTGCTTTCACTTTTCATAAGAGTCAGTGGTTTGGAAATCAAAACTGGTCACACTATACGTTTATGATTCACTAAAAAGAATTGAGTCGCTGGACTAAACAAATGCAGCAGATTCACAATGGTGTTGTAGTGTCACTGAAAATGATTCTCAGATTCTAATCCTAAAATAATAGATAAACTGCTTCATTGTAAGCTCCATGGTATAATATTACACAAAAGCAGTTACGCTTACATACTTGAGACATACTTTGAAAAACACAGCCCTGGGCTAATGTTTCCTGTTTGAGGCCATATAGCTGCAGTCTCGGTTCAGGTTAGAGTGCTTTTTCAAACTCATGTTGACAGAAGAGATGAAAAGGATGAGAGATGTGTCATTGTTAGCATTCTCTCTGATGCTTTGGAGCAACTTGAGCTCATGGAGGTCACCGTAGAAGGTCATTTCACGTGCCACATGTGCTAACATGCTCGCTTTATTCAGAGAAAATCTCTAATAGGCATAATGGTGTGAAAATATTAGCGCTTTTACGCACGATTAGAGTCAATAACCTTCACAGCAGTTGTGCCTCAGACTGCATCCAGCTGTGGTCTGTTAACTTTTTACAAAGATTACATGCCATAAGGGTCAAAAAAATGCATTTAAAATGATAAAATAATACAGATTTTTATAATATAAACATCCAGCAATCCATACTGTACTATTGTTGGAAATGTTTGTAGATTACTTTGTGGTTGTGTGATGTGGTTTTATGAAAAATTTGAAGGGGTCTTAAATCCAATGACTCAAGATGTTAACAGACCATGAACACAACCAGCATACCAACATATCTGGGTTTTTGCGCACAAGAGCAGCTGTTTTACTGACCATGAATAACTGTCTGTGGGTCAGAGGCTGCTGAACCCTGAAACCACAATCTATTACAGAAGTGCTGTAATAAATTTGCTAAATCATTGCTATTTAACCTAAACCACAGGCACTTTAAACAATTTTACCATTATTTATTCAAACAAGGCTCCAGAATGATTGAGGATAATTACTTGTTGGATGTAGCGGCTTGATTTTAACCCTGAAAATGCTTGATCATGTTATTTAGAGCTGAGATCGTCATCTCACTGGAAGATCCACACATTACATTTTCGGTTTGTGTGACCTTTTTAGAATCAGTTTGACACAAACAGTCATACAGATCATGTTCGCTGTCATATGTTTCCAGCAAAAGCTAATTTTTTACAAAACACAGACCTTTACAACCAAGAAAATCCACTAATTGGTTTCAGGTAATGCAAACAAACAATGGCTGGGCTGAACAAAGCACCAAGGGGAGTTCTAATGAGCTTACCAAGAAATGTTCACAACAACAGTCTATTTACTTTACATGTGTGCTCTGGAGAGCCTTTAACCTTGTGTTTGAGAAAACGGCCAGCCAGCAGGAAGAATTTAAATGAGTCTTGCAGCAATCATCTTTGTTCACAGTACTGTTTGAACTGAGGTCTCTCGCACACAGCTCTGCGTCGGAAATCATTTGTCATAAAGGACAGCTAAAATAAATATGTACGTTTTTACTTGATTAAAAAGTTTACAGCTTTATTGTAATACAAATGAGAGAGCTGACTGAAAATGAGGGAGAGTAAACCTGTGATTAACGAGAAACAATAGCGTTATTGCCACATGCAAGTGATGCACACATACAGATTGACATTTTTGTATGAAGTGACGAAGAACTAAATGAATAAGTACTTGTTGAGATGAATTATGAGATTATTTATAATGCTTTCCGACATTTACTGTACGTGTATGTTTTTACAGTCTCTAGAGACCATCTGGTAATTTCCATGTTTTTTGGAATTTGGCATTTAAATGTTTTTCAGACCTTAATAATTAGAACTGTCAACTATTAAAATGACTGTTATTTTCAATTTGTTTGTTAGATTTATCCATCAAAAATTCTGACTAATTTCATAAAAAATCTGCAAACAGTGGGCAATTCTTTGTTTTTGGCACCTAAAAATTCAACGATTTTTGTATTTTTGCCTTCCTGCTACTATAGTCATTTCAGGTTTCAGGGTTTAAGGTTCACTCCAGGCAGGGGCGATTCTAGGGTGAGTGGATATCCAGGGCTTAGCCCAGATGTCCTTTAAATAAAATGGTTAAGTGGCTTAATTTTTTTTTAAAGAACAAGTATAATTAAGCACACTTTTAAGGAGCTCCTGCATGCATTTACACTGCATTTACAAATTGCATAAATAATATTATGAGATTAATGTTTTAAATATAAAATTTAGAACAGAAATATGAAATGACAGAAAAATAGAATAACACGTTTAAATGTGAGACTAAAATTGCCAGTAGGTGGCAGTAAGCCACTGTCTTAATGAGTCGCTGTCATTTATTTAGTTGATTCAAAATGGCAGATTCATTCAAAAACGAAGTAAGAAACTGTTTTTATGAATGGGTCAGTGATCATTGATTAAAAAACATTAAAAAAAAAAAGCAAATTCATTCAGTACCGAAACATCACAGTGTACAGAGAGGGACATGGCTTTGCTTAAAACTAGAGCATAAAGATATTTTCCCTACTATTTAATTCACTTAATAATAACTTATTTTTATTTTTATTTATTAAATTGTCTGCCACTTACTATGAGAAATCGCTCTAAATGCGTGCATGCGTGTGTCCTAGAAAGTCTGCGATTTGTCGCTACAGTAACCTAATTTAGACAAATGATGAGATTGGTATGTTATCAATCCAAAGTTATACAGTAAGAAATCTGAAGCAGCTGCATTTTGCTGTTTAAGTGCTGGTTTAATAGAAATGTTTTTAATGCGCGTTTGATGCGCAAAACACATAAAAGACCAAAGATAAAAACATACGGGGCTTTACTGAAAACATTCAGGGCTTCAGCCCCCTTAGCCCACCCCTAGCGCCGCCCCTGACTCCAGGGTTTAAGGTCCAGGATTAGTTCACGCCAGAATTAAAATTTCCTGAATTTCCAAGATGTTCATGTCTTTCTTTCTTCAGTCAAAAAGAAATGAAAGTTTTTGAGGAAAACATTCCAGGATTTTTCTCCATATAGTGGACTTCAATGAGGATCAATGGGTTGAAGGTCCAATACAGCTTCAAAGTACTCTACACAATCCCAGCCGAGGAACAAGGGTCTTATGTTATTTAACATTTCAGATACTTATTGCCTATTTTTGCTTTATTTCACCAACAAAAATGGTTCCAAATGTAATCCCTCCATCCGGGTCCTACTCGCACCCGCTCCGAGTGGGTCTCGAACCCTGGTCTCTGGCATGGGAACAAGGTGGCTAAGAACTGCAGCCTCTAGCATCAGTCGCTAGTGCACCTCTTGAGATCAGTGGAGTGAGGTTTACCTGCACAGCACCTACCGCTGGCCTCCGTTACACTCACCCCCCTAAACCTCACTCCCACCCAGGTCACGGCACAAATGTAACCCCTCCACCCGGGTCCCACTCACGCCCGCTCAAAGCAGATCTTGAATCCGGCCTCCGTTACATAAACAGCCACAGCACTGTCTTGACGGTGTTTGTTCTTGAATGAATCAAACATTTAAATGATTCGGTACTTGTTTTAACAGTGACTTGCTGCCACCTACTGGCAGTTTTAATTTCACATTTAAAGTGCCTTTTCATTTTTTAAATAATTTCAAATATCAGCATTCAACATTTCAGGATTAAAATATCAAAACATTATTTATGCATTTGTAACTGTAGGTTAAATGCATTCTTGTCCTGCGTTAAACAGTGGATAAATACTTCTAAATGTTTCCTCTGCATTGAAAAGATAAATTTTGTTGATAATGATTTTATTTGTGTGGTAACAGCCTAAAATGTCTTATTATTCTAAGTGACTTTATTGATTAAATATAAGAATTTGACGCAAAAGCTAATGCACACTTTCAGAAAAAAATCACTTTAAACTTGTTGGAAAATATTAATTTCCTCGGCTAGATATTTAATTCTTTGTTGCTTAGTGATAGTTTGGTACACTTCACTGATCCTCACAAAATAAGCTTTTATCTAAGCATTCTCAATGATAACAAGGACAAGACAAAAATAGGAATAATATTTTTTAAGGTTTTATGAATTTCTTCGTCTGGTTAGGAGGACCCCCCACAAGAACTTTGACACAATTCGAACACTGGCTATATTATATAAAAAATTTGATTACATTTTCTTCATCATCTTGGCATGTCAACATCTTCTGTCACACAGTTTAACAGCTAAAACTGTATTTCATATCATGGCAGGTGTGAGCATGCAGCTGTATATTAGTACTGTGGGCTTCTGTGAATCTAGAGCAGGAAACAACAGGCCTAACACCCTCTGAGGGCCTCTAACAATGGATGAATCCAGAAGTGGAAGTAATTTGACTGACAGATGTTATTTAATGCTGTGAAAGCCCAGCCTTGGATCCAAGCCCCATCCATCCACGCAGCCCACATCTCCTGCCTAGAACCTGGCCAGACACTCACTGATTAAGTCATGGTTCCACGCGTTTAGACTGGAATCTGTTTTCTTAACTCCTCCTTTTTTTCAGCTCCTTTTGCCTGTAGTTCTCACTGAACACTGGGTGTCTTGACAGGACTGTAAAAATATGTAAAAATTTCACTGGTATGCATTATTTCAAGCTGTTTTTGTATAGAATGAGATCATTAAAGGAATGGTTCACCTAAAAATTCTGTCATTATTTACTCATCCTCATGTTGTTCCAAATCTTTGGAAGTTTTATTTTTGGCTTTCTGATCCTCCACAGACATGTTCAAGGCTTAGAAAGGTAGTAAGAACATTGTTCAAATAGTCCATGTGACATCAGTGTTAATATTATGAAGCTACAAGAATTTTGTGTGCAAAGAAAAAAAAACTCTCATACTAAAGACTTTTCTTTTTCATCCACCCCTGCTACTTACAATGCCATATGAATGCACAAGTGTTCAAGTCATGAAGCAAAAATATATAATGTGTTTTTCTGCACTAGTTATTGATTTGACAGAAGTGACAGCTAAAGTGATGTCTTCAGCATTACCAAAATTAAGAGTCTTATAGACATGGAAAAATGAATCCGGCTAACTGCCTCTTGTTTGAAACCACATGTTTCACTTTCTAATGATGCTCAACATCCACATAGAGTAAATTTCCTGAATTACTTTTGTAATTTGGTGCAGTTAAAACTGTTCTACGATTATTACCTGATCCTATTTATTTTCCATTGAATAATGAGGTCTACCTTAGGAAAAAACTGTGAGAGGATGAATAACTTAATGTAAGTCTTACAAACATAAAAGCTTTTGCTCCGTCCAACAGCTGCATTAGAAAATGTGGTTTTCAAAAAATATATTATTTTAAATGTCAAATCTCAGCCAATACAGGTTTGGCAATTGCATCCTCACTGTGCACAGATGGCTCAAAAAGGGGAATTACAGAATGGAAGAAGGTGCTCACAGGCCTATTGTGTGTACAAGGAAATCTTTATACATCTGATATAATACATCTCACAACAGAGCGCACAATAGAGAACATTTAAGTGGAAAGCTGACATGCTGCCCGGTGTATCTTGCTTGCTCTTTGTATACAGGTTGTTAAAATCCAGGTTTTAATCTCATCAAGCTGCACAGAGAGGCTCCTGATGACATTTTAATGTTTCTTCAACTCATTAGTTCCCTAAGTCATGAATCATAGCATGATGAATTTGTGTACTAAAAGTCTTTGTTCCACTAAACATCGACAACAGTTATTTTAAAAGCATAGTTCAGCCAAAAATGAAAATTACCCCATGATTTACTATGGAGATAGATCAGTCTCAAAAATAATACATTTACAAAACGAAAATGCATAAATTCACATCACAATTCACATTCACAAAGTCAGATTCGTAAATTCAAAATACAATTCATAAATTCGAAACACAATTCATAAATTCAAAACACAATTCATAAATTCAAAACACAATTCATAAATTCAAAACACAATTCATAAATACACAAGTAAAAGCATAAATATTTCGCCAAATGCTCACACAAATGCTTCTTACTTAAATATATTTAAAATGTTTACACAAATATGTATACATCAATTATTTGAATTAATTTTCATCACACTTTTATGAATCAGGTTACACGTGTTTATGGATTGTTAAATCTGCATTTGAAAATCGTCACACGTGTGTGGACTGCTTTGAATTTGTGTGCGGTATTTTTGAGACCTTCCTGACAGGATAAGATTCGTAAATATCTTTTTTTGGAGGATGTTCTGCTTGGCCAATCGCGCTGAGCTTTTAAACCACCAATCAAAACGCTCCTTGCTGAACCGACTCGAGAATTCAACGCTGCGTTTGCTTTGCGCAGTGTTCCATAATCGGGTCCTGTATACCAAAGTTTATTCAGATAAATATGTAATGTTGTTAAATAAGTGTTTCTGTGTTAAATGTCCAGATATTTAATTTATTACAACAATTATGTAAAGTGTTCTGTTGTTGTTGTTAGTAGTGGTAGTTTAGGTTCGCAATAACTTTTGATCAGGCATTAAAACAGCTTCTACCACCTAACGGAGATTTCTAACACATACAGCAGAGAGATTTCAACATGGAGAACGAAATCCCAACCCAACGAGTAAGTAAAGTCGTTTTTGATGAGGTGACATTTTCTTATGATGAAAAGTTGTTTTAGTTAATGATGTGTGTAGTTACAAAGTTGTTAATCCACACAGCATTTTAAAATAATAACTGGTGTTTGTAGTAAGTAATCACAGGATGAATGAGCGATAAACAATCAATAAACTAACTTTATCTAGTCATTTTAAATAGAGTTTGTAGTAAGTTGGTCCTAAAGTTAACATCGCGACCAGCTAGGGGTGCAACGAATTATTTGCTATGATGTTTCATGTGGGACATTCTAAAACGCTTAACGTGGCTTAACGTACCTAAGCAATGACCAGGGAAACTCACATTTCTGTCAACCTTTACCTATAATTAACACTAACTACTGTCAAAAGAACGAGTCATTATTCCACGGATAAAGTGAATAATATCACGTTAAGCGTTTTCTCTCCCATAGATATCCATTAACAGCTTCGTGGTTTAACATACCTTAACAATGACCGGGAAAAACCAAACTGTCAAATACTTATAATAAACACTTGCTGCTGTCAAATAAACGAGCTCTTATTCAGCAAATAAATTGAATAATATCACGTTAAGCGTCCCCAGTCCGCTTAACGTAACGTTACCTTAACAAGGACCGGGAAAAAAACTTGTCAAATTTTACTTATTTTAATAAACTTGCTGCTGTAAAAAGGACGAGCTTTTATTCAGCGAACGCGAATCATTTCACGTTAAGAATTTAACGTGACAACAGCGTGAACGCATCGACAAACTGAGAACATTTGTAATTCTGTTTATTTTATAATATATGAAAGTAAAATGTTCTCCTGTCTCAGCTCAAGCGTTTTTCTCGTTAAGCGTTTTAGAATGTCCCACATGAAACATCATAGCAAATAATTCGTTGCACCCCTAGCTGGTCGCGATGTTAACTTTAGGACCAACTTACTACAAACTCTATTTAAAATTACTAGATAAAGTTAGTTTATTGATTGTTTATCGCTCATTCATCCTGTGATTACTTACTACAAACACCAGTTATTATTTTAAAATGATGTGTGGATTAACAACTTTGTAACTACACACATCATTAACTAAAACAACTTTTCATCATAAGAAAATGTCACCTCATCAAAAACGACTTTACTTACTCGTTGGGTTGGGATTTCGTTCTCCATGTTGAAATCTCTCTGCTGTATGTGTTAGAAATCTCCGTTAGGTGGTAGAAGCTGTTTTAATGCCTGATCAAAAGTTATTGCAAACCTAAACTACCACTACTAACAACAACAACAGAACACTTTACATAATTGTTGTAATAAATTAAATATCTGGACATTTAACACAGAAACACTTATTTAATAACATTACATATTTATCTGAATAAACTTTGGTATACAGGACCCGATTATGGAACACTGCGCAAAGGAAACGCAGCGTTGAATTCTCGAGTCGGTTCAGCAAGGAGCGTTTTGATTGGTGGTTTAAAAGCTCAGCGCGATTGGCTAAACAGAACATCCTCCAAAAAAAGATATTTACGAATCTTATCCTGTCAGGAAGGTCTCAAAAATACCGCACACAAATTCAAAGCAGTCCACACACGTGTGACGATTTTCAAATGCAGATTCAACAATCCATAAACACGTGTAACCTGATTCATAAAAGTGTGATGAAAATTAATTCAAATAATTGATGTATACATATTTGTGTAAACATTTTAAATATATTTAAGTAAGAAGCATTTGTGTGAGCATTTGGCGAAATATTTATGCTTTTACTTGTGTATTTATGAATTGTGTTTTGAATTTATGAATTGTGTTTCGAATTTATGAATTGTATTTTGAATTTACGAATCTGATTTTGTGAATGTGAATTGTGATGTGAATTTATGCATTTTCGTTTTGTAAATGTATTATTTTTGAGACTGATCTATCTCCATATTTACTCACCCTTAAGCCATTCTACATGTATATGACTTTCTTCTTTTAGACGAATACAATCAGAGTTATATTTAAAAATGTCCTGGCTCTTCCAAGCTTTATAATGGCAGTGAATGGGTGTTACATTTTTGAAGTCCAATAAAGTGCATCCATACATCATAAAAAGTACTCCACATGGCTTTGGGGGTTTAATAAACAGACCCTCCAGTTTTTCACGATTCCACGATCTCTAAATCCAACGCAAAATCAGCAACATGACGCATTTTTTTGTGATCTGCTTTATTCCCCCCCCCCCCCCCCCACTAAATTATAATTATTAACTGAAATATACCAAATTTTACTGAAGCTGTAATGTATTATTTTAAACGGATATCAGTTGATGCGTGATACTTACGGACCAGGCCAAGACCTCACCGTTCGGCATATGATTTGCAGATTAATTTGCCAATTTATACGTTCAAGCTATTTAAAACCACAAGAAGAAGAAACAAAACAGAACTCAATTTGTTACTTATGCGCTGTTCTCGCACACACCTCTTTCACGTCTCCCTGCATTTAAGATACATATGCATGGGGGTTTGCGGTTACGTTGCAATATTGGAAGTATTTCTGTTTTAAACCATGAAGGCGAGCTAATGGATATGTGCTTAAGTAAATTTTTCAAGTATCTGTACTTTACTGGAGTAGTTTTATTTTGAGTAACTTTTACTTCACTATATTCCAAAGCATAAGATCATACTTTTCACTACATTTCATAAAACATATCGTTACTGCTTATAATATATCACATGCTCTGAGATGCAGAAGCGGTGTCTGATTCATGAGCAAACTGATTCTTTTCAATGAACCCGTTAAATCGGTTCGCAAATCGCACCAAACGAATCATTCACGAACTGGAATGATCCGATTGCAGCTGTTCTCGAGTCGACAACTCACTGATTCAAATTATCCATTTAGAGTGATTTTTTAGTGAACTGAACTGGGAGATATTAAGAGCGTGCGCATGACTGATGCTGCGAGAAGTAAGTAACTAATATAGAATTTTAGGATTATTGTAAATGAAAATCATATTTAGGTCATATTTAGGTTTAAATCTGCTGATCTATTTAAGTCCACTGAAATAATTAAATGCAGATACATCAACACCAGTGTCTCTGTTTTTGGTCAAAAAACAAAACATTAAAATATCACTGATTAAATAAAATAACTCATACACGTTCATATTCCCTGCTGCTATAACGTTAGCAGTTTTTTTTTTAAATGCTACGTCTGTTTTATATTGTTTATCAACAGTATAATATACATTTTTATATCGTTTGGATCAACTAGCCGAGTAGACAGATATGTTTATTCATAATAACCATACTGAAAATAAGTAAATATTGTTAGCTGATGCTAACTATCTAGTAGGGCTGCACGATTAATCGAAGTGAAATCGAAATCGGGATTAATCGAAAGCTGCGATTGTCATGCGTATCTTTTAGAAAAGCACTGTTCTGTGTTTAGTAAATCTTCATCCGAAGGCCAGAGGGCGCTCTCATTCTCACGCGGAAACTCAAAATACGCCAGAAGAAGATAAATAGAAACGCATCTTTGCTATCGCTGCAGCTGAATAAACAAGATTTAACTGCTGTCATTGATTCAACGTGACTAATAAACCCACGACTACAACAATATATGGTTTATCTGACTTCTTCTCATTATAATTTTCCTTATAATGCAGTATATAATAATGCAATGCCTTTATCACTGCTTAGAATACTGTTCGTGTTTTATTCTGTGTAAATAGCTATACTATCTCACAGAAAGATTTATTTCAAACACTCGACTGATATAAATATTATAATATGTAGTAGGGCTGTGCCGATTTTCAGACGCGATATCATGCAAAACAAGTTTTAAAACACTTTTTTATTCTTACTGGTGAAAATTTGATACCTCGCAGTGTAAGCTTCACAATGAACATTACTTCATCACTCTCATCAACGTAGTCCATATAGTGGTTATTTTGGGAAAATCCCAGGTATTTTGAGTAGTAGGATTATAAAAAATATGTGCTAATATAAAATTAAATTAAGTAGCCTATATAAAATTGCTAAATAAATATATCTGTACTTTTTTATTTAATTACATAAAAAATCAAGTACTTTTGTACTTTTACTCGAGTAAAATTGAAAAAGGAGTACTTTTACTTTTACTGGAGTAATATTTTATTATGCATATCTGTACTTTTACTCAAGTGCTTGATGTATTTCGACCACCACTGAAAAAAAGGTTGGAGACCCCTGCTGTAAGTTTACTGTAGTTTCTTAAAATTCATAAGTAGCAGCAGCAGCAGCAGCAGCAAAAATAATCATTTTTATCTACCTTTATATTGTACTTATTTGTACACATTTTTTTCGTTGTCATGTAAGACTATTGTGATTCTAACATAATACAATCTGGTAAATGTTCTTTAATAATTATTTAAAAAAACATTGCAAATTTTGATTTTTTTTTGAAAATTGCCACTACAAAATCATACAATTGAATCAACGCATCGATGCATTGGTGTTAGCAAAATATCCATATTAAAAACTTTATAAATCGTAATCTCTAGCTTCCACTAACTGTCATACATGCATTCACGAGAGAGTGGTGTTCCAACGGATGAAGCAAATGTGGAAGTGACAAATGTGAAAGCACAATGTAGAGACAAACAACAGTCATGAATTATAAGTACAAAACAAGGATTTGTAAAGAAAAATGTTAGAGGATTTTGATATATGCCAAGATGAGGCTGGTTTTCCTTTGCTGTAAATAAAACTTGGTTCTCGCAAGACTAGCATATTCTCACCAGAGCTTACGCATACGACGGTTAGCGAAAGCTAGAGATTATGGTTTATAAAGTTTTGGATATTTTTCTTACACAAACACATCGATTTGCTTCAGAAGGCCTCCCAGAGACATGTGGAGCACTTTTATGACGGATGGATTCACTTTATTGGACTTCAAAATCTTAACAGCCATTCACTGCCATTATAAATCTGTGAAGAGCCGGTATATTTTTAAATATAACTTCGTATTTGTCTGAAAGAAGAAAGCTATATGCTTGAGGGTGAGTAAATCATAGGGTAATTTTCATTTTTGGCTGAACTACCCCTTTAACAAATATAAATGGAGCCTTACTAACTTTATGCTCTTTTAAAGTGCATTAGTTATTTCTATTGGAAGCCATTTTGAAGCATGACTTTGTCTGAAATCACATACTCCTTCAGTAGATACAGTGCTTCTTTAAATAAGCATTTTGTGACTATTATAAAAAACTTCAGAATGTCGTCAGCACAGTGAATTCAGATATATTACTCTTGACACATTTTTGCTTACTATTTAGTAGAGAAGTACGAATACTTAGAATATTATCTTTAGAAACTAAGGAGTGGACTGAGACAGCCCTATGGACAAAACATTCATGGAAACAATGGAGGAGGACAGGAAACTAAAGACAGGAAATGAGACCTATAACATTAACTATATCAAAATAAAAGACACTGACATCAAAGACTTCAAAACCTGAAAGTACAAACGTCACACAAAGACAAACCCAGTACAGACCACATTATAGGTTTCCTGACAGGGTGTGTTGTATTTCTTTGACTGATGCAGGCCTGGCAAAGAACAGCTGTGTGTGTGATTGTTTGATGGATTATTTGATTATGTGTTGGAGACCGTTCAGAAATGTACAAAAGAGATCGCCCTAAGCAATTTTTTTATTTTGCTTAGTAGTTTTTGAGTTATGAGAGAGACCGTGTCCGCTTTAAGACTAAGGTAAAAGAACATAATACTTGACAAGGTGAACAAATGAGGGCTACCCTGCCAAATAGATGTGCTGCCCATTTTCTGTTTGAATTTCTTTAAAAACGTTCTACCATAAAACATTTTAGCCTTTGTCCCTTTCTTAAACAAATATCATGTTTCCTCTTAATGCTGTGACCATTTTTAACCAGCTCTAACACTCTTTAGGAAATGGAAATTTTGAGTTACTAAGGAAGCACAGGTACTGGGACTCAAACAAGCTTAGACATCACCTTGAGTTTCATGTCACTGTCCAACATGAGACGTCTCAACAAGTTTGAGCTAAAATGAGGCCCGCTTTGAAGATGTGACATATCAATCATCCATAAGAATTTATGACCTGGACATCTTTCTTTTTTGTGATTTACATCATGGGATTTTTTAGCAAATTTCTCTGAGGCCATACCACCATGCTTCAGTTGTAATTGTAGACAGATAGATATAGATATACAGTTATATATAAAATCTGCAAAATGTTATTTTACCAAAATAAGATGGATCATACAAATTGCATGTTATTTTTTTATTTAGTACTGACCTGAAGACGATATTTCACATAAAAGATGTTCACATATAGTCCACAAGAGAAAATAAATGTTAAAAAAATAACTGTTCAAAAGTTTATATACACTTGTTTTTTTTGTTTTGTTTTTTTTGATGATAGTTGTTCATGAGTCCCTTGTTTGTCCTGACTAGTTGCACTGCCTGCTGTTCTTCATAAAGTCCCACAAATTATTTGGTCTTTCAGCATTGTTGTGTATTTGAACTCACAATGACTGTATGAGTTTGTTATGCTACTATTACAGAAGGTTCAAACACTCACTGATGCTTCAGAAAGAAAAACAATGCAGTAAGAGCCAGGGGTTAAAACTTTTGAACAGAATTAAGATGTGAACATTTTTTTAATTTACCCTGATCTTCGAATTCAAAAGTTTTCACCCCCGGCTCTTAATACATTGTGCTTCCTTTTGGAGCATCAGTGAGCGTTTGAACCTTCTGTAACAGTTGCATATGAGTCCCTCAGGTGTCCTCAGTGTGAAAAGATGGATCTCAAAATCATACAGTCATTGTTGGAAAGGGTTCAAATACACAAAAATGCTAAAAAACCAAAGAATTTGTGGGACCTGAAGGATGTTTTTTGAAGAGCGGCGGCCAGTCTAACTGTTCAGGACAAACAAGGGACTCATGAACAACTACAACTAAACAAAAACAATGGATCATTCAGGTAACAACACAGTATTAAGAATCAAGTATATGTAAACTTTTGAATGGGGTCATTTTTATAAATTCAACTATTGTTTTCTCTTTTATGTGAAATATCTCATTCAGGTCGGTGCTAAATAAAAAGTAACATTTTGCAGATTCTGCAAGGTGTATATAAACATTTGACTTCAACTGTAGATAGATTGTGTGATGAATCAGAAAGTAAAACGTTTCATGCAAACACAAAAATAACAAGGAATACAAGTGTGATTCACATTTTCATAAGATGTTCCAAAACGCTGTGGTAACTGAAATAAATGTTCTAGTGCGGTACAGATGTTCTGCGATATTCTTCTACAACAAATGAAAGAGAGTTATGGCAACTGATCAACAAACAAATAACAAACAAATCCCTGCTGACAACTAAACGTGATATAAAAGAACTTTATATAAAAGACTCCACTGGCCAAAAGGATGTTATTGTTTGTATAATGCACTTAAGGTGTTCGGAATAAAATGGTATTTGTTTCCCGACCCCTCATGGAGCCGATGGCATCTCCAATATGATTCAATGTTGCTTTTTTAACCTTACTGACCTCTTCTCATTTCTCATTCGCTTTTTACATGACACCCACATTAATCATCGCTCAAGATGCAGGCTACCTGGAACATCCACAGTGTTGATTTGAGTTGTCATCCACAGGATACATCAGTGTCTAGTGAAAGACATTGTTTTATTTTTCACCCTGACTAGACATATTACAGTTACAAGAGATGTTACACTTGGCAGTCCCTTAACGGGCCGTCCTCAGGAGTGAAGAAGTGAAGACGGGCACAACCACCAGAAGGTCAGTGAAGCACTAAACAGCGTTGAGACAGTGAAAAGACGCGTTTATTCTTAGAAATAGTCTGAAAAGACGAGCCAACTAGAGAGGTTCTCCTGAGGTGCACAGCAGATGGTGGAGAACAAGCAGGTCTGTTTGTATTCCCATTTATATTGTACATCAACTCAAAAACATCAGGCTAATGACTCTCTAAAGCCACTTCAATAAGATCTGTCAGAGAATGGAAAATCGCACGGTGCTGATCCATGATGACTAGCTATGGAAATTAGAAAATGGAGAGTACCAAAAGCCAAATATGTATGTGAAAACCTCTAACACTTATCTCGAGACTTCCATTGTATTTGCCAGTAATGTAGTGTTATGAAAGTAGAGCTTTTTCAGTGGAATAAAGGTGTCATCATAACAGAATGTTTTTAAAACAAAGGCAATCACGTTACATTTTCTTCTAAAGAATAAAAAAAGAATAAATGTAAACCAGCAGGAAAAAATCAGTTTGTCATCAAAACATCAGTCAGAGTCTTTAAAAAATGCATTTTTATCAGGCTCTGTAAGTAAGTACTGTACTTCTGATTGGGCTGAGGGTGGGATTTTAGCGAGTTTGAAGTAAAATTATTTGATGGATGTATAATATGTGTTGAGAGCATTCATTCAGTATCATTATCTCATTTTTGAACAAGATGGCTTTTAGCTGGTTTTGCATTTGAACTCTTCGTATATACACTGCCAGTCAAAAGTTTGGACACATCCTCTCATTTAATGTTTTTTAAAGAAGTCTCTTATGCACATCAAGGCTGCATTTATTTGATCAAAAATACAAAAAAAAAAACAGTAATATTGCAAAATTTTATTACAATATAAAATAATGGTTTTTATTTTAATATACTTTACAATATAATTTATTCGTGTAATGAAAAGCTGAATTTTCATCAGCTGTTACTCCAGTCTTGTGATCCTTCAGAAATCATTCTAATATGCTGACATGTTAAAAAGAACAGCATTTATTCAAAATATCAACCTTTTCTAACCATGTAAATCTATGCAATCGCTTTTTATTAATTTAACACATCATTGGTGAATAAAAGTATTAATTTCTTTCAAAAAAAAGAAAGAATAAAAATTTACTGACCCCAAACTTTTGAACAGTAGTGTATATTGTTAGAAAACCTTTCTATTTTAAATAAATGCTGCTCTTTTTTAACCTTTTATTAATAAAAAATACTGAAAAAGTATCACCGGTTCCATAAAAAATATTAAGCAGCACAACTGTTTCCAGTTTCCAGCACTGATAATAAATCAGCATATTAGAATGATTTTTGAAGGATCATGTGACACTGAAGACTGGAGTAATGATTCTGGAAATTCAACTTTAATTACAAATATAATTTAAATTAATAATAAGTATATTAATATAGAAAAACACAGATTTACATCAGAATTATATTTCACAATAGTACATTTTTCTCTGTATTTTTAATCAAGTGAAAACAGCTTTAATAAGCATAAGAAACTTCTTTAAAAACATTAAATGAGAGGGTGTGTCCAAACTTTTGACTGGTAGTATATATATATATATATTTTAAACATTAATTAATGTTATATGTTATTTATAGTTATGTCAATTGATTAAAAAAACACTAATCACACATTTTTTCCTGAAATTAATTGTGATTAATTAGTTTTTAAATACACTTTTAAATTGCATAACGTAAGGATATGTTGTAAAGTATATTTTGTTATTTTTTCTGACAGTGAGTATCACTCATGACGAAAACATACCTGTGGGAACTCTTTCGCAAGACGCGAAATACATACCAATAAGTACATATCGCTGCAGTTTCCAACAGAAATGAACACAAGAAGCGGTAAAACAGCAAGCACTTGTAATCGTTTTCAAACATAGTTATGATAACAGCTCCATATGTTTCGCTTTCCGGACGTAACAAGCTCCACTCTTTAAACTAAAGGTGCTTTAAAAGGTTTTTTGGTTCCACAAAGAACCATTCAGTCAAAAGACCATCTGTTCCGTCATGAGACCAGGTTGAATAATTTGTACAAAATTGCATAAGATATCCTAGAACGTACAATCCCAGTTTCAACATACCATAGAAATTACAAAAAAAAATTCTGATGTCCCAAAGGGGGATTTGTCAGATTTAGCTCACTTCTGGGACAACTTTGACCCTAAACCACAGCATATCCACATACATAAACTATATATAACCCATCCATCACTCCTTTCCATTTAGAAGATGATCTTTCTTGAGAAAGACGCTATGCCAGAAACGAGGATCCAATTTGAGTTTCATCCAGATTAGTCAATCCGATCCAAGAGATACTGTAACCACAATGGCTTTGGTTAAAAGAGCTGCATAAAACACGCTCCAAACCTCTGAGCCCCTAAACACATACACTGTCCCATCTGTCTGATTAGCCAATGATCTTTAATCACACTGAAGTAGTCCAGGAAGTCCAGGATCCAATATCCTTTTGCAATAGTGCCTTAGGGGACAAGATGTATATAATGAATCATTAATTACACTGAAGAGTAACAGTTCAAAGAATGCACTCTTTGAACCTTGCATTTAGTGGATAAATCAAGAAAGCATTATGCATGTGCGCTTGAACATTTTTAATTGGTTCTTGCATCAAACTCTCTTCTAAATTCTCCATGTCATCTAAAGTAAATAAGTCCTGCAGTATCTCAAGGGCGTTACATAACACTGTGGGCAAGGTAAACACTTGTTTGAAGACCCTGGCCTGAGTTTGTTCGGGCCAGCTGTCAGATGGTGACTCACTGTGGACTGATGGGTGGGGCTGAGAATAATCTCTGTCTGCGATTTTGGGTGAACGGGACCCTGCGGTGCCATCACCAAGTTCCCAATAACCATACTTACAGTGGTGACAAGAGCAGTGTCGTATAAAGTGGCTGTAAGTCAGAATCAAAAAAGTAAAGGAAGGAGTGATTCCATCAGGTGCACTTATGCCAACTGAAGAGGCATTCGGACTAAAGCAATAGTTGTTTCCACACCACATTAGAAACACTTTCATATTGTTTTGGAGATTGGCAGCAAAATATGGTACAAACATTACAAAATAAATGTTACCATCACCCCATCTGTGTTGGTTCTGTCTTCATATTTTGGTGTCTGTGAAGTATTTCTAAAGAAGTTAGATCATTTATTCTGTGGTAACATGAGATAAAGTAACAAAAACATATTGTTTGCTTTATAACTAATTTTTTTAAAATGCTCGTCATAGACAAATGTGCACCGTATGAATTCTATGGAAGCCTGTTTCTGTCACTGAATAAAAAAAGGTAATTATTAAAAACTTTTAATCATAAAATTTTTTAATCACAATTCTGACCTTTTCACTTGTAATTGTGACTTTTTTTCTTTGAATTCCGAATTTATATCTCAGAATTCTGACTTTTTCTCGTACATGCAAGTTTATATCTCGCAATTCCAAGTTTCTATCTCATGATTCAGACTTTTTTCTCACAATTCCGAGTTTATATCTTGCAATTCTGACTTTTTTTTTTCTTGCAATTCCAAGTTTATATCTCCAATTCGAACTTTTTTCTTGCAATTCCAAGTTTATATCTTGCGATTCTGACTTTTTTTCTTGCAATTCCAAGTTTATATCTCCAATTCTGACTTTTTTCCCCTGACAATTCTGACTTTTTCCTTCACAATTCTGAGTTTATATCTTGCAATTCTGACATTTTTCTTTCAATTCCAAGTTTCTATCTCCAATTCTGACTTTTTCTCGCAATTCCGAGTTTATATCTTCAATTCTGACTTTTTTCTTTCAATTCCAAGTTTCTATCTCCAGTTCAGACTTTTTCTCGCAATTCCAAATTTATATCTCCAATTCTGACTTTTTCTCACAATTCTGACTTTTTCCCTCACAATTCTGAGTTTGTATCTTGCAATTCTATCTCCAATTCAGACTTTTTCTCGCAATTCTGAGTTTATCTCTCCAATTCTGACTTTTTTCTTTCAATTCCGAGTTTATATCTCCAATTCTGACTTTTTTCTTACAATTCTGACTTTTTTCCACTAACAATTCTGAGTTTATATCTTGCAATCTTTACTTTTTTCTTGCAATTTCGAGTTTCTCTCACAATTCTGACTTTTATCTTGCAATTCTGAGTTTATATCTCGCAATTCTGACTTTTATCTTGCAATTCTGAGGTTATATTTTGCAATTCTGACTTTTTTTCTCTCAATTCTGAGCTTATATCTCGCAATTCTGACTTTTATCTTGCAATTCTGAGGTTATATTTTGCAATTCTGACTTTTTTCTCTCAATTCTGAGCTTATATCTCGCAATTCTGACTTTTTTCTCGCAACAATTCTGAGTTTATATCTCGCACTTATGACCTTTTTCTCGCAATTCCGAGTTTTTTATCTCACAATTCTGACTTTTATCTTGCAATTCTGAGTTTATATCTCGCAATTCTGACTTTTATCTTGCATTTCTGAGTTTATATCTCGCAATTCTGACTTTTATCTTGCAATTCTGACTTTTTTCTCTCAATTCTGAGCTTATATCTCGCAATTCTGTCTTTTTTCTCGCAACAATTCTGAGTTTATATCTCGGACTTATGACCTTTTTCTCGCAATTCTGAGTTTTTTATCTCACAATTCTGACTTTTATCTTGCATTTCTGAGTTTATATCTCACAATTCTGACTTTTATCTTGCAATTCTGACTTTTTCTCTCAATTCTGAGCTTATATCTTGCAATTCTGTCTTTTTTCTCGCAACAATTCTGAGTTTATATCTCGCACTTATGACCTTTTTCTCGCAATTCCGAGTTTTTTATCTCACAATTCTGACTTTTATCTTGCATTTCTGAGTTTATATCTCGCAATTCTGACTTTTATCTTGCAATTCTGACTTTTATCTTGCATTTCTGAGTTTATATCTCGCAATTCTGACTTTTATCTTGCAATTCTGACTTTTATCTTGCAATTCTGACTTTTATCTTGCAATTCTGAGTTTATATCTCGCAATTCTGAGTTTATATCTCGCAATTCTGACTTTTATCTTGCATTTCTGAGTTTATATCTCGCAATTCTGAGTTTATATCTCGCAATTCTGAGCTTATATCTCGCAATTCTGTCTTTTTTCTCGCAACAATTCTGAGTTTATATCTCGCACTTATGACCTTTTTCTCGCAATTCTGACTTTTATCTTGCATTTCTGAGTTTATATCTCGCAATTCTGAGTTTATATCTCGCAATTCTGACTTTTATCTTGCAATTCTGACTTTTTTCTCTCAATTCTGAGCTTATATCTCGCAATTCTGTCTTTTTTCTCGCAACAATTCTGAGTTTATATCTCGCACTTATGACCTTTTTCTCGCAATTCCGAGTTTATCTCACAATTCTGACTTTTATCTCACAATTCTGACTTTTATCTTACATTTCTGAGTTTATATCTCGCAATTCTGACTTTTATCCTCAATTCTGAGTTTATATCTCGCAATTCTGAGTTTATATCTCGCAATTCTGACTTTTATCTTGCAATTCTGACTTTTTTCTCTCAATTCTGAGCTTATATCTCGCAATTCTGTCTTTTTTCTCGCAACAATTCTGAGTTTATATCTCGCACTTATGACCTTTTTCTCGCAATTCCGAGTTTTTTATCTCACAATTCTGACTTTTATCTTGCATTTCTGAGTTTATATCTCGCAATTCTGACTTTTATCTTGCAATTCTGAGTTTATATCTCGCAATTCTGAGTTTTGTATCTCGCAATTCTGACTTTTATCTTGCAATTCTGACTTTTTTCTCTCAATTCTGAGCTTATATCTCGCAATTCTGTCTTTTTTCTCGCAACAATTCTGAGTTTATATCTCGCACTTATGACCTTTTTCTCGCAATTCCGAGTTTTTTATCTCACAATTCTGACTTTTATCTTGCATTTCTGAGTTTATATCTCGCAATTCTGACTTTTATCTTGCAATTCTGAGTTTATATCTCGCAATTCTGAGTTTTGTATCTCGCAATTCTGACTTTTATCTTGCATTTCTGAGTTTATATCTCGCAATTCTGAGTTTATATCTCGCAATTCTGACTTTTATCTTGCAATTCTGACTTTTTTCTCTCAATTCTGAGTTTATATCTCGCACTTATGACCTTTTTCTCGCAATTCCGAGTTTTTTATCTCACAATTCTGACTTTTATCTTGCATTTCTGAGTTTATATCTCGCAATTCTGACTTTTATCTTGCAATTCTGAGTTTATATCTCGCATTTCTGAGTTTATATCTCGCAATTCTGAGTTTATATCTCGCAATTCTGACTTTTATCTTGCAATTCTGACTTTTTTTCTCTCAATTCTGAGCTTATATCTCGCAATTCTGTCTTTTTTCTCGCAACAATTCTGAGTTTATATCTCGCACTTATGACCTTTTTCTCGCAATTCCGAGTTTTTTATCTCACAATTCTGACTTTTATCTTGCAATTCTGAGTTTATATCTCGCAATTCTGACTTTTATCTTGCAATTCCGAGGTTAAATTTTGCAATTCTGACTTTTTTCTCTCAATTCTGAGCTTATATCTCGCAATTCTCTTTTTCTTTGCAACAATTCCGAGTTTATATCTTGCTATTATTACCATTTTCTCACAATTTCGACTTTATATCTCGCAATTCTGACTTTTTTCTGAGTTTTTTTTTTTTTTCCAGAATTGTGAGATATGAACTTGCAACTGCGAGTTATAAAGTCCAATTCTGAGGGGAAAAAAGATACTCGCAATTCCGAGTTTATATCTTGCAATTCTGACTTTTATCTTGCAATTATTCCGAGGTTTATATATTTTTCTTCTTCTCACAATTCCAGGTTTATATCTCTGACCTTTTTTCTCACAATTAGAACTTTTTTTTTGCAATTAGCAATTTTTTCTTTCTTCGCAATTCCAAGTTTATATCTCCAATTCTCACTATAGGTTATAAAGTCCAATTCTGCGTAGGAGAAAAGACTGATAAGTTCTCAGAATTGCAAGTTTATATCTCACAATTCTGACTAAAAAACTTGCAACTGGAAACTCGCAATTCTGAGAAAAAAAGTCACAATTGTGAGTTTATATCACGCAATCATTTAGCTAACCATAATTTAGGACAGTCTTTATGTTAGCAGTTGACAAGGAAGCACATTTTTCTTTAACAGGAAAAGGCTGGTTCCGCAGTAGGGGACATTAATAGCTGACCCTTGCGAGATGACCATGACGCTCCAAAACAGACAAAGCATGCAAACACAAGATGTAACTGATAAAAAAAATAAAGAACTGAATAATACAAAGAAAATCCTGAAGCTTGGGTTCTGACGTCATTAAAGCTACGACAGACTAAATTAAAACCATGCAAAACAGAAGCATTTCAAACCCAACTGTATGAATTTAATTCACCAATAATTGCAACTGAGCCAATTTTACAGCACATCAATGAAACCTTGGGTTGCAGGCAAGACAAATAACAAATAAAGGCACTATTTTATATGCAGTTCTGAACATGTGCAAACAACATTTGTTCTCCAATTCACTCCATTGTACTATACCCAAAGTTTTGGCAAACCTTTTAGATGTAATAATCTAGTAGTCAGACTTCCAGGACTTGCATATTGATGTCCATTGAAATTGACCATTCTGGCAGCATTAGCTTGTTAGCTAAGTGTACTGTCTCCTGCTGTTTCATTTGTGAAAGAAACATTCATGTTTTGTGCCATACAAAAATCCTCAGTCCTAAGATTTTGGCCCTTTGTTTAAGGTAATTATGAGCAGCACTCGTACCCAAAAATTTCAGTGAATTAAACTTAAATACACATGGTTTGCTGCCAAATGTTTGCCAAAACATGAACTGTGCCCAGGGTAAATTATAGGTCCATATGTGTTTACATCACCATTTGTATTGTGATAGTTTGGAGTGCAATTCAGATTCTGTTTTATCCCAAAAAGTAATGCACAACATGGATAAATTTTAAAACAGGGATTACTATTGTATGTCATCCATTATCCGCACTATTAAATGCACAATAACATTGAAGCCAAAGCATTTATAGGCAATAAATAAGTCTGTACATGTTTATAGATCTTCTTTTATTTGTTATTTTTGATTCTATAACCTTAAGGATGCGAGCGTCACAAACACAGCTGCCTTTAACTAGTAAATCAAAGCATGTCCTTTTTCTTTTTGCCTCACATAAAAGATTTATTTGCTGGGTGTGACGTTCTTGACGGTCCATCATATGTGTTCTGCATCTTTAAAAAAAAAAACACCCTGAAGATACATGCATGTCATCTGGTCTTTTTTCTCTGTGACATGACAGGGTCAAACATACTTGTGTGTTCATAGGCGCATTTGAAACATGTCAAGCATGTTTATACAAAGAATCCTTTAACATGCCAGGGTGAAAGTGCAGTTGAAACCATAAAAATTTATCCTGACTTTGTTGGGATTAATACAGCCTTTCAAAGCACAAGCAGTGGTTATAATCACAAACCTAGACATTATATTTTAAAGCCTCGTTTCTTTGGCTCCATTTTTGAAGGTTTGTAATTTTAGGAGTTTTGGGATCCTGAGTTTAGAAGAACTGAGCTCATATAATTTAAGGGTAAAAGGCAATCTAACAAATGATTCTTCTCTCCAAATATCATTATAAAGGAATGAGATCATTATGGCTCTCTATTATAACTGTTGTGAGTCATTTCAAAGGGATAGTTTGCCCAAAAATGAGAATTCTGTCATAATTTACTCACACTTACGTTGTTTTAAACCTGTATGACTATGTCTTTTGCGAAAGATATTTTGAATTATATTTTTATATCTTGTTTTGTGTTAAACGAAAAGAAAAGAAAGAAAGCTGTACAGGTTTGGAACAATAGAGAGTGAGTTAATGCCAATTTCTGTTGTGAAACTCTAGACGGTACACTGATGGTTTCCTAATGCAAAGTGATGATATTCACAGCATTAAAACTACTTGGAACAAGCTGATTGGTTCATGTTGCATACGATGAGCCTATGAGTTTACTGCTTTACACTGAAATGGCTGGTTTGCATTCACTAGAGCAGTTTGCAGCTTTCAGAGTTTCTCTGAAACCCTCCACCTCCCCAGCTCCACCTGTATAGATCTGCTACGGGTTAATATTATTATATATGCTTTTTGTGCAGCAGCAGTATGTCTTAAATACTCACAGCACTGTATCACATATATATATTGGTAGTAGCAAGTTCCTGTACTTGTTTTGCAGCAGCAGCAGCAATAATCAACAACAACAGCAATAACCAACAGCAGCAGCAATTTACCTATCGGTAAGCCCTTCCCCCCTTAGTTACTGTTGCTGCCTCGGACAAACAAACAGAGTTGCCCACTGTCTTACAATGACAGCTGTCAGTGTAAAACCTTATCCAAAGATGATTTTGATCAATTTTGAACATAGAAGGACCACCTCTCATTGGGGTGCATTCAAGTAGGGCTTAAATATGTCAAGGAGGAATATATAAATGATTTAAAAATAAATATGGTGAGTAACATGATTAAGTTGGAATCGAGGGTTTACAGATCGCAATGCAAATGGGAGAAATCTCATGGTACGATTGTCACGATCGCAGATGACATCATCCAGGATCAACATGTTCATGTACTGCAGTGTAAGATTAATTATTTTAAATTTAACCATAATATGCCAGAGATATTAACGATATTAACAGACATTAACTGCTTGAGCAGATGAAAAAGGCCACTTAATGAGAGTATGACAACCACAAAATGAATGTTGAATAATAAAATAAATTCCAAATTCCATTGCCAATCCTCTCAAGATACCTGGAATCAGTCTTACAGATATCTCAGGCACATCGTTTTATTATTTTTGCAGCATAAACACCATCAAAATTACGAGAGCTTTGGATCTTCCAATGTTTCTCTATGGTGCTGAAACCTACAGATGTCCGAGGTTCAGTCTCCATGCAGCTGATACTCAACTGCCATTGGCTCATCTGCATATGAGGGGAGGGGTTTACTGATAGGTCAATTCAGCAGTGAGCTGTCATGATAGAAATGATTTCATTTTTGAGTAAAATTGCCATGAAACACTTTTTGGTTTATAGAGAGAAACATTTTTTGAATGACGCTGGGACTAATATAAATCTGATTCTTTCACGCTTATGTTCTTTTTACGTTCTTTCTGTTTCAGAGAAAAAGTATAAATCACAGCTGCAGGCATGGTCCAAAGCCAAGTACACTGTTGTTCTTATGAGTAAAATAAAACCATTTAAATGGTCTCATCTCTCACATATCATGTTTCTTCAGATTTTCACAAGAGCCAGTTATAATATATGATAAATGAATCTATGTCTCCTGCTTTTTATCCACCACAGACATGCTGAGCTCACCAAAAAATTAAATTGGTTTGCATTTCATACATTTAAAAAATAAAAAATGCAAATCATTTTTCTTGTTTACTCAGGTGTATTAAATAACTGCAGCCTCTTACAGACACAAACATTGTTTAGTTCCTCAAACAAAATGTTGGCAGATCCATTTGAAATTACACAGAGCTCGGTGTGAACCTCAAACAAAAATGTTATAGCTGTGTTTGAATATGAAATGTCATAGAAATGAAGTTCAAACCAGTTCATTTATTCTCTCAGTATGGAGCACAGCTGAGGAATTCCAGATATGACCTGTAAAATAATGAGCTAAGAGCCGTGAAGCTGAACTTCATGTCTGCTCAGTTGGAATATTTCTGCTTCACATCTAGAATTGCCTCTTAAAGAGCTGAATAGAACATTCCAAATAAAACACAAACCCACAAAAGACGTGTGGTGAAATTACTAATGAACAAGAAGTTCTCAGTCAAAGAAGTTATAACAGACTAAAACACAAAAAATACAATTAAATTTGTATCCAAAAAGCACATACAACTACTGTAGTCCATATGTCTCGTGCCTATTATTCCATGTCTCCAGATGGCATACGATAGCACTGAGTGAAATTTCAGTTGTGCATAACTAGAAAACAAAACCAAAAGTTTGAATATTGGATTAGAACTAGTGAAAATATTTCTATAACCATCTTCAATAGAGGTGCACAGGATTGAAATTGCAAGATTTTATCATTCTTTTTAAAAATACTTTCCCGTATTAGCATATTCCTGCCCTCAGCCAATTATACGTTGTCCGCGCTCGAGCAGCTGTAGCGATAACAATGTCTTACACGCAGTGCAGGTGGTTTGTATTTGGATGTGAACACATTTTCTCCTGACATCAGAGCCACTGAGGACACAGTGGATTAGTTTTGTTTTTGATGGTAATGTGCAATCAAATACACAAAAAAATTGAAAAAATGGGGTGTGGTTAGCAGTAGCTCATTATCAATTAAAGAGACATGCACCGAAACATGTCGCTGTGAACAGAGCTGTTTTTGACAAGGTAAAAAGGGTGTTGTTTTACATAACCATTGAGGTATTCTAACCAAAGTATGAGAAGAGACCCTAAAGAATCATACCAACTTGTGGAACATGGGCCTCCGATGTTCCCTTTAAAATGTATAAATGTGTTTTATAATGTAAAATAGATGCATTCTAAAAGTTTGTTCAACTGTATCTGGACAAACTACATGGGGAACTTGCTCCACCATGTGTTGTGCAGAGCTCCACCAAATCAGATAATCCTAGATGTAGTGTTGTGTGTTACAAGTCCCTCTTCACAACTCTTTTCTCATAAAATTCGATCTCTAAGAACTTGCAAAGAGCTCCCAGTGAAGTTTTGCTGAAAGCCAGTGTCCAAGAGTGTTCCTTGGCTGTCAAATCAGCGAGAACGGTTTTTGTCATGAAAGTCACAAGAGAGCACGTTTTCCTCTGAATTTGAGCCTTTTGGCCTTCAGCATTGCATACAAACAGCATGGTCGCGATGATGCCAGAATGCTGCACTCCATCAGTCATTTTTACAGCTTTGGGCATTTTTACAGCTTTGTGTAAGACTCTGGAGAGCCATTAGTTTTACAGGTTTGTCTTATTGACCTTACAGCCATTGATCCGCTCCACATTCAATTAGGGGTGTGCGATATGACGATTTTTGATCGTGGACGTGCTATTCTATCAGCTGCAGTTTTGGCGCCTTCGTCTCAATACTGTACAACGCAACATACATTCACAACAGTGTTACTCAGAGATAGAGTTAAGGCCCGTTCACACAGAGAAGGACAACTATAACGGTAAAGATAACGTTCTAAAAATCGTTTCAAATTTAAGAGAACATCACAGCTATAACAATAACGATACCTGGCAACAGTATTGTTGGGATCACTTTCAGAACGATTTTTTTTACAGCTGATAAACGATAAAACACTGACAACTAATCAAACTTCATTCAAATTTAAAGGGCTTACGCATTTAAAATAGCAGGCGACATAGTAGAAAAGTAAACAGACATTGTACAGCGAGTAACATAAAACATCAAATTACCTCAGGAATTCAGCGCAGGGTTGGACAACATTGTCTTCTTGCCTCCTTTGAAGGTGCAGTAGCAAAGAATCTGTAATTTATTCCACTACATTGACAACGTTATAGATCAGAGTTTTAGCTAGATTCACTGCTTAGATGCATTTGAAACGTGCGTTCTGAGGACATCTACTGGTCGAAGCCGTGTAAATGGAATGCAACAAAAACAGACAGTTATTGTTCTCTGGTGTGGACGCAAATATAGTTATCGTTGTCGTTCTTGGTGTGAACGGGCATTTAGGCTCACAAAACAGTGCACTTATTCACAGTCACAAAAGTACATTATTTGCATTAAAGTCTTGCCGGTTAACCATTTCATATGCGTGCTGTTCGGACATGCATGCACTTTTTCAGAGCGCGTACGCCTGAAGCGCGCGCATACTAAAAGCCTGTCAAATAGCGCCTAATTACTTTATGTTATGTATCTCATCTGATTACGCTAATACTGTCAAAACACACAAGGTTTCCATATAAACACAGTTGCTTATGTCTAAAGTAAAAGTAAACGATTAAGAGAAAAACGGAGGCGTGCCTGTATATTAGACGCGTGCAGCTCTTAAAGGTACAGTAGACTAATTGTACTGAACATGCTGCCACTTGTCACCCAAAAATTATAATTCTGTCATTATTTACTCACTTACATGTTGTCCCAAACTTGTATTAATTTTATTTATATATATATTTTGTAAAATGTGGGTAACCATACAGTTGCTGGTCTCTATTGAATTTAATAATAGAAAAGATCAAATAGTTACGTTCACACGGATCATACGGATAGGGAACGACTAAAAACTCTGTATGTGAACTTATAATACACTTGAAGTCAGTTTTCACAAATTCAGAAACACATTTTTGTAGTTTACATGGAAACAGATAACGGTGTCATTTTAAAAACTTGCACTTTGAAACCTGCTTTTGAAAGTTTTTAGGCCTCCAAAACATTATTGTCATGTAAATAAACAACCCAAATGCGTAAAAAGTTGTACATTTTTAGTTGAAAATGGTGTATTGTAAATGCCTTTTATATGAATTTTTACAATCTCATTTGTACATTTTTATACAGTCTGCTTACGACCCACTGTTGGTTTATACAAAATTGAGTTTTCTCATGATATCGGGTTTGTTGTTTAGGAACACTTTTGTAAAACTCTCATGAAAGAGTTTCCTTCCATTATTCATTTAAGAGAGATATTTTCAAAGTACTCTGCCATTGAAAAGTCTGGTATCAGTAAGACTTGTAATGTTTTTAAAGAAGTATCTTATGTTCATCGAGGCTGTATTTATTTGATAAAAAATACAGAAATAAACAGTAATATTGTGCAATGTTATTACAATATAAAATAATGGTTTCTATTTTAATATACTTTAAAATATCATTTATTTCTGTGATGCAAAGCTGAATTACTCCAGTCTTACGTGTCACATGATCTTTTAGAAATCATTCTAATATGCTGATTTATTACTTTTATTATCAATGCTGGAAACAGTTGTGCTGCCAGATATTTTTTTGGAACCTGTGATTTCTTTCAGAAAAAAAAAAAAGAATACAAATTTACTGACCCCAAACCTTTGATTGGTAGTGTGCATTGTTACAAAAGATTTCTATTTTTAATAAATGCAGTTTTTTTTAATCTTTTTATTCATCAAAGAATCCTGAAAAAAAGTATCACAGGTTTCAAAAAAATATTAAGCAGCACAACTGTTTTCAGCATTGATAAATCGGCACATCAGTATGATTTCTGAAGGATCATGTGACACTTAAAACTGGCGTAAAGATGCTGAAAATTCAGCTTTGATCAAATTATTAAAATAGATATTATAGAACATTTTTTACATCATAATAATATTTAACAATATTACTTTTTTTGTATTTTTGATCAAATAAACGCAGCCTTGATGTGCATAAGAGACTTCTTTAAAAAACATTAAATCTTACTGATCACAAACATCTGAATGGCAGTGCATATGCATCAAAATCTATGAAAAATATAGCAGTGTTTCTTTAGCTATAAGCACTTCTGGTCTTTTGTGGACTTATCTATTACATGTTTTAAGAAAAAAAATGCTGAAATACATTTGTAACCCAGGACATGCCCACAGAAACACCCATATTCTCCTATACACTTTGTTCTACCAGGCAAAAAAAAAAAAAGAAAACATATTAACTAATAACGTTCAGTGACATCAAGAACCAGAACAGTTCTTTACTTGTGTTTGAAAGGTCTGAAGCCCTATGATGAAACAGAACACAACCACTTTAGTATGTTTTATGACTTGTTTGGTCTCGTAAAAACTCCTAATCACAGCAATCATCCCCACGTGGAGGGTTGTTTTGGCTAAGTCTTTTGTGCACCGCTTCAGTCTTTCCTCCTTTTTTAACCTAACACATACAGCCTGTTCTTCCAGTGGATCTGTCAGAACTAAGTCCAAAACTCACACAAATTATCCTGTTTTATACACCGGAATATTCACTGTGATAGTTCTGCTGATGTGTTTATATAGTGTTTTTGTGCTTTATAGTGTCCCAATCACAGAACAAGATAATAAAAACCTGAAACTTAAACAGACAACAGTAGAAAGATGGGGGATTGTTCTCACAAACTTTAACTTGAACTTGAATCACTATTTTTGCAATCCACTGAGGCTTATTTTGGATAGATAGATAGATAGATGATAGATAGATAGATAGATAGATAGATAGATAGATAGATAGATAGATAGATAGATATGACATAAGTGAACTGAAATATATGATAAAATAACAGCACTAGATTAAACTGACTGTGAGAAACTCAAAAATAATAATTTTTAATGTCCATCTCAGCTGTTTTATTACTTAAATTCCTATATTCAAACGGCAATGCAGTAAAAACAGTGTTTTTTCAGTTCTCTAGCCAATGGCACAGCAGATGTACTTTTGACTTTCTCTGTTGGAGCCCATCTCTCACTACTGAAGCCATCTAATGAAGGAGCTCCTGACCCCTGCAGGCATATCACTCATCACCTCACTCCCAGTATAAATCACTGTAAAACTACATGCTTACAGCTATGACAACTTTATGTCAGGTATATGACTGGAGTCAAAGGCATGCCAACACTCATATCAGGGACAGCATCTTGTTACACAGAAGTAGGTGCTTCTCAGCTTTATGATCGCCTTCGTTGCCGTTACTTGCCTCCAAGTAAAGTTAATCTTATGTGGTTCTTTCAGAATATTATTTTGCAGAGAATAGAAAAGTAATAGGCTACTCATAGTCACTAGAGTTAGTGTTTTTGCTTTTATAGTGTAATAATATTTTAATACAAATCTATATTTTAGTAATAATATTCTATTTTATAATAATTTTTTTAAAACATATTCTGACCAGTTTGGCACAGCAACACTGACTCTACCATTGATTTGAGTCGGGTGGAGCTACATGTTTTTTTTTTTTTGACCAATTGCAGGCAGGGGGAGTGGTTAGTTTTTTGTTTTTTTTGGGTTTTTTTTGCAATTCCATTTGTAACGGACTGTTTTACGTTTTTTTCCAAATCAGATTGGATTCTGAACTGTAACTCTTGTATTGTGTAGATACTCAAGGAAGTTTTCCCTGGGTCATCTCTCCAAACATGAGAAATTATGTTCACTCTGCAAAAATGTCCCCATGCAAGAGCACACACATGGAGAATAACTGAACACATGTGTGAACCTTCAAGTTCAGCCACAATACACAAGACTTTCTCTGCTGCAGATGTGTGGAGAAAGAAATGGGCTTTACTATTGGCCTTATACTGTAAGTGCAGGTCAGTTGTTGTTGGCTCGCTAAGAATGAACTGGGATCCAACACTTACACAGAGCTAAAGGAGAGCTAGGAAATCTAAGATTACACAGAAATCACTAAAATAAATAATGGCAATGTTAAAATAAATAAAAACAATGTAGGTATGCTTGCGGTTACATAATGTAAATATTTAATGTGACCCTGGACCACAAAACTAGTCATAATGGTACATTTCTTGAAATTGACATTGATATATAATCTGAAAGCTGAATAAATAAGCTTTCCATTGATGTATGTTTATTATGATAAGACAATATTTTGCCTGAGATACAACTGTTTAAAATCTTGAATGTGAGGGTGCAAAAAATTTCTTTTTTGAGAAAATCGCTTTTAAAGTTGTCCAAATAATGTTCTTAGCAATGCATATTAATAACATAAAAATTAAGTTTTGATATATTTATGGTAGGACATTTACAAAATATCTTCATGGAACATTATCTTTACTTAATATCCTAATGATTTTTGGCATTAAAGAAAAATAAAAATTTTTGACCCATGCAATGTTACAAATGTACCCATGCTTAAAACTGGTTTTGTGGACCAGGCTCACAAATTTAATATTAATGTTACATATTAAGTATATTAAAATCATTACACTGATATTGCTGTAGATTAAAAGGGTTTAATGAATGTTTCCAAAACATCTAAGTACAGGGAGTTTGATTGACAGGTGATCTGACCAATCATAACGCAGAAGTAGCTATTTTCCGACAAACTGAACTGTACTGAACTTGAATATCAACTGATTGAGGCACTACAGCAATCTGTCATGACGTATTTAAAATAATTGCTTTCTATTTGAATATATTTTAAAATATAACAAATATTCATAAAATCTATCTTTTTAAAACATATATCAACTGATTGAGGCACTACAGCAATCTGTCATGACGTATTTAAAATAATTGCTTTCTATTTGAATATATTTTAAAATATAACAAATATTCATAAAATCTATCTTTTTAAAACATATTCTGACCACACCAACACTGACTCTACCATTATAGATATCCACCCTAGACATTAAGATATCCACCCTATTCTTCAACATGTAGGTAAGCCTATGGGCTTCCGCTCAAGCCCCACATCAAGCAAAGAGGAACAGCGTACTTTAGGTATGAAACAAAGTCTTAGCTTTCTAATTCTGTCATTTTGTAAGAAATTCAAACAATAAATACCGTTTTGTGGCTCTTTAATACGTCGTGACAGATCGCTGTAGTGCCTCAGTCAGTTGATATTCAAGTTCAGTACAGTTCAGGTTGTCGGACAAATAGCTATTTCTGCGTTATGATTGGTCAGATCGCCTGTCAATCAAACTCCCTGTGAAGAGTCAGCCTTGTTCTCACATGTTTTGGGGACATTCATTAAACCCTTTTAATCTACAACAATATTAGTGTAATGAACATCACTGTGATTTTAATACACTTAATATGTAACATTAATATTAAATTTATGAGCCTGGGCCACAAAACATTTTACATTTTAAATTTAAAATGTAATTTATTCCTGTGATTTCAAAGCTGAATTTGTAGCATCATTCAGTCCAGTCACATGATCCTTCAGAAATCACTCTAATATTCTGTTTTGCTGCTCAAAAAACATTAATTTTTATTATTATTATGTTGAAAACAGCTGAGTATATCTTTTTTTTCCAGGTTGCTTTGATGAATAGAAAGTTCAGAAGAACAGCATTTATCTGAAATAGTAAACTTTTGTAACATTATAAGTGTCTTTATCATCACTTTTGATCAATTTAAAGCATCCTTGCTAAACAAAAATATAAATTTCTATAATTTCTTTCCCAATAAATAAATAAATAAATAATACTGACTCCAAACTTTTGAATGGTATAGTGTAGGCTATAATGGTACAAAAGCTTTTTATTTCAGATAAATGCTGATCTCTAAATCTTTCTATTCATCAAAGAATCCTGAACAAAAAATATACTCAACTATACAATATTATTAACTATGGATAATAATAATAAATGCTTCTTGAACAGCAAATCAGCATATTGGAATGATTTATAAAGGATCTTGTGTAACTGAAGACTGGAGTAATGATGCTGAAAATATAGCTTTGATCACAGGAAGAAATTACATTTTCAAATATATTTTACATAGCAAAAATATTTCACAGTATTACTGATTTTGCTGTATTTTGGATCAAATACATGGTGAGCAGATGTGAAATCTTTAAAAAGCATGAAAGATCTTACTGTTCAATTACTTCCATTACTTTAGTTAAAGTTTTGGTCATTTTGTTTTGCTTTTTATGTATATAGTTTTTATTACTTTTTTATTTCAGCTATAGTATATAAATAAATAAACTGATTAACTATATATATGTGAAACTGAGAAACTAGAAATGAAAAAACATAAGGGTTTTTCCATTTTACTTCACTTAACATTTATTTTATTTATAGTATTAGAATTTTTTCTCTGTGGTTTTAGTTTGAGTGGATCATTTGGATCAATACTTGGACCAGTTCCACTTTAGACCAGTGCAAATAATGGACAGCTTTAAACTGGATTGTAGGAATGTACATACTATCTAAAACTAACTAACTTGCCAGACTTGACAAGTTTATCCTCCCAATGACGTCTGGGGCTTCAGATTGTCTATAAGCAGTAAAGCTTCACTCCTTTCAGGCATAAAGACATCCATATGCTTTATGTAAAGGCATGCATGCTGCTACATACAGTAATCCCCTATATCAACATACATGTCTCTTTGTTAGTTTTTGCATTCACTTCATGTCATTTTTGACATGCTATTTATTTAGAAAAGAAGAACAAATGGGGATTACTGTGTTTAACTCATAAAGTCAAGATGAATGGCAAACTGATAGCAGAATGTGTGGAGACTATGAATCAGTCACTTCAAAAGTCACTTTGTACTTGGATACAAATGGTTGGTAATGCCTATTATCATTAAGCTCATCATTAGCAGTCACTGGCATCATATTAATGAAGTATATGATGAGAAAGACTGCTAATGATGAGCCTGAAAGTCACAGCACAATGTCCCAGGACAGTACACACTGCTTTTCAGTATTTTCTATGATTCATCGTCTGAATAGTTGCACCACAGTTTAAAAAAAATAACAGCAAGAAGAGGTGCTATAAGCAGAACATATTTTATTTTTAACTCTCAATGTAATGATTTGAATTTCTACAATTTAAAAAATCCTGTCTATTAAAAAAAGAAATAAAAAAATGTAGATGTGAACAAATTCATAAAAATAAACAGAAAATTAGAAACAGATGGATAGTTACAAGCTGCATAATTTAAAGTGAACTCAACAGCCAAAGCTTTGCTGATTCTTACAGATACAACGCATTCATGTCACTGAATGCAAGCACCACAAAATATCATGTGCACGACAAGCTCAATGACAAAGCTCATACAGTATATATATTCAAAGAAACAATATAAACAGCTTAAAAAAACAAACAAAAATGACCAATGTCTCTTTATAACCACCACCATTTCAAGTACCCCTTATCTGAGTTGAAGTGGGGTGTGTGCCACACAGATCCAAGATATAACTGCATTGCTTTGTAATGTGTAAACATTCAATGCGGTTTGTAGTAAAAGTGTATTCGCACTGTTCTACAACCCTGTCTTTCACTTTAGTTGGATCTTCAGGTAGAGTTAGCCTCTCCGTTCATCTCACTGTCTGGGTCTGGAGTGATGCCTGACCAGTCTTCGTCTTGATCCTGTGTTTTAGTCCACAAACACACACGTATAAACAAATCTACACATGTATCATTCATTTTCCTCTTCTGGATTATGGTAAAGTTGGGTATTTCTACTGTAAGGGCCAGATTGACTAAACAGGGCAGATTAGCTCTAGAGCGCAATTCCATAAAAGCAGGGATGGGTAATTTCAGCCAGATGATGACGCGCAATCTACCAAGAGCAGCGCAAATTACCATCATGTTTTTTTTGGCCTTTAAATAATGGCGCAAGTACCAGTAATTTGATGATCGCAGACAATTCACTTTAATACTATCTTCACTTAAACGTTGTGTCTGAAAGGGAAACTCCTACAAATGCATATTCAATAAGGTCAGGCACAAAAATAACTGTGTCCACGCCCTTTCAGCGCTAATTCTTCACTGCGCCTGTAAATCCTGACAGTACTATTTTAACACCAAAAGATGGTTTGCACTGTCACAACTGTTAGCAAATTTGGCCCCAAGTGTTTTAAATCTTGATTTATACAAAAAATAGCAATGATTTCAAGAACACATCAGATGTTAATGAGCTGAAACACATACCTTGTGGTTTTCTGATAGCAGCTCGTTTTTTAGCACGGCCCTCTGAGGAGAACAATAATTCAGTTAAACCCTGGCCAATAGATCTATTCTCATATTATTCACCCTGAGTTATGAAACCACTAACCCTTGATGATTCTGGTGATTCTCTCTGATTCTGATTCAAGGAGGTCTGGACTTTCCTTGAAAGATACAATCTTTGAGAAATCAGGTCCTAAAAAAGAATAAAATAATAAATACAATTAAAAAAAATTTAATTCTACATGTATGCAAATTATATATCATATTAAATCAGATATTATGATTTTTATAATTATAAACGATAAAAGTAACTGAAACCAGCTAGAAAGAATAGAGGACACACTCACTCACAAACTAAAAAGCAATACTTTTAGGCATAAATACTTTAGTGTTCTTCAGAAAAATCCTTTAGGACCCAACAACTTTGTTTTTTCAGCATTTTTGTGTATTTGAATCCTTTCCAACAGTGACTGTATGATTTTGAGATCCATCTTTTCACACTGAGGACAACTGAGGGACTCATATGCAACTATTACAGAAGGTTCAAATGCTCACTGATGCTTCAGAAGTAAACAAGATACATTAAGAGTCATTAATTTGAATTTGAAGATCAGGTAAATTTAACTTATTTTGTCTTCTGGGAAACATGTATCTTCTGTAGCTTCTGAAGGGCAGTACTTAATGAAGAAAAAAATTATATGTAGCCAAAATAAGAAAAATGTACACATCTTCATTCTGTTCAAAAGTTTACACTCCTGGCTCTTAATGCATTGTGTTTCCGTCTGGAGAATCTGTGAGCATTTGAACCTTCTGTAATAGTTGCATATGAGTCCCTCAATTGTCCTCAGTGTGAAAAGATGGATCTCAAAATCATACAGTCATTGTTGGAAAGAGTTCAAATATACAAAAATGCTGAAAAACCAAAGAATTTGTGGGACCTGAAGGTTTTTTTCTGAAGAACAGCGGCCAGTTTAACTATTCAGGACAAATAAAGACTCATGAACAACTTTCACAAAAAAAAACAAAAAACAAAAAAAAACAGTTGTGGATCATTTAGGTTTTTAAGAGTCAAGTGTATGTAAACTTTTGAACGGGGTCATTTTTATAAATTCAATTATTATTTTCTCTTGTGGACTATATGTAAATTGTATGTGAAATATCGTATTCAATTCAGTACTAAATAAAAAATAACATGCATTTTTTATGATCCCTCGTATTTTGGTGAAATAATTAACATTTTGCAGATTCTGAAATGGGGATGTATGTATATATATATATATATATATATATATATACAGGTCCTTCAAAATTAGCATATTGTGATAAAGTTCATTATTTTCTGTAATGTACTGATAAACATTAGACTTTCATATATTTTAGATTCATTACACACAACTCGAAGTAGTTCAAGCCTTTTATTGTTTTAATATTGATGATTTTGGCATACAGCTCATGAAAACCCAAAATTCCTATCTCAAAAAATTAGCATATTTCATCCGACCAATAAAAGAAAAGTGTTTTTAATACAAAAAAAGTCAACCTTCAAATAATTATGTTCAGTTATGCACTCAATACTTGGTCGGGAATCCTTTTGCAGAAATGACTGCTTCAATGCGGCGTGGCATGGAGGCAATCAGCCTGTGGCACTGCTGAGGTGTTATGGAGGCCCAGGATGCTTCGATAGCGGCCTTAAGCTCATCCAGAGTGTTGGGTCTTGCGTCTCTCAACTTTCTCTTCACAATATCCCACAGATTCTCTATGGGGTTCAGGTCAGGAGAGTTGGCAGGCCAATTGAGCACAGTAATACCATGGTCAGTAAACCATTTACCAGTGGTTTTGGCACTGTGAGCAGGTGCCAGGTCGTGCTGAAAAATGAAATCTTCATCTCCATAAAGCTTTTCAGCAGATGGAAGCATGAAGTGCTCCAAAATCTCCTGTTAGCTAGCTGCATTGACCCTGCCCTTGATAAAACACAGTGGACCAACACCAGCAGCTGACATGGCACCCCAGACCATCACTGACTGTGAGTACTTGACACTGGACTTCAGGCATTTTGGCATTTCCCTCTCCCCAGTTTTCCTCCAGACTCTGGCACCTTGATTTCCGAATGACATGCAAAATTTGCTTTCATCCGAAAAAAGTACTTTGGACCACTGAGCAACAGTCCAGTGCTGCTTCTCTGTAGCCCAGGTCAGGCGCTTCTGCCGCTGTTTCTGGTTCAAAAGTGGCTTGACCTGGGGAATGCGGCACCTGTAGCCCATTTCCTGCACACGCCTGTACACGGTGGCTCTGGATGTTTCTACTCCAGACTCAGTCCACTGCTTCCGCAGGTGCCCCAAGGTCTGGAATCGGTCCTTCTCCACAATCTTCCTCAGGGTCCGGTCACCTCTTCTCGTTGTGCAGCGTTTTCTGCCACACCTTTTCCTTCCCACAGACCTCTTGCTTGAGGGTGTCAATGATGGCCTTCTGGACAGCAGTCAGGTCGGCAGTCTTACCCATGATTGCGGTTTTGAGTAATGAACCAGGCTGGGAGTTTTTAAAAGCCTCAGGAATCTTTTGCAGGTGTTTAGAGTTAATTAGTTGATTCAGATGATTAGGTTAATAGCTCGTTTAGAGAACCTTTTCATGATATGCTAATTTTTTGAGATAGGAATTTTGGGTTTTCATGAGCTGTATGCCAAAATCATCAATATTAAAACAATAAAAGGCTTGAACTACTTCGAGTTGTGTGTAATGAATCGAAAATATATGAAAGTCTAATGTTTATCAGTACATTACAGAAAATAATGAACTTTATCACAATATGCTAATTTTTTGAGAAGGACCTGTATATGTAAGCAAAAAAAAAAATCTCTAGTATGATGAGTGTAAAATAATTTCTTACCTTCAATGATCTGTGGTTCTGACTGAATTACTCTGGTAACAGTGGTATCCCCTGATACTCCTTTGAGCACAAAAAGATGATTTTGATTTGGTTTGAATTTAAAACCACATTATATCATTATTTGATGTATTGTATCTCACCTTCAGTGATCTGAGAGTCTTTCTTAATCACTCTTGTTAAGGTGGTGACCCCTGGTTCAGCTTCAAGCAAAAAGACAATTCAGTTAAACATCTGAGCAAAACTTAATTCAGATCATATCATTATTTGATTTAATAGGTCTTACTTTCAACAACCTGGACTCCCGGTTTGACTACTTTAGTTATAGTGGTGATCCCTGGTCCACCTTCGAGAACAGGGAAACATGAGAACAATGGATGAACAAACCTCTGAGCAAAAGTCAAACCAACCCTGACCCTGATAATGAAAGTCTTAATCTTACTTCAGCTGTAGTGCTTAAAGATTCTAAAAACGATTCTTTCTTTTAGCTGAATCATAAGTGCGGTCTTGCCAGAAATGAATCAAAACCATACGTTATGAACTTATATCAAAAACATCTGGAGTAGAGCCATGTGTGTGAGCCATGGGAAAACCAACAGGGCTTTATTCTGTTACGTAAGTAGAGATTGTAATCCACGAGCATTAAATTGGACAGACAAACAAACATTAAACATTACTAAACGAGGACGAAGCACTGCATTCCCAGCTGCTCTCAATAAAAATGTCAAGCTCTTTAGGAAGCTACAAAAGAGTCTTACAGATCCCAAAATACTTCAACATCATAAATCAAATTAATGTTTGAATCAATGGCATAAAAAAGAAAAGAATACAGGAAAGAACACAATCATTACATATGCCAAGAATTATGGGTAAAAGTGTTTGGCAGGAGAGAAAGATATATGTGAAAAATTCGTGCTAAGGGGAAGGTTTAAGAACAATCTCTTGGTTCAAGTATAAATGGCTCATTGATTCAATGTCAATGAATTTGATATACTGTACATAAGAAATTGTATCTAAGTTAATGTTAACTAAAATGATTGAAAATGGGTTTCATTAATTGAAATAAAGCTGAAATAAAATAAACTATAAATGAATTAGATAAAACTTACTTTTGAAAAACTTAAAATTAGAAATGTTGCCTTTATGACCATCTAAAATAAAAAAGCTAAACTAAAATAAAAAAGCACTTACCAAATTACTAAAACTTAATCTAAATAAAAAAAAACTTTAATAATATATGATTAATAATATTAAAATACCACTGAAAAGGAGTCTACAATGCAGTTCATATCAAATGAAGGCCAACTTTTGTAATTACAGTAACACTGAGGCTTGGATATAGGCATTTATTATTAATATGTGAACTATAACTCATAAAAAACTCTTGTGGACCAACCTCCCTTTGTGATGGCATCAGCGATTTGTTTGATATCTTCCTCCTGGAGGATGCGTACGTCACCACTCTGAAACGTCTGCACCTTGGTTATATCTATAACATATGGACACAAGAATCCTTTTAAAATTTTAGCAGACTACTTTTAGTTTACAGCCATTCTGAACCAAACTAAACTGTTAAGGTATTTTCTTTTGAGAACAGACTTAAATATGCTGAGTGTCTCTTTTTAATCCAGTTCTTATTGCACTAGAATCAGTTTTTAAATGTTTGATAAAACCAACTGGACATTTTAACCTCTGACAACTTGAACAAAAAATAATAATGTATTATACAACGTATAACGGCATGACCAAATAAAGCTGTTAAAATTAATGACCTTCACCCATGATTCTCTTGATTTCTCCCTCAGCATCAAGTTCACCATCAGATGAGGCACTGTGAGCTAAGAAAGAGGGAAAAAAAATGTTACAATAAAACATTATTTTAATTAACCTTGCTACCTAAAGGAATATGTTCACCCAAAAATAATTTGCTCACCAATGGATCCTCTGCAGTGAATGGGTGCCGTTGGATTTAGAATTCAAACAGCTGATATAAACATCACAATAATCCACATGACTCCAATCCATGAGTTAATGTCTTGTAGAGTGAAAAGCACCATGTTTGTAAGAAATAAATCTATCATTTTGACATTTTAAAATTAAACCATCACTAGCTTTCAGAATACCTACAGAAGGTTTAAATGCTCACTGATGCTTCAGAAGAAAACACAATGCATTAATATTCTATTTGAAGATCAGGGTAAATATAACTTATTTTGTCAACTGGGAAACATGTAAGTATCTTCTGTAGCTTCTGAAGGGCAGTACCAAATGAAAAGTATATGGCATTTAGGCAAAATAAGAAAAATGAACACATCGTCATTCAGTTCAAAAGTTTAAACTCCAGCATCTTAATGCTTTGTTTTTCCTTTTGGAGAATCAGTGAGCATTTAAAACTTCTGTAATAACTGAATATGAGTCTCTCAGTTGTCCTCAAAATCATACAATCATAGTTGGAATGGGTTCAAATTCACAAAATGCTGAAAAACCAGGCAGCAGTTTAACTGTTCAAACAAGGAACTCATGAACAATGATCACTAAGCAAACAAACAAAAAAACAGCTGTGGATCATTCAGGTAACAACAAAGTATTAAAAATCAAGTGTATTTAAACTTTTGAATGGAGTCATTTTTATTAATTCTATTAAATTCTCTAAACTATTATTTTCTCTTTTTAATATGTTAATCTCTTTTATGTAAAATACTGTATCTTATTCAGTTCAGTACTAAATAAAAAAAACATGAATTTTGTATAATGCCTCTTATGTTGGTAAATTAATGAACACTTGTATGTAAACTTTTGACTTCAACTGTAAATGGTGGATTTTACTGTGCATATTTCTCTCCTGATTTATACTTTTTTTACTGGAAAAAAGCTACATTATGGATCGAGAACATAATGAATTTGTTTCTTACAAACACACAGCTTTTCACTTCACAAGATGTCTACTGATGGACTGCAATCATGCAGATTACTTCTCACTTACTGCAATGCTTTTATCAGCTGTTTGGGACCCATTCAATGCAGAGGATCCATTGGTGAGCAAGTGAAGTACTGCTAAATTTCTCCAAATAAATAAAGTTTGGACATACTTTCAATGAGCCTTGTGACCTTTGTAACAGATGGCTTAACTTCAACAACTCGTGTAACTTTGGTGACCTCTGGATCTCCTTCAATCACTCGTGTAACTTTGGTGACCTCTGGATCTCCTTCAATCACTCGTGTAACTTTGGTGACCTCTGGATCTCCTTCAATCACTCGTGTAACTTTGGTGACGCTTGGATCTCCTTCAATAATTCGTCTAACTTTGGTGATTTCTGGTTGTCCCTCAACCTCAATCACTCGTGTAAATTTGTTGATTCTTGGTTCTCCAATCACAATATTGACATCGGGACCTGAGGGAAAGGTAGGAATCCCATCAGGTGTTGTGTCAAAACATACTGACCATGACATTTCTGATAATCTTCTCAGTACTTGTGAAAAACTAATTATTTAGAGACATTTCTCTTTTCTCTTGCTTCCAAAGTTTTTGAATCTCTTTGTGCCATTTCTCCATGTTGCTCTTATTGATATGAATCACAAGTTGAAAATGGGTCTAAGCCAATCTTTATTAGTCACTGGCGCTGTCAGAGCTGTTAATGAACACCAGGCCGGCCCTTCTTTCTAGACACTGCAAGGAGGTCACGTTTTGTGCTACTGCTGGATTCATAAAACATAAATTAGTATATTCTGCCAAAGATGAGCTAAGACATAGTGCACATGGAAGAACTGGCTGCAGATCAGGATCATGAGGTTTTTGATTGCAGGCTCAGCTCAAATGGTACTTTGTGTTTTATGATGGAATTCAAACAGTGTGAACAGACTGTACAGTAGTGGGCAAAATTATTAGAACAGTAGTATTTTCAACAGCTAAAAATCGTTTTAAGTCAGATATTTCTATCTTTTGCTGTAGTGTGTCAGTAGGAAATATCAGTTTACATTTCTAAACATTCATTTTGCCATTAATTGTAGATTTTTGTTTGCACAAGGAGTCTGACAATAGCCAGTGCTCCACACAGAGATCTGATCACCATCCAGTCTGTCTGGAATGACATGAAGAAACAGAACAAACTGAGACACACTAAATCCAGAAGAACTGTGGCAATGTCTTCAAGATGCTTCAAGAAACCTGCCTGCAAAGCTACAGTACTGTTAAAAGATTTAGCGTGTGTGTAAAAATGTTGTAAAATGAAAATGCTGTCCAAAATAAAGTCATTAATAGATTTTCTTTATCAATTAACTTCTATTAACTAAATTAAAGCAACATTTGGTTTGACCATCTTTTGTGTTTAAAGCAGCTTCTGGAAGCATCTTGGAGACGTTGCCACAGTTCTTCTGTGTTCGTCTCTGTGTGGAGCACTGGTTGTTGTCAGACTCCATGTGCAAAAAAAAAATCTCACTGGATTATTAAAAATTATGACAAAATGAATTTTTGGAAATGTGAATTGATAATTTCCTACTGACACACTACAGCAAAAGACTTAAAACCATTTTTTAGCTGGTGAAAATACTAGTGTTCTAATAATTTTGGCCACCGCTGTATATAAGAAACAACTGTACAAAATAAAATACATTACAGACAATAACCCAAACTAGGGTTTAAAGAAGTAAGTTACACCAACTGAATCATTTTTGTTCAGTTTATAGGGGCTGATAATGCTAATAATCAAGAGTTAGGCTGCTAAATATTTGACATTATAATGAATTTATATTCTGTTTGGTTTTAAAGACTGATCGGAACTATTGTGACACGCACAAAACAGTAAATGAATGACACATGCGAATGTTACAATGTAACATCGCCTTATTCAATCAGCCATACAAAGACTCCAAATGATGACTTTTTTTAGCCCCATCTGTATTTCATTTATAACTAACTTTGTCATTAAAAAGATCTTTCATGGAAAAAGTTTGCCTATCATTTACTAATAAGTAAGAGTCCCGCTTTGGAATTGGATCTCTTACAGCGTACCCTCGCAAAGCTTCTGGCAGTTCCAGATTTGATTTATCAAGACTTGTAAAGTTACATAAAAGGTTTTACCAATTGAAATATTGTTAGTATATTAATATTCTACACTACGGACCCACATTTAAAGTATTGGATGAACCAATGTCAGCGCTTTAAACCTGTGAGACTTTAATTTTTTTAAGCTAGAAAGGTTGCCAGTGAATGCCTGCTACTGTAGTTTGAGATCCAAAGCTCTGTTTTAAGTCGTAACTCTCGTAATCACTGCCATTACCTAAGCTTTAATCAGTTTTTACTTTCTTAAATATACATTTTAAGCCAAGTTTCCAATAACATCAATTTACATAAATGCCTTTTCAATTTTATCATCCTACTTTGTCACTCCTACCCAGCAGGTATGTCTCCTGCCATGGTCTGAGGCAAATCCCTCTCCCTCTCTGTCTCTAATGGCTGTTTATCGGCTGTATCTGTCCAGCGACTGCTGGAGGAGATGCCATTGTTGCTTCCAGCCAGCAGAATAACATGTGCTCGCTCTCCTCTGGGGCTTTATGAAGAATCGGTGTACTGGATAATGATTGCGCAAATACACTATTTTACAAACAGACTACCTAAAAGTGCTTCTGGGAATAATTGGCTGGCAGAGAAGGACTTGCCTGAGGAGCTCAGTATCACAAATAAACTGAATAAACACTGATGGATGCAAAAAACAAAGGGGGAAAGGTGAATGAGGCCTTAAAGAAAATGAAATAAAAGAAAAAAATAAATAAAGATAAATTGATTCAATAATGTATTACCTTTCTCAATGACATGTGTGGTTATAGTCCTCTCTGCAAAGCCAAACATAATATTCATTAATAAAAAGCATGTCCAATGTAATCCACATGCCATTGATGATGTCATGTTATGTGGAACATAAAAAAAAAAAAAAAATGAAAGAGGGATGAAACTGAACTTACTGATGAATGTAAGTGGAATCTCACGGTAGGTGTATCCAGATACAAACTACACACAAACCACAAAAAATACAAATAAAAATAGAACTTACTGATAAAACGATGTGTGTTTGATGGATTTGTTATATAATGAGTGTCAGTGTTCACATATGATGTGTGTTGAGCTGTACCTTCAGCTGCATGTATTTGATGAGTCTCTTCAGCAGAATCAATATGTCTTCACGGCCAACTGGCAGATCTGTGAAATGCAGTTAAATTTTTTTTTTAGCTCTAGGGACTGTATCTTATGTCTCAGGAATTGCACAGTTATATAAGAGTGGAAAAAACAGGTACATTGCGGATAAAGACAATCTATGCAATTGATTTTGATGGTGAAAGTCCCTTCAAAATATGACATTTTAAACATATGTTCACATACAGAGCACTCATTGCGGTTAATAATTCACCTTGAGGATATAATATGGTCTTCACTACATGGACCACTCCATTGGATGCCATAAGATCAAAATCTGGAACCTCCACTGAATTTACATTGATGGAGTTGTTAACCTGAGAATAAGAACCGTAAATTAAACTATCCATATTAAAAATAAAAAAGTATATATAATACATAAAACAATATTCATACATAAATAAATATCAGGGTCAGAAATGTACTTTTCCATTAAGGGACAACATTTGCCCCCTAGAATTGATTTCCAGGCACTTTTTTTTTGTGAGGGCAATTTTTATAATCACCATACTATGTTGTCTTTACTTATACTTAATAATAATAATATACTTAAATTTACCAAAATTATCAAAAATTTAAACTAGACTTTTTAAAATTGTATGTAAATTATACATGCTAAAAAACAGCTCATAGGGGTCCAATATTATGAAAAAAAATCCTTCTTGTAGAGTATTGCTCTTTATTTTTTAATAATGATTATTCATGTCGATATAGAAAACAATACAAAACGTTTTTGTTTTTGTTTGGGCAGGTCACATTCTGGCATCACAGACAAACGTGTGGGTCCATGACGTTAGCCTGCTCTAGCACAAGTTATGCAAAAACTCAGGTTACAATAACTGAAGCTAAGAAATTAATCTTTTACTTACATCGTATCTTCCTGTTTAGTTTACGACGAAGGAGGCACACTCACACACGCACTCACAGCTCCGGCGTTTCAGCGTTGACTAATCTAAGCGCCTCTGATTGGTGCGTTTTCTGCGCTGACTAATCTAAGCGCCTCTAAATGGCTAAATGCATTCCTAAGTTCAACAAAAACGCGTTTGATTTGTTATAAGGCTCAACGCTGCACAAAACAGCACATAAAAGCAATCGAACGCCGTGTGAGCGAATATAAATGTAATTTCATTCATTTTCACATTTCATTTTAATCACGACAGCTGTAATACACTGTTTAATTGTGCTGAGGAATTTTTTGCCCTTGCGTCTTGAATTTATAGATAATTTTTGCCACAGCATAAAATGTACATAATAAAATAAATTAAAAATAAACAATGTGGTTCTCAAAGATTTATGTAAGCTGAAGTGGATTCTTATAAAACCCTTTGAAACAAAGAGACAAATAGGCCAACACCAGCTAGACATCTTATTAAGAGGTCACTTCCTATTTTTAGCTCTGTTTGTTAGATATCAGTGTATGAAGTAAATTTACATTTCCAGAACTGATATCTGTTTTCAGCAAAGGAAGTGTCTGAACATTAGGAGACTTATTGTTCTAGCTTTTAGAGGGAGTTACAGGTGGAGGCGTTTCTGAGATTTGAGCTGTGTTGAGTTTGATTAATGGAGCAAACTGTCTGAAAGTTATGGCTACTGTTACAATGCTCCAAATGTTTACACAAAAATGCCTTAGACATTCAGCTATAAACAAATGTTCATAGTCCTAATTAGGATGAGACAATGTATGTTTTTATAATCAGGTCAGCTTCATACTCAGTGTTAACCTATACTCGTACGTTTCCTTTAAAGGATTTACGTGAATGTTCTGGATTTAGTTCATGGAATTTCTGGAGAACAGACACAGGAAACTTGTGCTGCGTCTAGTTGCATTGTCTGAAGATAACAGCATGTCAGGTCCTTCCTCTCATGTTCTACCAAAATATTAGTATTGGCTCAAATTTAAAAGTCACTTTTTTAGAGTCTAAGTATTTTATTGTGGAGTGTGCAAAGGCCTTTATACATTAATCATGTAACTGGAAAAGCTAATTATGAGACATCTTTATCATAATCACTGTTGGAACAAAGTTCCACTGTTTAATCAGATAAAGTTGGTTTGTTAGTACCTTCTCATCTTGAAATAACAATTCGAGTGTACTTACAGAAAGCACTTGAAGGTTGTTGCCCTGAATGGTCTTGAGGAGATTAGTCACTCCACGCTCCAAGCCTCCATTAATAAAGACTCCATTGCTAAAATGGTAAAGTAGGATCGCCCTGAGGGCACTGATGTCGCCTGGATAACAGAACAGTCGTAACTGTCACTGTGAGGAAACAGACCAAACAAAAGTTGGACATTATATAAAAAAATAGAAGTCAAAAAGTTTACTTTTCAGAAGCATGATGTCTTCCTTTGTCAGGGTGCCAAAGGCTGCATCGGTAGGAGCAAAAAGTGTGTACATTCCTTCCTGCTTCAGTAGATCTGTGAGTCCGGCACTCTCCATCAGAGACAGGAAGATTCTGGAATAATTCAGCTAGTCAATGAATTATGGTATACTGTATTAACTTACATTCACAAGTTTTTCTGCAGCGTTTTTTACATTTTATCCTGTTAGCTTTACAGTTTAGTTAATAAAATAATATTAATCATATCAAGTCATGATGATAATCTCACTTGAAGCGTCCATCTTTCACAAGCAGCTCGTAGATGGTTGTCTCAGGTAGCTGAATCAGTGATCGCATGAGATGTAGGACTCCGTTACTGCCTTCTCTTGTGCCTCTGACCATACATGCATTCTCAATACACACAGCCTGAAACACACATAAGAAAGATAATGAAATGTTAGTTGTGCCTTGGACACTTGAGTGTTGGTAAACAATATAGTTAGACAGAGACAGCTTTAGGGTCTATGAACTTATCTGAAGAAAATAAAAAGAGTATAAAATTTAACTGCCAGCATTATAAACATTTAAAAAGTGGTTGTTTTCACTCATGGATTTTACACAGTAATAATTGTTTGCAGGTTCGCAAATCTTTCTCGAAGACTTTTTCTCACTGTGCGATAAATGAAGACTCTGAGCTGTTTTCCTCCAAGGGTTTCAAGCATCTGGCCGTTGTAGAGGTCAGTCAGAGAGACTTTGAATTTCACAATGTGGTTTTCCAGAATAATCTTCAGGAGACGCTGATCCATGGCCATTACCTCACCTGCATGACAGGTAAAGACATTTTAAGTTATTGTGACATTTTAACCGGGACTATGGCGCAGATATTTAATAAAATTCTATATATATGTATATATTAGAAATTATAAATAATATATGATAATATAATAAATATAAAAATATATTATAAAAATATTATAAATATTATTATGAATTAATTAAATATTGAAATTATACAGCAAACTATACAATTATTCAACAAAACTGACATGTTCAAGACCCAGAAAAGTAGTAAGAACATCATTAAAATAGTCCATGTGACATCAGTGTTCAACCGTAATGTTATGAAGCTACGAGAATACTTTTTGTGCACAAAGGAAACAAAAATAACAACTTTATTCAACCATTTTTTCATGCATCGTGGTACTTTTGTAAGTGCGCATCAAAGACTGACACAGAAGAACAGAATTATTGAATAAAGTTGTTTTTTTTTTTTGTTTTCTTTGCACTCAAAAAGTATTCTCGTAGGTTGAACCACTGATGTCACATGGACTATTTTAACAAAGTCTTTACTACCTTTCAGGGCTTATGCAGGGTCAGAAAGCTCTCGGATTTCATCAAAAATATCTTCATTTGTGCTCTGAAGATGAACAAAGGTCTTATGGATTTGGAACAACATGAGGGTGAGTAGTTAATGACAGAATTTTAATTTTGGGGTAAACTGTCCCTGTATTTTTTATAAAATATATTTTTTATTTTAATCAGTCCAAAAAACAGACTCCTGGTGAGCATGCACAGTTATCTCTGCAGTAACATTCTGTATTTTTATCACAGATTCATGAGGTCAACTCACCAGAGAAGGCTTCATTCAGTGGGGCAAGAATAGTATATTCAGTTTCGGGCTGCATGGCGGCAGACAGGCCAAGCTCAGACACCATGTCACTGAAGACGCTCTGAGATTTGCCTATAAGCTCCATCACCTGTTTGGCTGCAAGATAAGATACACACTGATCACAAGGATGTATGTAAGTGAGCTGATTCAAAGGGCTCTAAATGATCTCAGCCAAAGAAGAAGCATCGTATCTAGCAAAACGATCAGTTATTTTCTAAAAGAAAAAATTACAATTTATATACTTTTGAACCACAAAACGCTCGTTCTGGTCTAGCTCTGTGTGAACTGTGTATTCCTGTTTATGACAGTTAGAGCATGTCGAAACACTCCCATCTAATTTTCTCCTCCAACTTCAAAATCGTCCTACATCACTGTTTTACATTTTTTGTAAAGGGCGTTTGACATTATTTGCATGTTGACATGTAAACACTGGGTTGGTACTTCTGCAGTGATGTAGGGCGATTTTGAAGTTGAAGAGAATGGAATGAAATGGAATACACAGAGTTCCCGCAGAGTTAGACAAGACAAGCATTTGAGGTTAAAAAGTATATAAATTGTAATTTTTTTAGAAAATAACCAATCGTTTTGCTAGATAAGACCCTTCTTCCTTAAGAGCCCTTTAAAGCTGCATTTAAACTGCATTTTGGAAGTTCAAACTCGGGGGCACCATACATATGCATTATATGGAGAGACATCCTGAATTTTTTTCCTCAAAAAACATAATTTCTTTATGACTGAAGAAAGAAAGACGTGAACATCTTGGATGACAGGAGGTGAGTACATTATCTGTAAACTTTTGTTCTGGAAGTGAACTATTCCTTTAAGTCAGGCTTAACCCAGTGGGCAGGTGTCTTACCTGAGTCAGGCATGAGCACCTGGTCGATCAGATGAATGACCCCATTGCTGGTGACAATGTCCTTCTTCAGCACCATCTTGATACCATTGACTGTAAGGCTCTCACCATCACATCCAATCTCAATATTACTGCCTTCAAGAGTCCCATAGACAGAGCCTGCCATAATGGCCTCAGAGCACTGCACTGAGTTTAGGAGGTGGTACTTCAAAAGAGCTTAAAAAATAAACATAACAAGAGAGATGGAAAAAGGTTTAGTGACAGGTTAAATGATGTGATAAACAGTGCAGTGACCTAAACTGTAAGCATCAAGCTACAGACCACTAGAGACAATTAAAAACACAGAAGCTCATGGTGTCCAATGGGACACCCGCCCTGTTCTTCCTGTGCGGAGGCAATGTGGTGGAGAGCTGAGACTCTTACATCAACTGTGATATCACTTTCCCAGCAGCTGAGCTTATTTATGCCAATTTCCTGCATCTGTTTAAGCTGTACATGTATGTGCTTTCTGGCAAATTTAAATGGTTTGCCAAACCAAAATAAAAATCAAAACCACCTAAAGACAGGTCCTATTCATCTACACTTCCACACTTTACCACATGGGCTATTGGGTAACAGTCAGCTGTGGGGCCCATATTAATGCACAATGGTACATTGAGAGTGGCCACAAAGGAACAAATAGTACACTTTAGGAAAGTGGTTCTCAGTCAGGGAGCCAGAAACCACTAGATGGCCTATAGCACACTTCCATGTAATACTTAAAGGGATAGTTCACCCAAAATGAAAATTCTGTCATTGATTACTCACCCTCATGTCGTTCCAAACCCGTAAGACTTTCGTTCATCTTCTGAACACAAATTAAGATATTTTTTATGAACTTTGAGAGCTTTCTGACCCTGCATGGACACCAACACAACTGACATGTTCAAGGCCCTGAAAAGTAGTAAGAGCATAGATAAAATTGTCCATGTGACATCAGTGAATAAAGTTGTTATTTTTGTTTTCTTTGTGCACAAAAAGTATTCTCGTAGCTTCATAACATTACGATTGAACCACTGATGTCACATGGGCAATTTTAACAATGTCCTTTCTACCTTTCTGGGTCTTAAATGTGTCAATTGCATTGCTGTCTATGCAGGGTCAGAATGCTCTCAGATTTCATTAAAAATCTCTTAATTTGTGTTCAGAAGATGAACAAAAGTCTTACGGGTTTGGAACAACATGAGGGTGAGTAATTAATGACAAAATTTCATTTAGGGTGAATTGTCTCTTTACAAAGCAGTTAAAATGTCACTAAAAAAACCTGAAAAAGTCACGGAAATTAATCAAATCTTAAACCCTATTCGCACAGGATTAGTATTATCTGGGTACTTTGTGTGATTTAGAAATGACCCCCCAACATCTGAATTTCGTGTGACGCATTTGCACGGGATAAACGAAGTCTATGATTTTACTCGAATTAACCGACCTATCTCCCGGATTTGATGTCAAGTCTTTAAGTAACAGTATACATCATAAACAGAAGATTGCATGCTGATATACCATCTCTATATCTCCAGCTAATAATTTGTTTTCGCTCTTCTGATGGTTTTCAGCTTTCTCTTTATGCAAAAGTATAAACTGTATATATGGTGTATGACCCAGCACCCAAAATACTTTCAAAACACTTCGCAGCCTCCATTCTTTATGAAAGATGGATAAAAAGGCACACAGGAAACAAAAGCCTTGAAGAAATTATATACAAGACCGCTAAATGCTGGCCAAATCACAGAGATGCCAATTCGCACAGGACATATATTATCACAGGACCTCTGTGTTCGGCGAGGAAATTTTTACTTTACAAATTACAGACATAGCCGAATCACATGGGATTAAGATCACAGACAACCTCTGCAATTATTACAAATGACTAGAGGTCACCAGGTAATACTAATCCAGTGTGAATAGGGCTTTAGCCATTTCTATAATGAACATAAATTTCTAGTTATGTTAAGCTATAAGATATTTTATTGGAAGTTTGTGATTACAAAAAAACCTTAGAGACGTAAAGAGTATAAACCCTAAGGAACATTTCTTGAAATGTTTCTAAAAACTTATCTTATTCTTTTAATTATTAAGATATTGCAACATATTGGGCATCATGTAAACGTGAGCAAAGTCCACGAGGCCGCAGGTCCACATCAAGTGAGTGTTTTGGACAGGACCAAAGGTCCTGTAAGAGCCAGAAGTGATGTAATGCTGACATTATACATCTGTGTGGTCTTTCTCTTCCAGCCTAAAGTGAGGCATGCTGAAAAATCTAATTTAAGTAGACAAAATACACACGAAATTCTGTTTTTTTCTGTGTGCCGTAGGCCTTTAAACCAGAACCCTGATGCCTCATCTGCTGTAATGATCTGTGATTTTACTCACAGCATTTATATCAGTAGGGTCTTGAGGTAATTGGTCTCCGAAGAACAGAATGTTTACTTTAAGCTTTACTTTTTTGCTTTTGAATATGTCTCCACATTTTCTTTTAATGCCTTTCCTAATGATAATCTCAGTCATCTAAAAGGTCACATAGATTAGATTTGTAATGAGACCCGCTCTTTTTCAAGCCTGTTACAACACTTACAATTGTCTGACCACAAAATACGCAATCTTTTATTACCAGAATCAGATGAAGTATTATTCAGCATCTAAGCATTTCTCATCAGGAACCAAGGTCTTGACCAAACTTGCTTTTGGATCCCCGTGTGGCTGTGGCTAGATCTCCTGTTTGCCCGCCGTCTGAGAATGTGCCACTGCTTGGATTGGACAGCATTTGTGGAGTTTACTTAAAACATGAGGCTGCTAGTCGTTCAAATCTTTGTGGTCGGTCGTTGAATGCTTTTGAATGAAGTCTTTTATGCTAACCACACCACGGCTGCATTTATCTGATCAGAAATCTTGCAAAGCCCAAACTTTTGCACAGGAGTGTAACTGATGAAACCACAGTAATAGTATTGTTACTACACTACCAGTCAAATGTTTTTGAACAGTTAATGTTAAAGTTAATGAAGCTAAAAACTCAACTTTGAAATCACAGGAATAAATAACATTTTAAAATATATTCAAAATATTTTATTTTAAATAATAAAAATATTTCAAAATTGTACTTTTTTTGTACTTTGGATCAAAGCAGGCTGGATGAGCAGAAGAGACTTCAACATGAATCCTTTTCGTTTATACTGTCTAAATGATGTTCTTCAGTTGTGGTCTATCTTTACCTTGAAGTACAGTTTTGTCACTCGTAAGTCTCTCCATGGCATCACTGTCCATTTTGTCAATGGCCTCGTTGGTTGGAGCAAAAAGTGTGTAGTGTCCAGGCTGTCCCAGTTGATCCTGGAGACCTGATGTCAAAGCAATTGCCTATAAAAGACATCACAAACAAAATGTTTCCAAAACTTTCTGAGAAGTCATATTCATCATTTCATCTATGATGTTTCCCATCAGAGGTTTAGTAAGCTGCCAAAGAGTTATAGTCATACATTTGAGGTCAAAAGTTTACATACACCTTGCAGAATCTGCAAAATGTTAATTATTTTACCAAAATAAGAGGGATCATACAAAATGCATGTTATTTTTTATTTAGTACTTTAGTACCTCAATAAGATATTTTACATAAAAGACATTTACATATAGTCCACCTGAACAGTTAAGCTGGTCTTCAAAAAAAAAAAAATCCTTCAGGTCCCACAAATTCTTTGTTTTTTTTCTAGATTTTTGTGTATTTGAACCTGTATGATTTAGAGATCCATTTTTTCACACTGTGTTCAAATGCCCACTGATTCTTCAGAAAGAAACACAATGCACTAAGCTGGGGGTGAAAACTTTTTGAATAGAAGATCAGGCTAAATATAACTTATTTTGTCTTCTGGAAAACATGTACAAGTATCTTCTGTACCTTTGGAAGGGCAGTACTAAATGAAAAAAAACAAAACAAGATATTTTGGCAAAATAAGAAAAATGTACACATCTTCATTCTGTTCAAAAGTTTTCATTAATTCTCTTAATGCATAGTTTTCTTTCTGGAGCATCAGTGAGCGTTTGAACCTTCTGTAATAGTTGCATATGAGTCACTTAGATTCCTCAGTGTGAAAAGATGGATCTCAAAATCATACAGTCTTTGTTGAAAAGGGTTCAAATACAAAAAAATGCTGAAAAACCAAAGAATCTGTGGGATAAACAAGGGGCTCATGAACAACTATCACAGCTGTGGATCATTCAGGTAAATACATAGTATTAAGAATCAAGCTGATGTAAATTAGGAACTTTTCTCTTGTTGACTATTATGGAAACGTCTTTTATGTTATATCTCTTATTCAGTTTTGGTAAAATAATGAACTTTTAGCAGATTATGCAAGGTGTATGTAAACTTTTGACCTCAGCTGTATTTATTTATAAACCCATAGGTATAATAACACATACACTAAGTGAAGCCAGTTCATCGTTGGTTTCGATCACATCCTTGATCGTTTTGCTTACAACACTGATGACCCGATCAATAACATGCACAACTCCATTAGTGGCCACCTGGTTGCCATGAATGATCCTGGCACAGTTCACAGTGACAACCTGCAAAATGTTTGAACAAGAGTTTAAAATGTAGTTGGGATAGTTCCCAATCAAAAAGACTACTATAGAAAATGTTTTGGAAAATATGAAAGTCAATGGAATTTAAAGAAAAGAAAAACATACTCCATTTGAGTAGTGATTGATATAGAGGCCTTGTTTGTTATACATGGACTCTAGGGTCAAGTCATTCTTCAGGTCCTTGGTGAGAAGACGTTTGTTGACCATGTGATACTGGAGTGCGTTGTAAAGCTCAGTGTCTCCACTGCGGACCAAAGCAGCTTTCGATGCCTGGAAATAGAAAAACAATGCTAAAAAGCTTTGCACTGGGGAAAAACAGACTGCATGATGGCATATCCCTCAATTTACTTCTTTTTAATAAGTTCCATTCAGTGCTTCACTTATTAAAAACACGCACATTTGATCATCGATTTAAACATGGCATGCAAATACTGCAGCACGTGACAGGGAATTTGACTCACAGGATCTAACTCTTTCCAGGCATCGTCACTGGGCGCAAACATTGTGTAAGATCCCGCTCCCTCGAGTTCCTCCCTCAGTTTGGATTGATCCGAGTATTGCTGGGTGATCTTGGCCTTCACAAGATCCAGGGTGCCGTAAACGCTGTCAATAGGAGCCACTGAATGTAAAGCAAATAAACAAGAGTCACATGCACAGTTTGGATTCAGTATAGAGTTACAATACAACACATACTTTTCACATGATGTGAACCTCGAATCCTCGTTCAAGACTGGCTGTGGCTCATTAACATCATGTATAAGTACAGCCAGCTGGTTCTGGATTTTGTTTAGAGAACAAAAGCTAATGTTCTCCTCCACTGAACGCATAGCCAATGAATAACCTGACATTTAATCTAAGCATGACCTTAAACTGAAGTCAGACGTGTGATAATTGCTGGAGCTTAACAAGTTAGCAATCAAAATAACCATATGTATTAACCTTCGGCATGTGCGCTACAGACACGATGACACCTCAAATCGTACTGCTTGGTAAAATACTGTGTAATATTTCTATTGATGTAAAGAATGAATACCAACCTGCAGGGCACCCACGCATCCCTTCTAACTTCATATAACCTGGGCAGCATTCATATAAGACCATCCTGCATAGAAAGAGTCAAAATATTAAAGTTGTATTATTCAAATGACATTAACCATCTTTGGTAGTAATTTGTTCCATTGATATTAAGTGGAAGGAACTGACATTCTGTTCATGTCAAAGCCAGAAAACTTACGTGACAAATTATTTAAGCCTGTCTTAATTTTTAAATGTATTCAGAAGTGTCTCTTTCATATAAAACATGTTTGTTCAACCATCTGGACTTTTATCTGGATTTGTTATTCATTTAGTGTTTTTTAAAAAACAGAATTGTCTGGACATTATATATATCTACAAAAGATTAAAATGAGATAAAATGTGTAAAAAACATTTGCATAATCCACCATTGTTATCTATTAAAGTGCTAATTCACTTGAAAATGAAAATTACACAATGATTTGCTCATCCTCAAGCCATTCTAGGTGTATATGACTTTCTTTTTTCAGTTTATTACAATCAGAGTCATATTAAAAAAAGTCCTGCCTACTCCAAGATTTATAATGGCAGTGAATGGGTGTAGAGATTTTAAAGCTCAAAAAAGTGTGTCCATCCATCACAAAAGTGCTTCACACAGCTCTGGGGGATTAAAAAAGACCTTTTGAAGTGAATTGATGCATTTGTATAATAAAAATATCCATATTTAAAAATGTGTAAACCATTTATAAACCATAATCTATAGTTTCCGCTAAATATTGTATGCATTTCATGAGAGAGAACAAAACACTAGTCACGAATTAGAAGTATAAAATTAGGATTTGTAAAGAAAAATGTCAATACTGGAGTTTTTCACCAGAGTATACAATACACCTACAGTTTATAAAGTTCATAAATATTTTTCTTACATAAACACATCGCTTCACTTCAGAAGGCCTTCATTAACCTCCATGAGCCATGTATGATGGATTGATGGACTTTTTTTGATGGACTTTATTGGACTTCAAAATCTACAGCCATTTAATGCTTTTATAAAGCTTAGAAGAGCTAGAACATTTTAATATAACTCTTATTGTATTTGTCTGAAGGAAGAAGGTCATATGGCTTCAGGGTGGGTAAATCATGTTTTGATTGAACTATCCCTTTAAGACTTAGAAAACACCATTTAATGAATCAGAAAAGACTCCAAAAGACCCTCTCTGCACACATTTAGTTACTGAAAAATAGAATATGACAAAAGGCTGTTCCTTTATAATTTCTCCTTGGAATGTTGACAGTAAAACTAAACTTCAGGTTCTGCAGTATTACCTCATCGGCAAATCCTCAAAAATTTGACAACATAAGAGGGCAACAAGCCAAATCTGAGCCAGCCCTGACAGAAAAAGTGTACTGTCTGAAACGTGTGAGGTCACTTGCCTTCGGGGCTGTTTTGACAGTATGATTGATGTTTATTTTTTAACAGTAAATTCAACTGGTATCTCTATAGTATATCTGGCATGCAGTGGGGGAAAATTTGAAGTGTTCCAGCGGTTTATTGAACACATCATGAGTACAGGTTGATATGTGCTCTCAGAGGAAAATTTTATGGTTCGAAAGGTGGTTCAGGTGGTCTCAGTTACATTTCATGCAAGTATCAACTTAGTTTTAGATGTTTCTTATTAAATTCCTTAGCCAGTGTAAAATCTGATACAGAATGAGAAAGTAACAAACATATTAAATTGACAAAAAGTCTATTTCAAGTACAAATTCAAGAGTTAACCTGAAATCTTTTGACTTTTGATGCCAATCTTACACTTTGGCAAATCTCAGTCCAGTAGAGACTTGAGAGGAAACAACAGAAGCAAGAGACTCTCAAAACCTCTCAATTCGCTCTTCATTTAATCTTAATGATGTTTAGAAGAAACAACTGAGATATCAAAGTGAAATGTCATGTTAAAAAACAACAACTTAATACTTCTAAAAACATAGTATGTGGGAAAAGGCTGATAAAGAAAACAAAATCCCCTTCCCATGCTAAATATCTTCATTTGTATAAACTATTTTGATTTTATTTATATTTAAATCTAGTTTGAATCTTTTTAGATATTTATTAGCAGTAAACACACTCATTTGAATGTTGGGAACTGGCCTAAAAGCTGTTTGAAAACACAAAAAAAAAGAGCAAAGAGGCTTTCTAACAGCTGTCTGCAGATGCTGTGCATGTAATACTCCCATGACTAATGCAAAAGATCTGTGATTTGGAGAATTATCATGCCATGTAGCCCTGCTGTTTGTCAGACAGCGATATGGTTAGAAGCACGCACCTGACACTGCACAGATTCAATTGCTCTATTTGTCTTTTTTATCATTATGATAGAGTCTGGAGGCACAGACACTGCAGCTGTGGAGGAGTTTGTCCCCTGACACTGAACAATGATCCCAGTGTCGGTGAAGGAAGGAAAAAGGAAAGCCAGCGGGACCCCAGAGAGAGGCCTGACTCAGACTTTCCCCACTGCGGCCAAAGGAGAGACAGCAAGCTGGGCAGCTCCGGACCTACTGCTGCCCAGAGTTTAGTCAGGGGGAACTGGGGAGAGACTTTTGTTATTGACCTCCCAGTAGAGACATTCAAAATTGCTTTCATATGTTTCCTGCAGTGACCAGAGGGGCTGCAGCCATATATGTTGGAAGAAATCCAGGGGAAAAACAACGCTGCAGGTGAGAAAAAGATGACAACTGAGCTGTATTTTTATTTATTTATTTATCTTTTTGTAAGTCTTTCATGAGAAAGTTAAACCAAAGGATATAGTTATGAAATAACTGAAAGCTTTAAAAAATGAGCTAAAAGTATTTTATTTAGTTTCTCTAAAGACTACAGGTATGAAGAAGAATCAGTCCTTTAGGTTCCTGTACATGCTGCTGCACGATTAAACACACACACACACACACACACACACACACACAGAACCAAACGTACTGAAACCACACCCATACAAACTTTTCCAACACATCAGTGGCCCCAAAAAGCACATCTAAAATACACTGCCAGTCAAAAGTTTTTCATGTTTTTTAAAGAAGTCTCTTCTGCTTACCAAGCCTGCATACAGCAAAAGCAGTAATATGTGAAATATTTTTATTATTTAAAATAACTACTTTTTATTTGAATACATTTTAAAATGTAATTTATTCCTGTGATTTCAAAGCTAATTTTTCACCATTACTCCAGTCTTCAGTCTCTCATGATCTTTCAGAAATCATCCTAATATCCTGATTTGCTGTTCAAGAAACATTTATTATCAACATTTAAAACAGTTGAGTAAATTTTCATTTATCTGAAATAAAAAGCGTTTGTAACTTTATAAACCATATGATTTAAAAGCTTGGAATCATAGAAATTAATACTTTTATTTAGCAAGGATGCTTTAAATTGATCAAAAGTGATGGTAAAGACTTTTATAATGTTACAAAAGATTTCTTTTCTTTACAAAAGAAAATGCTGTTCTTCAGAACTTTCTATTTATCATAGAAACCTGAAAAAAAAGCTGTTCAGCTGTTTTCAATATAATAATAATAATTGATTTTTGATTTTGAAATAATAGGTTTAAATTACATTTTAAATAGTACAGATATTTCACAATTTTACTGTTTTTCCTGTACTTTGGTTCAAATAAATGCAGGCTTGGTGAGCAGAAGAGACTTCTTCAAAAACATTAAAAATCTTACTGTTCAAAAACTTTTGACTGGTAGTGTATATCACCTAAAATATATGAATGTACTGCATTATGTAAAATTTAAAACATTTATTTTGTATATATGAATTATATAAAAGGTATTCGAAATAAATATCTATTGTTTTGTATTTGAAAACCTTTTTTCTGCGTAATATCTGTGTACAAACTGTGATACACTACCATTTAAAAGTTTGGGGTAAGAAAATTAATGAAAAGAAATTACTTTTATTCAGCTAGAAAGCATTACATTCGTCAAATGTGATATTTATACTTCGTATTATATATTCTAACTTTCTATTCATTGTAAAATGCTTAAAAAATATATCAGTTTCCACAAATAAACTAAGCTTTCAACCTAAATAATAATTACATTCATTAATAATTACTGAGCACCAGTAATTGATCACAACCAAAGCAGCATATTAGTAATAAGACTGAAGAATTCACCGAACATTCACTAAATTACATTTTAAAATATATTAAAATAGAAAACAGTTTTTTTTTATTATTAATGTAATCATACAGTTTGTGAATCATAACAGAATTTATATTTTTTAAATCTAAAAATGCAGAAGTGCGTGAGATGTAGGCTAAGTGTAAAGGGAAAAGAAAATACAATTTGCACAGTATAAAAACTATTATGTCTATTGTCTGTCCCTAAAACATGGAAACTGAACATATGGAGATACCTAAGATCAAAAAAGAATGACAGAAAAAAAAAAACGGTACAACCAAACACAGACGCTTCCTGAGGCCAAAGGTTTTCTCTTTTCTCTCACACAGCAGATCTCTGCCAGTGGAAAGGCTGAGTTGAGCCTGAAATGTTTTGCCTGCCAATTACTAGTCACCAGTCCCTTAAGACCTCCATCACGGTCTCACAGAGCCCAGAAACACGCTTACATCATCTTCTCAGTGAACATGCAGTAAATTTGTGTGGCATTTGTGAAAAAAACAGAGAGAGAGAAGCCACTGGAGCAACAATAAACATGTCAAGTCATAGTCAGAGCACATGATCTGCGGTTTATCTGCCATAAACAAGTACAGTAAGATGCACTCAGCTGACAACCGCTGTTCTATCTTGCTGTGAGTTGAGAGAAAGCTCCAAAGAGTGTCATATGTTTTTGTTTTACAAATAATATTGCTCAAGGGAGTATTTATGCTTTGGACCAGCTTTTTTTGGCCAAAATCCAACTTGTCTAATACAAAACAAAGAACAAAACTGATCTGTATGAAGAGTACAAAACAGCTTCAAGTGTGTCTGCTTCATTTACTTTTTCCTGAACAAGCCCTATAGCACCGAACAAGCCCAACCAATGTAATCCATCATGTACATGGCAATAGTCACTGTCTTATGATGACCTCTGGCCTCTAATGAGACCATGAGCAGAAACCCAGCTAAAGCAGAGAGGGTCAGAGTGAAATAGAATGGATAACTTACGTCTTTTTGCCACAGACGGATTTGTTATACCAGTTCCTGCATGTGCTGAAGTACTTTTTCTTGGTCCCCATGACCTGCTGTAAAGCGCACACGTTGGGCCTGGAAAAGAGAGCGGAGGGAGCATATTCATTACAAAAAAGACTTACAGGCCACAGGGTGTTCAATTAGGTAGTTGATTATATATAAGACCTGACAAATTGCTCTAAATTGCTGACTGAACAAAGCGAATATTGCTTTTTAGTCTATTTACAGTTGAGGTCAAAAGTTTACACCCCCTTTCAGAATCTGCAAAATGTAAATTATTTGACCAAAATAAGAGGGATCATACAAACTGCATGTTGTTTATTTAGTACTGACCTAAATAAGATATTCACATAAAAGATATTTACATATATTCCACAAGAGAAAACAATAGTTGAATTTATAACAAGTTTATAAAAGTTTACATACACTTGATTCTTAAAACTGTGTTGTTACCTAAATGATCCACAGTTGTTGTTTTTTTTTTTGTTTGTTTGTTTGTTTAGTGATAGTTGTTCATGAGTCCCTTGTTTGTTCTCAACAGTCAAACTGCCTGCTGTTCTTTAGAAAATTCCTTGACTATATGATATTGAGATCCATCTTTTTACACTGATATGCAACTATTACGCTCACGGTTAAAACGCTCACTGATGCTCAAGAAGGAAAAAATAACATGCATTAGGAACCAGGGTGAAAACTTTTGAACAGAATAACTAGAAAATAAATGTTTTTTTCTTATTTTGCCTAAATATTATTTTTATTTTTTTATATATTTTTCATTTAGTACTGCCCTTCAGAGGCTATAGAATACTTACATGTTTCCCAGAAGACAAAATAAGTTAAATTAAAAATTTGTTGCATGTTTTTTCCCTCTGAAGCATCAGTGAGCATTTGAACCTTCTGTAATAGTTGCATATGAGACCCTCAGTGTGAAAAGATGGATCTCAAAATCATACAGTCATTGTTCGAAAGGGTTAACATACACAAAAATGCTAAAAACAAAACAAAAACAAAGAATATGTGGGACCTAGAGGATTTTTACTACACAAAAAACACAGCTGTGGATCATTCAGGTAAGAACACAGTATTAAGACTCAAGTGAATGTAATCTTTTGAACAGGGTCATTTTAAATGAATATCTTATTCAGGTCAGTACTAACTAAAAAACATGCATTTTGTATGATCCCTCTTATTTTGGTAAAATAATTGTGCAGATTCTGAAAGGGGGGTGTAAACTTTTGAACTGTATGTTTTAGAAATACATGTATGGTTAATAAATAAAACACAATAACAATTCTGCATTCATTAAACACATTTATATGTATGTGTATTATTTGTTAATATTTATAGAAAATATAAATTTAGTTGTTCAGCCTTAGTAAAATACAATAAAATACTGTCATTTATAAATATATTTAAATGGACATAGATTCATACTGTAAATAAGATAAATGAAAGACTTAAGTTTTGTATTTTCTCTCTTTTTTTCGTTTAATACAATTTAATCTAATTTTGCAGTTTAATATATTTTTCCCATTCAAAAATAATATATATCAGCATAATCTAGTTTAAAAAAGTTTTAAAAAGTTATACACAAGTTCAAATTCACAAACCTTCATACGTAATTGGTGCAAAATCATTTAACGTATTTTATGAATTTTATGTAAATGTTTAGAGGTTTAAATAGCACTTTGAATCCCAGATTTTCAATACATAATTTTACATTTTATATATTTACATTGTATATTAATAAAACTGACCATCTTGTTCCCATCTAGCAAAGGTGAACCTGTAAAATCAACCCTTACCCTTCATTCTTAGCCCTGATGCGACTGTGTGTGACTATCTTGTCATATGCTGAAGACTCCACCTGGTCCAGAGAGGACAGCGCCAGGATGGTAAGGGTGGCTGTAAATAGGAGTATCATACCGGAGTATCCCCTGCAGAGTATCAAACCTACTGAAAAAACGGCTGGAATGGGAGCGAGCAACAGGGAACCGGCCTTTATAGCAGCCCTCCCCTTCTCTTTCTGTCTCAAACACACACAATGACACACTAACAGAGATTAATACAGAGAGAGAATCAACCTGCTTCCTATGGATCCGCCCCCTCCGTGAGAACCTTGCACGCCTAAGAAGGACCTTCTGCATTTACAGAGAAAGAAAGAAGAGAATCGGAGGCCCTCACAATGGTATGACCATCTGGAAGTGTTTAGGTGTATTACAAATGAACTATATACATTATATGCCAAATGATTTAGATGCATTTATGCACCTTCTGCAAACATTACATATTTTTAGCACTTCAGCTCAGTATAAATCATTGTAAGTGACAAAACAAAGCTTTATCATTAAATTACACCATTACTTTCTCAGGTGCTCTGTTGGTTTGTTCTCAAAAACAGGTTGTTCATTATCTGCAGAATGCTACTGGGGAATCAGATGAAAGGATGATGACTAACAGTACTGTAACTGTTCAATCTTCTGCCAGTTTCTTTATCACCGGGCTGCTGTCCATATCTGGATTCTGACAGTTTTAAGCTGGAGCTTGTGGTTCAGGCCTGAGGCAGTCCTTTGGACAAGTCAACGCCAGATGGGAACGTTTTAAAAGCTCCCAAGAATCTCATCTGCATTTATCTCATGCTGTCTGGCATGGGAAGGTGAGTGGGGGAAAAAGTGAACAGATGATGGAAATAATATTGGGAAGGGATTTGAATTAGTGTCAGCAAACACAAGTTTAAAGCTATGGTCGTTAATTTATGCCTGTTTTAACCCTGTGTGTGCATCTACCTCTAGTGGTGGAGTCCTAGCAGTACACAAATGACTACAATGGGAGAACTGTTTTCTTTTCCTTTTCGTAATGATAAACATCATTAGGATAGTCTCTTGAAACTTGGGTAGACGTTTTTTCTAGAGCAAGAAAGACTTTTTCATCCACCTTCTTCCTGAACGCGGAAGTCTCGTCCGTTAATTGAAAGATGCTTTACATTTTCCGTCTGTGGTGTTTCTAGTGAAATCAACACACAGCTTGACCCTACGCACATTTTTATATTATTTAGTTATATTTAAAAAGTTTCAGCTTAGTTAATACAGTAACCTGATCTTTTTACCCCGTTTCAACATGGATTTTCAGAGGAACGGAAGTAGTTAGGAAAAGGGTAAATAAATACTTAGTTATGCTAATTGAAAGTCTCTTTACATCCTGATATTAATCAATAATTAAAGTGATCTAATATATAAATATATATATGTGACCCTGGACCACAAAACCAGTTGTAAGTAGCATGGGTTTGTAGCAATAGCCAAAAATACATTGTATTGGTCAAAATTATCATTTTTTAATGCAAAAAAAAATCATTAGGACATTAAGTAAAGATCATGTTCCATGAAGATATGTGTACATGTCCTAATGTAAACATATCAAAACTTAATTTTTAACAACTTTAAAGGTGATTTTCTCAATATTTTGATTTTTTTGCACCCTCAGATTCCAGATTTTCATTGTCCTATCATATCAATGGGAAGCATAATTTATACAGCTTTCAGGGGATGTATAAATCTCAATTTTGAAAAATTTACCCTTATGACTGGTTTTGGGGTCCAGGGTCAGATATCATCTGTGGAAGACTCACGACTGAATGACTGAAAGAAGATTCCACTTGCCAGAATAAACAGACAGACAACCGGGTGAAACAAGGGAAAACACTGGCAGTGTTTTTACAGTGTGGAGGAAGTTGATGGAATGTTTGGGTTTAATCAATAGAGTGTGTTAATAATGGGTCATAAATCGGCCGTAATGGCAGCACTGACCGTAAACAGTGCCACTGAAACGAATGAAACTTGCATATTTCGCTGATTATTGCTGATGAAAATGGTCAATTATTGTCATGTTTTGGGCTGTACTAATTGGTCGGACCGGGAAAAATATTTGGGGTACTATAAGACTGCCAAAAGTTATAACAAAACAAGGAGAAGAGTGCAAAAAACTGTCTGAGGAACAAAAGGCTTTTGTAGGGTGAGTAATTAATGACAGAATTTTTTGGGTGAACTATCCCTTTAAATTCTGCACAAATACGCATCTCTGTATGTTGTTAGTGTAAGAATCAGCATTTCTTAAATAATCGGTTCAATGTATGATTCAGTAACTCAGTAAAATAAAGATGTGTCTCCTCTTTCTTTCCACTGTAGAAAAGTGAAGCCAACACATCCCAGTATGACCACTGTCATCTTGCGCAAATGACGTCATTTGGAGCCCGAATCTTTGTGATTCATGTGAAGCCTGAGTCTGCCCAGTATGAAGTGGAGCTGGAGTATCAAAGTCTCGCCAAAACTTCTACAGACCCAATCGTAAGCTTACAATCATGACACCATACCATGTTTTATAGCATCAAATATCAAATTAAAAACAAACTTATTTAAAAAAAACTAATATTGAGCATACACTAGCATGATATGAATTTAGTAAAATGATGAAAACCATCTTTGGGAAAATGTATTTGAAGCGTAATTTGATTTTTTAGTTTGGCTTATGTCCCGTTCGTCTACATGGAGAGAGCGGGGTATATAACATATACTGCAGCCAGCCACCAGATGGCAATAGACATGTTTTGGCTTTACTTTTGAGGATGTGCGAAGGCACACTTCATATGGACTTAATCGTCACCACTTTCGATATAATCTGTAGAAAAAGAATCACTTAGAAATTGAAAGAATGAAAAATCTGATAAAAGGGACCTGGGATAAATGTAAAAGTTATAGAAAGACACAAAATAAACAATGCTATGACTTTCGCAGAACTTGATTTATTATTATGCAATGTAATATACATTTTGTCATCCTTAAGATACATTTCACTAGGTTGCTTAAAGTTTGCACCAGTCCAGTCCTGTGTGTGCAGATAGCCTGTAATAAATATTTTCTAAGCCACTTACTGCCTTTCACAACTGAAATGGAACCTCATATCTGATTTGGAACATACAATATAGGCAACAATGTGCATCACACAAATAGTGCTCATCATACAAAGTGCATGTAAGTCTTTACTCACAATAGAACGCTACTAACACAGTGCTACTATAACAACTATAGTATAGAAATACATAAAAAATTAATTCTAAACATTTAACTGTCTATCTTAATATACTTTAGAATATAATTTATTTATGTGATGCAATGCCATTACTTCAGTCTTCAGTGTCGCATGTCCTTCAGAAATCATTGTAATATATTATGCTCATTCATTATCAGTGTTCGAAACCGTTGTGCTGCTTAGTTTTTTTAGATTTTGGAATTACATTTCTCTCTTTGTCTGCTCTTTGAACTATAATATTTATTTATAGACAGAAAAATAAGAAATATCATAACATCTCATTGAATTCTCACATCTTTCTCAAAATCATGTACAGTTCACTGCTGGATCACACAGTTCCACTGATGATCCACAGTAAACCCTAAACCCAGGATAGATGGGCTGAGTGAATGTGGTGTTCACTATGTAGATGAGTTTCATTCTGTCAGAGATGCTAAAAAAGAACACAAATCCAGCACTGTAATCCACATACACTCCTAATCTATAGTGCATTTTAGAAGTGTTTACACTTAGTTTAGTCTTTTTGTTACGGTCCCAGAATGTGTATTTGAAAGGGGAGCAGTCCAAATGCATAGACTGATCATTACATCCAAATTTACTCTCATTACCATTTCCCTTTCTGCAGATGCTCTTATAGGCCAGTGATACACCCACACCGTCTCTTCCACTCCACTCAAACTCCCAATAGGCTCGTCCACACACACTCTCTTTACACAGGACCTGAGGCCAACAATCAAATCTGTCTGGATGTTCGGGATATAGCTGGACTTTGCCATTGTTTGTAGCCACTCTGTTGCCTTCAGACAGTAGGAGTGTTTTATTTGTTGTGTTTGAATCCATTGACAGCCTGTGTGAATCTAAGGGAGATACAAACAGCCAGCATGAAATCAAAATTGACCTTTTTTTAATAACATCCCCTCACTCTTACAACATATTTTCTTCTCTCTGAGGGCGGGACAACCTGTCATTTTGTCAGCCTACATTTTTTCTTGTTCAGGCATCTATTTTACTTGCATATATGTTACAATCTGTTTCATTCCTTTTTTCTATTGAAACAGTCAAAGTCAGTGGCAAGTCATGTCATATGTGTATGCGTTTGAGCGTATGTGTGTGTGGAGTGACATACATTGTAGTATCTCATTTCTGTTCTTGGGTCCATCAGAAGGAAATGTGTAGCGCATTACTATAAAAAAACAATACATATTTAATGTAGTCTGCAAGTAAGGACACAACTTTATATTTAAAATTCACAAACAGTAGTATTTATACATGCTTCATTCCTGAATGAATGCAACCTACCGTAACCAGATACAAGCAGTATCTCCGAATTAAGGAAATTGTCCACTTTTTTCTTTAGCCTTTTAGGGAACGTTTTTCTCGCATGATCAGAACAAGAAACAACATCACAGCTGAAAGGTGCAGGAGGGACCGAATGAGATGAAGAACTCTGGAGAAATAATGAACATACATAGAAAAATCTTCCTCATTACTTTCATATTAAACCTATAATTACTTTGACTCTTGTCACAGTAAACTTTGATGTTCCACATTTTGATAGATTTGGTAGACAACATTTTGGTAGATTTGATATTTGATTAGGATTTAACCATTTTTCCAAGTTTCCAACTTTCGTGTATCACATTATGTTTCTTATTGCACTGTGCAGTGTTATAACTGGTATGATGTATATACATGTATATACACCAAAAAACTAATGTATGTTTGTTTAAATTAACACACCGCAATTACAACAGTTTAAGAACAGTTTCTCATGAGGTTAGATGCCATATTGAATTTAAAAAGACCTTTGGAACACAAATTATGATGTTTTTGATGAAATCCAAGAGCTTTCTGACCTTCCATACACAGAAACGTAACATAAAGGACTGACACACAAGAAAAGATATTATTAAAATAAATGTATTATTTCTATTTTCTTTGTGCACAAGTGTAATGCGGGGATGTGACAACAGAGTTGGAGGATCCAAATGCAAAGAATTAAAAAAAAGAGAAGAAGTGGTAAAACAGGCAGGGTCAAACACCAGCAGACAATATAATCCAAGGCAGAGGCAAATGAGTAATGCACAAACAGAGAATGGTCAGGGCAGGCAGCGAACAATCATGTAACAAGAAAACAGTCCAGGGTCAAAAACACAGGCAGGGCAAAACTAGGAAACAAGGTACATGAAAAGAAACATGGAAACTATAAAGGCTACGACATTCTAGGGTTTCTGGGAAATGCAGTCCGGGGTGGAGTAGCAAAGGAATGACATGGAGTGCCCTCTAGAGGAGCTCATGGGCACTCCAGCTAGAGATTGTGATAACAGGAATTATTCACATAGCTTCATTAATCTTTGGTTGAACCAGTGATGTCACATGACTATTTTAATGATATCCTTACTACCTTTCTGGGCCTTGAATGTGGTAGTTACCTTGCTGTTGATTCAAGGTCACAAAGCTCTCAGATTTCATCAGAAATGCCTAAATTGACCATATGCACGGAGCTTTAGAACTTATGATAATAAGTTACGATAAACCAGCTCGTAAAGTTCTGGTGAAGCTCATTTTATATGTGCTATATATAGATGGAGACTCTTGAGACTCCTTTCCTGCCTCATTCTTATCAGAAACTGAGAAAATTATGATTGCAACATCGTAAATAATGATAGGGGCATGAACATTCAGTTTCATATTATTTAACAACATATAATTTAAATGCCTAACCTGGTAATCCCAGGAAAGTACCTAGACACCTAGTTGTACATTTAAATGCTGACAGCTAAACACTATCATAATGTGTTTAGGCTTACGTTAGCGATGCTTATCTTCAACAACATCTTAATAGTATTCTTGATAATAACTTGCCTTCATAGTCATGAACACATTTTTAAAATCTTGTAATATTTAATAGCTGTGCAATAAAATTCACTTCGAAAATTCACTTTTCATTCATAAACACGACATGGAAAAAAGCCTTTTAACCGAAAACAATGACTTTTTAAGATGAAATTGACATGAAATTACCCTTATAACCAGAAGATGGCAGCAGAGAATTGCTTATTGGCTGCAGCTGCCATTTAAACTCCCTAGTCTTGCTTTTTGTTTCATTATAAAATTACTGGTATAACAAATTGTAGTACTTTTACTGCACTACAAATGAAATAAGTTAAATATTAATCGTATAATAATTAAATAATGCATTCAATATGAATTTAGATTTAGATTTTAGATTTCATTTATTAACTACATTTTTTATCTACTCAAGTTTTCTCTTGAATTGTAAAAGCTATTAAATAGCATATATATTAAACAACACAAACTTGTTACTGCTGTAGTTTTGTTACTCTGAATTTAGCTCTGTTTTTGACATCGGCTTGTCAGATGTTTCGTTCGGTTATTAGGCTACTGTCAATCACAGCAATGACTTGTGCATATTTAGCAGATTTGCTTGTGTAATTTTTTTAACTCGTGTTTGTCATTTTTGAAATGGTATACATGGACGTTTGTTCCTCTTAGACAAGCAAAACTTTTCTTCGATTGTGAATGGATTATGAAATCTAAAACAAGCAAAGGACACTCCTATTATGGCTCAGTACAGTTGACTGGAAATGACTGAGCTAGCATGTCTAAACAAGGAAGTAATCCGTGCATATGATCAGTTTGTGTTCTGAAGATGAACAAAGGTCTTACAAGTTTGGAACAACATAAGGGTAATCAATGACAGATTATTCATTTTTAGGTGAATGGCCCTTTTACTCTATCTTTTAGATTTGTGTTAATTTAAAAATGCATACTATTACACAAGGCAGAACATTTGCAATGTACTGTTTGCAAGCCATAATTATACTATATGTATTAATAGACAGCTGTGGGTGCTTATTAGGTTCTTCAGTGGGTGATCAAGTTTGTTCAAATGGGTTGGCAGGCAACCAAAAACCAAAACCGAAAGCAACTACATGCATGCAATGGCTAAGCATTTGCTTGGTTGCATTAATAAATGTTTGTAATTCATACCTGATTCATTCTCTCTGCTCCTGCTGTCACATCATGGTTTTTGTGGGTATCCCTTGTACACCGTTTACAAATACTCATCTGGTCAGTATGACAGAAAATTTCCAAAAGCTCATTGTGTATTGGACAGATCATCTCCTGGAGTTGCTCAGTAGCATCGATCACACAATGTCTCTCGACTTTGAAGGCCTTCTCATGTCGTTGAAAGTGAATTTGACAGAAAGAGTTCAGACACACCAGACAGGATTTGATGGCTTTATATTTTCTCTCTGTGCAGACATCACACTCCACATCTCCAGGTCCAGCTTCAGTGTGTGAAACTTGAGCAGGCTGGGGAGCAGTCTGGGGAGTAGTCCGGGGAAGAGTCTGGGGAGCAGTCCAGGGAACAGTCTGAGGAGCAGTCCAGGGAACATTCTGGGGAGCAGTCCAGGGAACGGTCTGGGGAACAGTCCGGGGAGCAGGCTGGCGTTCTGCCCTCTTCAGTTTCTCCACCATTTCAGCAACCACCACATTTTTCCCTAAAACAGGTCTTGGAGTGAAGGTCTTTCTGCACTGAGGACAGTTGTATTGTAACCCATAAGCATTTGCATCCCAGTGGCATCTAATACAGTTCATACAATAACTGTGTCCACAGGGGATGGTTACTGGATCGTTCAGTAGCTCCAGACATATCGAACAGCTCAACTCTACCCGCCTCACATAAAATCTAGCTTCTGCCATTTGAATTCTTATAGATGAAGAGAGACAGCTTGACAACACTTATCACACTAGTTTCTTGGTTCTGTGTTTAAGAGAAAGCTACAGGTGTTTCAGTGAGGTGTATTTGTGTTTAACATTAACAGAGTCCCATAAAAAGTCCACTAGGGTCACTGAGCAGATTTCCGCTACTGTGTACATTTTACAACATTTCTGAGAAATGCACTGATAATAAAGATGCATTCCTGAGTTTTGACAAGAAGTGACTGAACAAAGGTCTGTAAAGTAATTGAGATTACATTCTAGATAATACTCATTACAGTCATGTTGAATAGTTTATGGATTACAATATGTGTTATTTAATGCTAAAAGCAACATTTCTATTGCATTTTAAAACTTAGCATTTTATTATTATTATTATTATTATTATTATTATTATTAACCCTTTTTCAAATGAAAAAATAAACTGGTCAGATCTTTTAGAATTTACTGCTGGTTCTGATAGTTATAGAATTATAGTGATTAAACAAGATCTATACTTCATTTTGGTTATCTAACATGCAGTCTTTTGTCTCATTGATCTATTATTTGTTCTAGAGCAAATAGTTTTGGCTGATGGCAATGTTTCATAACCTTTTTTTAAAATAGTTATTTTTAAATAACTTTATGCTGTATCAGAGCTCTCTGCCTTTGTAATGTTCACTGAATTGCTTAGCAACTTTTATGATGGCTTGTTTTTTTTTTCTGAAATAGTATTTGGTATTGAGAAACTAGTGGTTTTGATTTTGGTTACATTGCTACGCCATTAAATGGCAACAAGAGACTTTGAGTCAGTAGCAATGACTTATATTTTGAAAGAGACTGAAACAAGGTTGTGAACAAGGGCATCAAGGTCAACAACACATAAGACGCGACCAAATAATGCATTGACCGTAGCATTATAATAGAATATCCCTTATCAGGTGAAAGGATACTATGACAAAGATATCACTTTTCTCAGCAGACATTTAAACTAATGTTTTGTTCTGAATATGAGATTGAACAGAAGAATACTCAATTGCTCAGTCCATGCCTCTCTCATAATACTCTATTCTATATGGGACAAAAATTTCTCAATAAAGCAACTCAGCATTCCTTAGATATGTATTGAATTAGTAACGGAGGCTTGGGCTCATCTTTTAAAATGTCAACTTAAGATTTGAATTCATGACAAAAGGAATCTGTGGCACACAAAATATTTTTTTAAAACATGATTTGGTTGTGTATTTATTAACACACTCAAACTGTTGTAAAAATGCAATATCCTACCATGCGACATAATCCCTACTAGAATTTTTTTATTTATTAATGGCTGAAATGTTGCATATATATGTAACATGTCTGTAAAGTGGATGTAGGCCTGGACCATGGCATGGTGGGCCTGAAATATGGAGGCGTGACAGAAAATCTCCAAAAACTCATTGTGTATTGGACAGATCATCTCCTGGAGGTGCTCAGTAGCATCAAACAGTGACTGTCACCTTCAAAAGACACACCAGACAGGATTTGATGGCTGTCAGTACAGACATCACACTCCACATCTCCAGGTCCAGCTTCATGGTGAGAAACTCCAGCAGGCTGAGGAGCAGTCCAGGGAACAGTCTGAAGTTATATCCTCCTTAGTTTCTCCACCAATTCAGCAACCATTTTTTCCCTAAAACAGGTCTTGGAGTGAAGGTCTGTCGGAGCTGAGGACAGTTGTATTGTATCCCATAAGCATTTTCATCCCAGTGGCACCTAATTCAATTCATACAGTAACTGTGTCCACAGGGGATGGTCACTGGATCATTCAGTAGATCTAGACAGATTGAATAGCTGAACTGTTCCCGGCTCACAGAAATATTAGCTTCTGCCATTTCAGTACATTTAGATGATGACGGCTCAACAGCACTTATCACACTAGTTTAGTGGTTTTGTGTTTAAGAGAAGTGCCAGACAGGTGTCTCTGTAGGATGTGACTGCCTGTATTTTGCTACACATTAAACAAAGTCCACTAGGATCAATAAACACTTACTAATTCCAATATTTGTGAGAATGCACTTACAATAATACATTTTACAAGTGCAAAGGGTAATAGGAAAATATTGAGATGCCAGTGTAAAATAGTTCCAAAGGACATCAAAGCAGAATCACATGTCCCTGAGCAACACACAGTAGTGGCGCTTGGTTCTTAAAGTGAATCCATCATGTTTTTGAATGAATCATTTGAGTGAATGATTCAATGACTTCCTAAGTCACTTATCGCCACCTACTGCTGTAAGATGACGAAACCTGCAGAAACTGTCACAAAATCCTCGCCACTAATGCACAGAGTTTCAGTATTTTGCTATCCCTCTTCAGTGACAGAACCGTTGAAAATCCCTGTGTGAGGTCAGCTCAGTAGTTTTGGATTTTAGCATGCACAAAGCATAGCGTGTCAGCGCATTGCCCCTTGCTGCAGTGCAAATGACTTGCTGCTCTTTTAAACTTCATTCAAGTGCCTTTGGGCTGCACACTGGACTCTCTAGGGTGCTAATTCAAATAAATTATAGATAGGCCTCTGTATCCGGGTGAAGGACGGGGAATGTGAATCAAATTAGATGGTGTAATCTGCCCACAGTTTAACATTCCCACCCTATCAAGCTGTGCAGCACTGCAGGAGTCTGAGCTTATTAAAACCATTACAGATCCTATATTTACATTAGTACAGTAGATTACCTGCTGCTGGCTAAAATATTGCATATTGTAGGTTAATATAAAATTAATCACATCAGAATTGACATTAAATCTAATATAACTTTTATGTGAGATTTTGATTTTGGGTTATGGAAATACAGTTGAAGTCAAAAGTTTACATGCACCTTGTAATATCTGCAAAATGTTAAATATTTTACCAAAATAAGAGGGATCATACAAAATTCATGTTATTTTTTTTTTAGTCCTGACCTGAATAAGTTATTTCACATAAAAGACATTTACATATAGTCTACAGGAAAATAATAGTTTATTAAAATGACCCCAAAAGTTTACATACACTTGATTCTTAATGCTGTGTTGTTACCTGAACAGTCACAGCTGTTTTTTTTGTTTTTTTTTATGAGTCCCTTGTTTGTCCTGAACAGTTAAACTGTCTGCTGTTCTTCAGAAAAAACCTTCAGGTCCCACAAATTCTTTGTTTTTTTTTTCCCGCATTTTTGTGCATTTGAACCCTTGAGCAATGACTGTATGATTCTGAGCTCCATCTTTTCGCACTGAGGACAACTGAGGGACTAATATCCAACTATTACTTAAGTTTCAAACACACTGATGCTCCAGATTGAAGGAAACATGATGCCTTAAGAGCTGGAATGTGAAAATCAGGGTAACTTATTTTGTCTTCTGGGAAACATTTAGACAAAATAATAAAAATGTACAGATCTTCATTGTTTAAAAGTTTACACCCCTGGCTTTTAATGCCTAATTTTTCATTCTGGAGCATCAGTGAGTGTTCGAACCTTCTGTAATAGTTGTCCTCAGTGTGAATAGATGGATCTCAAAATCATACAGTCATTGTTGGAAAGGGTTCAAATACACAAAAATGCTGAAAAACCAAACAGTGGGCAGTTTAACTGTTTAGGACAAACAAGGAACTCACGAACAACTATCAAAAAACAAACAAACAAAAAACAAACAGCTGTGGATCATTCAGATAACAACACAGTATTAAGAATCAAGTGTATGTAAACTTTTGAACAGGGTCATTTTTATGTAATCAACTATTATTTTATCTTGTGGACTATATGTAAACATCTTTCATGTGAAATATCTTATTCAGTTCAGTACTAAATAAAAAAACAGATGTATTTTATATGATTCCTCTTATTTTGGTAAAATAATGAACATTTTGCAGAGGTTTATGTAAACTTTTGACTTCAACTGTATATAGTGAGTCACTCACAATAATACTCACAATAATACTGAGTCATAGTACAGCATATATATTTATTTATATTTGTGCATTAATTCATGATCTATAATATGAGGCAATCTGTTATGGAAACAACGAGGATAGATGGAATAAGACATTCAGAAGCATAAAGGACTATGTACTGATGCTGTGCAAACTGTATAATACCATGTTCTTTATTATAAATACAAACAAGAGGAAAGTGAAACAGACATGATTACACAGTACATTGTACTATATTGATTTTATGATATGTAGAGTTTACTTTGGACTTTAATCCATGTTTATATAAAGACACCCTTCAACCAGCTCCTTCTCTTACACAACTGCCTCATGCTCAATGCAAAATGTGACTAAAAAGTTAAAAAAGTTGTAAATATTTGCATAGTAACCTTTATCAAAGATATTAGGTTGCATGACAGTAATGACATCTCTTATGTTGGAACCACAGATAGCATAAAATGCTAAATCTAACAGAGTAAGGCAGAATGAAAGGACTAGAATAGCAAGGGGTCGGCTATTGCTCCTTCACATGATTCAGCAGAAAGGAGAGCAGAGCAGCGGTAAACTACAGGAGGATTTACACTCTTGATAGTGTAAATCACTGTGAATGACAATGTTGGACCCCATATTCTCCTAAAAGTGGCTATCATCCCTGAGACTCCAGAACAACACTTGATGTTTCGGATCATACAGACGCAGAACATCACCACAGCTGCTTCTGGGATAGAGCAAGAGTTCAGGAGAAGAGCATCTTTCTCTTTGTTATCCAGCATTCAGAATCTGATTCAGAATGTAAATGCTGTTATAATCTGCTTCCTTCACAGTCGTTTTCCTCATTCATTTCTTCTTCACACATATAGCGCATATATGTCATTTCTTCATCCTCTTCCGAAGTCTCATTCAGTCCGTCTTTCTCTGTTTCAGTGTTTTGGTTCTCATTTTCTCGCTGTTCGTCATCATCCTGCTCTTCGTTCTCGGATTCTCCAGCTTCTTCTGACACAGAGTAAATCACTCCTGGGTTGTTTGGCCCTTTGCAGTTCATTTGATTGTTAACAGTGTTTTTTGAGAGGAAACCATCCGCTAGGCTGCTTAAGCTGCCAGGTTTACAGGCGTTGGCTTTGGTTCCACCATCCTGGATCACAGAGGTGGCGACACTCTGCAGTCTCATTTTGCCTTTTAGTTGACTTCCAGCTGAAGTAAAATTGCACTTCAGAGAGTTATCAGGATACAGGTTTGAAGCTCCTGTGTTCCCTTTTGAGTTTGACATGCCAGTCTTAGTGCCCTTCATCATTCCCATCACCTCGTAACGGAAGCTTGAGATGTCCTGTTTAAGTTCCTGTTAATAATATTAACACATTGCTCAGTAAACTATAATGCATAGTTTATGTTAAACAATACAAATAAGGTCATATATATATCTTAGTGCTGTCAAAATTAGCATGTTAATGTAGAGTATACATTTTTCCAGCTTAAAATATTTAACGCAGTTAATGCAGGAGCGGGCTAGGGTTAGCCACCTCACTCACAACTGCTGCTTCTGTCTCTTTTTTCTTGACAAAAAGCACATCAAACGGGAGACTTCTCTGAAAAACATGCATAGTCTGTGCACTCCGGTTTAATGCAGTTAGGTAGGGGTGATCCGATTGATTGGCTACCAATCACTATCGGCCGATAATCACTTTGGGATGTTTGATCGGTGGTCTCTAAAAAGGCCGATCACATAAACCGATCTAAAGCTGATGACGCGCCTACCGTGAGAGGTTTGGCACGACATTCAGCGGGACCGTCTCAGTCTCTGTCTGGCGTGGGTAAAACAATTACAGTGAGGTACAATTCATATTTCTTCATTAAATAACTTAAAAAGGTAATTTGAAAACCTTATATGAGCCGTAATTTCACAAACAGCACTAGTGAATGCCTGCGCGTTCTTTCTCTTTCTCTCTCAAAGTATAATGCTGCACAGCTGACCCAGGAATTGTTGCTTGCGCAATAGAGGCAGTGTCGCTAAAATTTATAAATTGCGTTTCTTAATTATTTCCAGTGTCTAACCATTAACCGCACACACATAACGTGGTCTGCCAGTGCGTTTAAGGAGCGTCATGGAGTTTAAGGAGTGTCAAAGATCGTTTCCGCACCAAGTCTGCACTGCACGCGCAGAATTAAAGTGACAGCGCATTTTTTGTGGTAAATATAAACAAGAATTGACACAAAAACTTTTATACCATAAATGCATATAAATAAAGTCTGCTGTTTTTTTACAGTTAACACATGTTGGTTTTTGGCTAGGTTTAAAAAAAGCCTTTTCAGTAACAATGTTTGTTAAATGTGTTTGTGGAAATCAGGCTTGTGCTGTGTGTAAGCTATAATGCAATAGTTGCCCAATTCTAAAAACAAAAATGCACTGCATGATCAAACATTTAGGTGAGATATATATATATATATATAAAAAAATGTCAAAAAAAAGCTCCCCTCCATCCCTCAAATTAATAACTCTGCTCTCACAAGAGCCAACTAAGAAGCGAATTCCCCTATTTTCAGAGAAAGAGAAAAGAAAACAATCGAGACCCTGAATAAATGTCTAAAATTCCTGATTGCTGCAGAACTACCAACCCAGTGTTTACAAAGTGAACATGCAAAGACAGTCAAACACCCTTTACAAAAAAGTAAAACAGAGATGTATAGGACGATTTTGAAGTTGGAGGAGAAAATGAGATGAGAGTTTATCAGCATACCCTAACTGTTATGAACCAGAGTGCACAGAGTAAGCATGCGTATCGCAGAGCTAGACAAGACAAGCATTTGTAGTTAAAAGTTATCATAGTTTTAGTAACAGTGACATAAATTATTAACCAAGTATGAAAGTTTTCATGTTATTAGATTTAAAAAATAAATAAATAAAATTTGTACCAAGGGGGCGTTTTGCCCTCGAGTCTGACAAAGCAATTTGCTTTAAACATTTACAGCAAATCAGAGTACAGGCAGTTTTATCTTAAAATTAAAAAGAATAAAATCAATTATTAAATTATAATAGCCTAATTGTCAATTTGGCTATTATAATTATAATCTGTCAATCTGAAAATCTAATTATATTTTTTATTAAATAATGCCCCTACAGGCCCTACTGTTCTCATATTATATATAACTGTGATGTTCTACAAAACAACAAGCTTTAAAACACTTTTTTCTTAATGCTGAAAATTAGATCATTTACTGTGAAATCCGTTTTCTCTCCATCACCAGTGTACGCTTCATAGTGTGTACTTCGATATCACTGTTGTCAACGTGGTCCATAGTTACAATAAAAAAGTATCTTGACATTATCTTGTGGATATTTTGGGGGGACATTCAATACACACATAAAGTATCTCACAGAAGTGAGCACACCTCTCACATTTTTGTAAATATTTTATTATATGTTAAAATATATTTTATTTACCCTTTCATGTGACAACACTGTAGAAATGAAACTTTGCTACAATGTAAAGTAGTGAGTGTACAGCTTGTATAACAGTGTAAATGTGCTGTCCCCTCAAAATAACTGAACACACAGCCATTAATGTCTAAACCGCTGGCCACAAAAGTAAGTACACCCCTAAATGAAAATGTCCAAATAGTCCCTAAAGTTTCATTATTTTGTGTGGCCACCATTATTTTCCAGCACTGCCTCGTTATCATGTTGGTCCAGTCTCCGAAGGGGGGATCATGCTCTGCTTCAGTATGTCACAGTACATGTTGGCATTCATGGTTCCCTCAATGAACTGTAGCTCCCCAGTGCCCCCAGACCATGACATTCCCACCACCTTGCTTGACTCTAGGCAAGACACACTTGTCTTTGTACTCCTCACCTGATTGCCCCCACACACGCTTGACATCATCTGAACCAAATAAGTTTATCTTGGCTTCATCAGACCACAGGACATGGCTCCAGTAATCCATGTCCTTAGTCTGCTTGTCTTCAGCAAACTGTTTGCGGGCTTTCTTGTGCATCATCTTTAGAAAAGGCTTCTTTCTGGGACAACAAATATTTTGATGCAGTGTGCGGCGTATGGTCTGAGCACTGACAGGCTGACCCCCCCACCCCTTCAACCTCTGCAGCAATGCTGGCCGCACTCATGCATCTATTTCCCAAACACAACCTCTGGATATGACTCTGAGCACATGGTTGACCATGACAAGCATTGACATGCCATCTTTATGTAGAGCAACAATTATTTTTTATAGATTCTCAGAGTTCTTTGTCACGAAGTGCCATGCCGAACTTCCAGTGACCAGTATGAGAGAGTGAAAGCAATAAAACCAAATTTAACACACCTGCTCCCCATTTACACCTGAGACCCGAGTTAAATGACACCGGGGAGAGAAAATGGCTAATTGGGCTCAATTTGGGCATTTTCACTTAGGGGTGTACTCACTTTTGTGGCCAACGGTTTAGACATTAATGGCTGTGTGTTGAGTTATTTTGAGGGGACAGCAAATTTACACTGTTATACAAGCTGTCCACTCACTATTTTACATTGTAGCAAAGTGTAATTTCTTCAGTGTTGTCACGTGAATATTTATATAAAATAAATCACATAAAATATTTACACAAATGTAAGGGGTGTACTCACTTCTCTGAGATACTGTATAGTATGCAAACATATCTTGAATCGATTAATCACGACTAATCAAATATTACAAATATTCAAATTACTAAAACTAAAGTAAATCAAAATTTCTTCTGCTGTCTGCAGAATGAGCGAAGGTCTTACGGGTTAAGAACGACATGAGGGTGAGTAATGACAGAATTTTCACTTCTGGGTGACCTATCCCTTTAAAAAAAAAAGCTAAAAAGAAATATTAAAAAATATTTGTAATAAAATTGACAAAAGCACATACAATTACTAAAGTGAAAACAGAAAATGTGAAACCTAAAGTTAATTAAAAATATTTTTAAGTGCTCTGACAGTATGTAAATAATATTTAAATAAAATAAATTTTAAGCAACATATTCTAACATATGCTACAAAACCTTATCAAGGGTTATATTGTGATAATGGTTAGTTGACTGTAAATTGTCCTTTGCTATTAAAAAAAGAGTACACTTTACCTTAAAGTTCTCTTCAGTTAATCCCTCTTCTTTCTTGGCATCTCTAATCATTGCTGCCACATACCGTTTAACCAGGTTTCTGAGTACCTCCTAAAAAAATTAATTAATTTGATTATGGGAAAAGATTAGACCAAACAAGCAGCCCACAGAGTCTTTCAGAAGAGTCAAAGTGTATTTGAAAGGGGAGATTAATGTCGGAATTCAGAAGGTCTTGAGTTGATTTACACTTTTATGAAATCAGAAATTATGACGTGCTGTAACCTTTCATCTGTTGATCTGATGCAAAGTGCACTTTGTAGACAGATATAATGATCAGTTGCTTTGAAAGAGACACCATTACCTGGTACTGGCGGTTTGTGCGAACGTTTTCAGCAGCTCGCATCTGAGAAAAAAAAGAGAATAGCTCAAATGTATTGATTTTTCAGGACACCTACTTTGCTAAATTACAAGGTAGTGAAAACCTCAGCAACTATATTATTCCTCATACAGAACAATTGTGTGACTTATATATTTTTTTTCTATAGAAGCATCTTCTGTAAAAGAAAAAACACTTAAAAAACTTGAGGGTGAAGCAAATTACCCCGAGTGATCCAAACGTCTCTGTTCTTTTTCTGTGTTTAATATTGAAGCAGTGTGCCTTGATCCATCTGATGAGGTACCACGCTGATTTTGGACTTGGAATGATGTTGAAGGGAGGAGGCAGTGTGCCACCCTCCTCAAAGTAGCTCATCCAAAGTTTAGTTCTGGCAAACTTCCACTCAATATCAGCATGGTCCTGTGGAACAACCAAAGAGAAGAGCTGGTTAAGCCAATGAAACAGTAAAGTCAAAGAATATTTGTACTTTTAAAAATTCATTTGTTACACCAAAGAGCCATAAAATGAACTAATGGGGGAAAAAGTGATATTAAGTAAAAAATAACTAGTCATTCATAGCACTTACAGCAATATGTTGGTAGGAATTATTCATCATAGCAATGAGCATATTGAGAAGTACCACCAGAGAGATTATGTTGTATGTCCCAAACATTGTGGCTCCAACAAATTCGGTGAACTCATGTTTGGCGTCAACATTGGTCACATGCAGGGCAACGAGACCAAATATGGACCAGAACAATGACTGCAGTGTCTCAAACATGCTGGAAAAAACAACCAAAAAACATCATGTCACTATTTTATGTGAAACAAGCAAAATCAAAATTCTATCGATTTAAGATCCTTACGTGGTGAATGCATTGTTCTGCTCTGAGCAGCGGATGCCCTTGCATGTGATGTTGTTAATCTTTCTGCCATCAGTTTCATAATAGAAATACAGCTGATTGAGTCCATTCGCAAATGCGAGTAGCACCAGGCAGTAAATGAAGAGGAATTTGAGGATGTCCAGCAGCATTCGGCCGAGAGAGATCTGAAGAGGGCCCAGGTGGGAGTTGGCTGTGAAGAGGGAAATCAGGCGTAGGGAGCTAAATATGTTAGCAATGGCGAACAAGGCCTCGCCCACCAAGGCGGGGTGCCACATTTCCCATGTCTCCCGCTTCCCGTAGATGCCAAACAACTGCAGAAAGATAAGTGTTGAGAATTACAGTACGTCATCGTTTCGAACCTCAGGTCAAGCTCTTTTCAATATAGACTAGACTAACTTGTTCTAACCAGGCACAACCCAATATGTTTTCCAGTGACATGTAATTGCTTTGTCCACAATGAAAGTCCAAATGCTTTGAATGCAAATCACAGCCAATCAAAAATGTGTCATTTTGAACCAATCACGGGGTAACCAACCACTGGTTAGCAGCGCTTTCAACTGATCAATAGGTGAGATTTAACATTTACACTTGAATTTCTACTTGCCATGCCAACATTTTTTCTGAAATTTAATTTTTTAGTATTTTTTTTTAAACATTCATTATTAACAATTTTTTATTATTTATTTAGAGTTACACTTGAATTCTTTGCAGTCAAAAACTATGGAAGCCAGTTTTCGCCACTGAATAAAAAATTTAAAAATGGTAACCGTGACTTTTTAATCACACAATTCTGACTTTTTTCTTGTGATTGCAAGCTTTTTCTGCATGATGCAGATTTTTTTTTTTAAAATTGTGAGATATATATAATCACAATTGTGAGTATAAAGTTAGAATTGCATACTATAAACTAAACTAAAATTATAAAGTCGGAATTCTAATATCATAACATGCAATTGCGAGTTTATATTATGCAATTCTTAGAACATATACGTTTTTTTCCCCTTAAAATTAGACTTTATAACTCACAATTGCAAGTTTCTATCTTACAATTCTAAAAAAAGTCAGAATGGTTAAAAAAAGAGTCAGAATTGCAATTAATTGTTTTTATCCTGCAATTCTGACTTTATTTCATGCAATTGTCTTTTTGTGAGAAAAAAAGTCGGAATTGAGAGTTTATATCTGTGAGTTTATATATTTTATATTGCACAAAATTTCATGCAATTGTGAGTTCATATTACACAAATCTGATAGCAATTTGTACATATTTTACAGGGTGGTTAATTTGTACAAATTCACAAAATTGAATTTTGCTAAATCGTACGCATTTTATGAGTTCTCCAATTCGTATGAATTTGTATGAATAACCTACCCTTAACCCCGCCCTTAAACCTATCCATCATACTTTATTTCATTTTAAGAATGTTTTTTCTTTAATATTTGCTATTTTGGGCGGATTTCATGTTACTACATTACAATATTGACATCTAAATTATGCCAACAGTTTGAATGTTGCATTATTCGAGAACCATTTGGTCTATCAAAAGGCTTTGATAACATTTTGCTGGCATGGTCTGAAGATCTGAGCTTTTTTTGGAAAATCAGACCAACTGTCTAGGAGGAGTTTGAAAAAGTTAATTTAACAAAATGGCGGACTGTGAGTTTGACCAAATATGGCATAAATGGTATCCGTGTTTCAATAGAAATTCTGACCAGAAGGTGGTGGGTACAATGATATGCTAATGCATTCATAAAATACAATGTTGCAGTAAAATTCAAAATGGGTGACAACCAAAATGGAAAATGTGGGTAAATGTGGGAATCAGACAAGACCAGTTTTATGATTTTCTGACAAACAGTTCAGTAGTTAGAGCAATAGTTTTTCCGTATCTCCTGACCAGTAAGTGGTGCTGTGCCAAAACTCTGCACATAGTCTCAGGTGATGCTTATGATGACATGTACCAATTAAGAATATGCAAAAGCATTGTCGAGAAATAGCATTGTGTCCAATTTGTTGTGCTCTTCATTTAATTCATTTATGCGATATTCCAGAAAAGTTTTTTTTTTTTTTTTTTTTTAAGCTTTTTCAAACATTTTGCCAGTGTGGTCTGAAAATGATCTGAGCCAATTCAACAGAACGCTTCTAGGACAAGTTAAAAATGGTGAAAAATCTTGACACAAAAATGTATCTTATGGATTTGACTCTAGGCCAGGGTTCGGCAACCTTTTCGGCATGACGTGCCATTTTACATTTTTCTGGTTAATCACTGTGTCAATAGACCCCCTCATCTTTTAATACATACTGTATTTATACAGTACAGAAATATTTTCAAATG